>CM035271.1:8273072-8388334 GCA_020226075.1 Hydropotes inermis | reverse complement strand
TTCCAAAGAATAGCAAGGAGAGATAAGAAAACCTTCCTCAGTGATCAGTTTGAAGAAATACAGGACAACAATAGAATGGGAAAGACTAGAGTTCTCTTCAAGATGAGTAGAGATACTGAGGGAACAATTCATGCAAAAATGGGCTCAATAAAGGGCAGAAATGGTATGGAACTAAAAGAAGCAGAAGATATTAAGACAAGGTGGCAAGAATACATAGAAAAAATATGCAAAAAAGATTTTTTTTCTGTTTTCCTCTAGGAATTTTTATTTGTTTATTTATTTTAAGTTAATTAATTTTACTTTACAACATTGTATTGGTTTTGCCATACATTGACTTGAATCCGCCATGGGTGTACATGTGTTCCCCATCCTGAGCCACCCTCCAACCTCCCTCCTTATCCCATGCCTCTGGGTCATCCCAGTGCACCAGCCCTGAGCATCCTGTAGACTGTTCAATACATCTGTGTCTCTTTTGCTGTCTCACATACAGGGTTATCATTACCATCTTTCTAAGTTCCATATGTATGTGTTAGACTGTATTGGTGTTTTTCCTTCTGGCTAACTTCACTCTGTATAATAGGCTCCAGTTTCATCCACCTCACTGGAACTGATTCAAATGTATTCTTTTTAATGGATGAGTAATATTCCATTGTGTATATGTACCAGAGGTTTCTTATCCATTCGTTTGCTAATGGACAGCTAGGTTGCTTCCTTGTTCTGGCTATTGTAAACAGTGCTGTGATGAACATTGGGATACACATGTCTCTTCCTATTCTGGTTTCCTCAGTGTGCATGCCCAGCAGCGGGATTGCTGGGTCATATGGAAATGACCCAGATAACCACAATGTTTGATCACTTACCTAGAGCCAGACATCCTGGAATGTGAAGTCAAGTGAGACTTAGGAAGCATCACTAGAAACAAAGCTAGTGGAGGTGATGGAGGTGAACTATTCCACATCCTAAAGATGATGCTATAAGGTGCTTCACTCAGTATGTCAGAAAATTTGGCCATAGTGGCCACAGGAATGGTAAATGTCAGTTTCCATTCCAATCCCAAAGAAGGAGGGCAATGCCAAAGAATGTTCAAAATACTGCACAATTTTACTCATTCCACATGAGAGCAAGATCATGCAAAAATCCTTCAAGATAGCCTTTAACAGTATATGAACTGAGAACTTCCGGATGGACAAGCTAGTTTTAGAAAAGGCAGAGGAACCAGAAATCAAATTGCCAACATCTCTTGGATTATAGAAAAAATAAGAATTCCAGAAAAACATCTACTTCTGCTTCATTGACTACACTAATGCCTTTGATTGTGTGGATCACAACGAACTGTGGAAAATTCTTCAAGAGGAGGGAATTCCAGACCACTGTACTTGCCTCCTGAAAAATCTGTATGCAGGTCAAGAAGCAACAGTTAGACCTGGACTGGTTTCCAAATTGGGAAAGGAATCCATAAAGGTTTATATTGTCATCCTGCTTATTTAACTTATATTCAGAGTACATCATGTGAAATGCTGAACTGGATGAATCACAAGCTGGAGTCAAGATTGACAGAAGAAATATCAATAACCTCAGATAAGCAAATGACACCACTCATATGCTAGAAAGTGAAGAGGAACTAAAGAGCCCCTTGATGAAGGTGAAAGAGGAGAGAGAAAAAGCTGGCTAAAACTCAGTATTCAAAAAACTACATACATGGCATGCTGTCTCATCACTTCATGGCGTCTGGTCTCATCACTTCGTGGCAAATAGATGGGAAGCAATGGAAATGGTGACAGACTTTATTTTCAAGGGGTAATAAAAGCTATGACAAACATAGACAGTGTATTAAAAAGAAGAGACGTTATTTTTGCTGACAAAGTTCCACTTAGTCAAAGCTATGGTTTTTCCGTTAGTCAAGTATGATTTTGAGAGTTGGACTCTAAAGAAGGCTGGGTGCAGAATAGATGCTTTTGAACTGTGGTGTTGGAGAAGACTCTTGAGAGTCTCCTGGACTGCAAGGATATCAAACCAGTCAATCCTAAAGGAAATCAATCCTTAATATTCATTAGAAGGACTGATACTGAAGCTGAAGCTCCATTACTTTGAATACCTGCTGTGAAGTCTGACTCATTTGAAAAGACCCTGATTCTGGGAAAGATTGAAGACAGGAGAAGAAGGGAACAACAGAAGATGAGATGGTTGGATGGCATCACCGACTCAATGGACATGAGTTTGAGCAAGCTCTGGGAAATGGTGAAGGACAGGAAAGCCTGGGTTGCTGCATTCCATGGGGTCTCAAAGAGTCAGATACGACTGTGGGACTGAACAACTTGGTCAGGATCTTTCTAATTAATATGAAAACCAAGGACATGACTTAGGGAGTGACAACAGTAACAACATACTATAACCTACCTTAGAACATTATCGTGATTGTCTGCAAAAATTTTTATTTGTGATGTAGTCATAAATAAATGTAGTCATCATACAACATTTATGATGTAGTCCCCTTATGCACTTCATCCCCCAATATATTAATGATACTCAGAAGGGCTTAATGTTATGCTCAATGAAAGTGAAAGTGAAACTGCTCAGTAGTGCCCGACTCTTTGTGACCCCATGGACTGTAGCCTACCAGGCTCCTCCATCCATGGGATTTTCCAGGCAAGAGAACTGGAGTGGGTTGCCATTTCCTTCTGCAGGGGATCTTTCCAGCCCAGGGGTCGAACCCAGGTCTCCAGCATTGTAGGCAAATACTTAACTGTCTGAGCCACTAGGGAAGTGTTCAAATTTTAAACCAAATAAGAGATGGAGTCTTGATTGGAATCTCCCAGTTTTCAAACACTGGAGCAGTGATTCTCAACCAAGAGTGATTTTTCTCTAAAGATATTTGGCAATATTTGAAGGGGTCCTACTGAACTCTTCTGATGTACAGGACATCATCCAGTGAAAGTAACCACACTTCCCAAATATCAACACTGAGAAGGTGATGAAACCTATTCTAGACTAGCATTTCTCTGAATCCACTGTTTCTACAAATTACCAAGGATTGTATTTCAAATGTAAATTATTATTCAGTAGGCCAGATCAGGGGCCTGGGGCCCTGCATTTCTAACAAAATCCTAAGTGTTATTTGATAGTACAGGTCCCAGTCTGTGGATGTCAATTTAAGTACCAAGAAAGTGGTTCTGTGTTAGATTCAAGTGTAAGTAGTTTAAGGCCTTCACCCAGAATCCTCCATTCTTTCTTAATTTTGAAAGAAAAGATTTTTGATCACCTTTTAGATAGTGATAAATTTTGTTTGATTTTTTTATAGAAGTATTAAGTGACATCAAATAATTTCTATTAGAATAAGATTTGGCAGTAGTCACAATAAGATCCTCCAAAAGATGTCTACAGGAAAATCTCGAGAACCTTGGATTTGCCTAGTTTACATAACTAGTTTAATTACAATAGCAGAGGAAATAAAGTTGCTCATCATTGATCTTTATTTAATAATATTAGCACAGATATCCAGGTCAGACTAATACAGTTATGATGATTTTTTTCTAACCATGCAAGAGAGAGTAAGAGTTGGAATTAGAGAGAGAGTCAAAATGCCAGGCACCAGCATTTGAATATGGAGGAAGGACCCTGAACTTTGGAATGGTCGGTGGCCACTAGAAGTGAAACAGAAAATTGAATGCAACCTGTTTTGGATCCATAAGGATCACAGTCTTGTAAATATCTAAATTCTTGCTCAATGAAACTTCAGGCTTCTGACCTTACAGAATTTTATGACAGGCACTTTTTTAAACACACAGGTGTGGTAATTTGTTACTCTAGCAATAGGAATCTAAAATATATTTGTCCAATCATCTACTATTTCTAGGAGCTCAGCTAAAGATTTTTGATTCACACAATAAGCTTCTCTTAAATAGGACATTTTGTGTTGAACTCCTACCATATATAGGAGGAAATCAGAGTCACCTTAGAGATCTTTTTCCCATTAGCTGATACACAGAATTTTTTTTAATCTAAATGTAAATGTGGATCTGATTTTGAGGCCTTTGAAATTTAAAATAGGAAAAGTACATCATTATTGAAATTAATAACCTACTTTAAATCTTTCTGTTAACATTTCTACATTCTTTCTAGTTTATGTTAATTCAAGCTTTTTTTTCCCTTACTTCTATCCTTCCAACTTTCTCTCAAGTTTTCTTTCAACAAAATCAGTGAGGTTACTAATAAGACTGTGTGCAATAAATATATGTGAGTGGGTTTATTTCAGAGAATGATGTATACAGATGCAGGCACATAGAAACATTTATGTAGTCCTAACCTTGAATATGGTTTGTGGACTCAGCAAATATTTCTATGCATTGCATACATATCTCACAATATCCAAGTGAAGCTAGAATTTATCATCTCATATTTTCTTATGAAATAAAAACTGAGGCTTAGTTCAGGTCAGGTCAGTTCAACTGCTCAGTTCTGTCCAACTCTTTGCAACCCCATGAACCCCAGCACGCCAGGCCTCCTTGTCCATCACCAACTTAGGGAGTCCACACAAATCCATGTCCATTGAGTCAATGATGCCATCCAACCATATCATCCTCTGTCGTCCCCTTCTCCTCCTGGCCTCAGTCTTTTCCAGCATTAGGATCCTTTCAAATGAGTCAGCACTTCCCATCAGGTTGCCAAAGTATTGGAGTTTCAGCTTCAGCATCAGTCCTTCCAATGAACACCCAGGACTGATCTCCTTTAGGACGGACTGGTTGGGTCTTGCAGTCCAAGGGACTCTCAAGAGTCTTCTGCAACACCACAGTTCAAAAGCATCAATTTTTCGGCACTCAGCTTTCTTCACCGCCCAACTCTCACATCCATACATGATGACTGGAAAAGATGGACTTTGTAGGCAATGTCTCTGCTTTTTATTTTTTATTTAATTTTTTAGTATGTATGAAAAGTTTTATTTTATTTTTTTATGTTTCTTTTTTTTTAATTAGTTGGAGGCTAATTACTTTACAATATTGTAGTGAGTTTTGTCATACATTGAAATGAATCAGCCATGGATTTACATGTGTTCCCCATCCTGATCCCCCCTCCCACCTCCCTCTCCACCCCATCCTTGTAGGTCTTCCCAGTGCACCAGGTCCGAGCGCTTGTCTCATGCATTCAACCTGGGCTGGTGATCTGTTTCACCCTAGATAATATACATGTTTCGATGCTGTTCTCTTGAAACATCCACCCTCGCCTTCTCCCTCAGAGTCCAAAAGTCTGTTCTATACATCTGTGTCTCTTTTTCTGTTTTGCATATAGGGTTATCATTAACATCTTTCTAAATTCCATATATATGTGTTAGTATACCATAATATGCTGTCTAAGTTGGTCATAACTTTCCTTCCAAGGAGTAAGTGTCTTTTAATTTCACTGATGCAATCACCATCTGCAGTGATTTTGGAGCCCAGAAAAATAAAGTCAGCCATTGTTTCAATTGTTTCCCCATCTATTTGCCATGAAGTGATTGGACCAGATGCCATGATCTTAGTTTTCTAAATGTTGAGCTTTAAGCCTACTTTTTTCACTCTCTTTTTTCACTTTCATCAAGAGGCTTTTTAGTTCCTCTTCACTTTCTGCCATAAGGGTGGTGTCATCTGCATATCTGAGTTATTGATATTTCTCCCAGCAACCTTGATTCCAGTTTGTGTTTCCTCCAGCCTAGTGTTTCTCATTATGTACTCTGCTTATAAGTTAAATAAGCAGGGTGACGATATACAGCCTTGACGTACTCCTTTTCCTATTTGGAATCAGTCAGTTTTTCCGTGTCTGGTTTTAACTGTTGCATCTTGACCTGCACATAGGTATCTCAAAAGGCAGGTCAGGTGGTCTTGTATTCCCACCACTTTCAGAATATTCCACAGTTTATTGTGATCCACACAGTCAAAGGCTTTGGCATAGTCAATAAAGCAGAAATAGATGTTTTTCTGGAACTCTCGCTTTTCCAATGATCCAGCGGATACTGGCAATTTGATTTCTGGTTCCTCTGCCTTTTCTAAAACCAGCTTGAACAGCTGGAAGTTCACGGTTCATGTACTGCTGACGTCTGACTTGGAGAATTTTAAGCATGACTTTACTAGCATGTGAGATGAATGCAAGTGTTTGGTAGTTTGAGGATTCTTTAGGATTGCCTTTCTTTGGGATTGGAGTGAAAACTGACATTTTCCAGTCCTGTGGCCACTGCTGAGTTTTTCAAATTTGCTAGCATACTGAGTGCTGCATTTTCACAGCATCATCTTTCAGGATCTGAAATAGCTCAACTGGAATTTCATCATCTCCAATAGCTTTATTCATAGTGATGCTTTCTCAGCCCCACTTGACCTCACGTTCCAGGATGTCTGGCTCTAGTTGAGTGATCATACCATCGTGATTATCTGGGTCATGAGAATCTTGTTTGTACCATTCTTCTGTGTATTCTTGCCACCTCTTCTTAATATCTTCTGCTTCTGTTAGTTCTATGCCATTTCTGTCTTTATTGAGCCGTTCTTTGCATGTAATATTCCCTTGGTATCTCTAATTTTCTTGAGGCAATCTCTAGTCTTTCCCATTCTATCGTTTTCCTCTATGTCTTTGCACTGATCACTGAGGAAGACATTCTTATCTCTCCTTGCTGTTCTTTGGAACTCTGCATTCAAATGGGTATATCTTTCTTTTTCTCCTTTACTTTTCCCTCCCCTTCTTTTCACAGCTATTTGTAAAGCCTCCTCAGACAGCCATTTTGCTTTTTTGCATTTCTTTTTCTTGGGGATGGTCTTGATAACATACCTACATCCATAGTTCATCAGGCACTCTGTCTATCACATCTAGTTCTTTAAATTTATTTCTCACTTCCACTGTATAGTCGTAAGGGATTTGATTTAGGTCATACCTGAATGGTCTGGTGGTTTTCTCGACTTTCTTCAATTTCAGTTTGAATTTGCCAATAAGGAGTTCATGATCCAACCACAGTCAGCTCCTGGTCTTGTTTTTGCTAACTGTATAGAGTTTCTCCATCTTTGGCTGCAAAGAATGTAATCAATCTGATTTTGGTGTCGACCATCTGGTGATGTACATGTATGAAGTCTTCTCTTGCAAAGTTGGAAGAGGATGTTTGCTATGACCAGTGCATCTCTTGACAGAACTCTATTAGCCTTGCTTCGTTCTGTACTGCAAGGCCAAACTGTCCTGTTACTCCAAGTGTTTCTTGATTTCCTACTTTTGTATTCCAGTTCCCTATAATGAAAAGGAATTTTTTTTTTGGGGGTGTTAGTTCTAGAAGGTCTTGTAGGTCTTCATAGAACTGTTCAACTTCAGCTTCTTCAGCATTACTGGTTGGGGCATAGACTTGGATTGCCGTGATATTGAATGGTGTGCCTTGGAAATGAACAGAGATCATTCTGTCTTTTTTGAGACTGAATCCAAGGACTGCATTTCAGACTCTTCTGTTGACTCTGATGGCTACTCCATTTCTTCTAAGGGATTCCTGCCCACAGTAGTAGATACAATGGTCATCACAGGTAACTGAGGCTCAGGGAAACTATATTGTTAATAAGAACATTATGAAGAAATTAAAATTTATTGTGCACCCTTTTAAATTATTTGCAAGTGGAACCATATAGTATACTCTTAATTTTGGATATTTAGAAAACTGTATACTTTAAAAATGTACAGTTCATTGTATGCAATTACATGTTAATTAATCAGCTAAAAATTAAACATTTCTAGTGCTCCATGGTTTAAGGTAACAAGTTAAGCACAGGTAGTTGAGTCACAGCTAAAAATGGTTGTAGATAGGAAGAAAGCAAAGTGTCAAAGTGTTTTATTTATATATTTTATATCACATATATCATATACATATGATATTTATATTATCCATTGACTTTTACTGATTATGAAAGTAATTAGAATGGAGAACATAATTCATTTACAGCATAGGAAAGAATCACATTCTTAGGCGGTAGCAATGGAATTTTTTTCAAGCAGAAAAAAATACAGTTACAGCAAACAATCCTTCTCCCCAGTGATAAACATCTTTACACACAGACAATTAAATGACATGCACCAATAAGTAAATGACACCATGAAAAAAAGTTTGCATAGAAATAATCTGACACAAATTTTTGCTACATCATACTTAAGTTCCCCTCTTACTCTAGGTTTTATAATGTCAAACTCTTACTGAAATTTTGTTTCATGTACACACCATTAGAGACATGTTTTTGATGCTCACTTTTGCCAGTGACTCATGTGGGTAAAGTGGACACTGAGCTACATAGAGAATAGTTCACTGTGAGGGCATAAAACCACATGAAGTACTATGAAACACACTATCTGTTAATGTCTACAATTTTTCAGAAAGAGAAATTACAGTGGTGATGTTTCAAGATACAATGAACCAAAATGTGATAAAATGCAGTTTTATATTTTACTCTTCTATGAGATTATATAATAGGTTTGGGTACAGTTTTTTTTTTTCCCCATAAGCAAAATTCATGATTATTCTTTAGTAAAATGAAAGAAAAAATACTCAGTATAAAGTATTTCATTTCAGAAAAATTTATTCTTAAGAAACAGGTGAAGTCTCATGAGATAAATGGAAATTTACATATATGTCACACAAGAAGTTGAATCAATTTGAGAGTAGAAAAATGACAAAAGAAAAAACTTAGATAGCAGAGAAATTTTAATAAAGGATATTTTTAAAATTTTATAGATAAGTTTAAATTAAAGAAATGGATATGCCAAGCTATAAATTGAAGAAGCAATTACTATTATCACAATCTGAACAAAGAATTGCAATATCTGCCTATGAGGCTTTGAGTTCTGCTGTCATGGGCATTTCTTCAGTCCAAGGGCAAATAGGCCTATTAAAAAGTTTCCATCCCAAAGAATCTTTTCAGAGCCCTCTTTATGTCTTTATTTCTCAGACTGTAGATGAAGGGGTTCAGCATGGGTGTGACCACAGTGTACATCACTGAGGCTATTGCACTTGCTTCTGAGCTGTGGGTACCAGCAGAGCTAAGGTACACTCCTAAACATGTAAAATAAAATAAGGAGACAACTGAGAGGTGAGATGCACAGGTGGAGAATGCTTTATACTTCCCCTGAGCAGATGAGATTCCACAGATAGAGGACACTATTTTAGAGTAAGAGTAAATGATACCAGCCAAGGGAACACCCCCTAGAATCCCAGATCCAAAATACAGCACTGCGTTATTGAGGAAAGTGTCAGAACAGGCAAGTTGGATCAACTGTTTGATTTCACAAAAAAAGTGGTAGATTTCCAAGTCTGAGCAGAAGGACAATCGCAATATCATTAAGCTGTGTAACAAGGAGTTCAGGACACTAATGATCCAGGAGACCAAAACCAGCCATCCACAGAGCTGGGCGTTCATGGTGACTGTGTAATGCAGGGGGTGGCAAATGGCCATGAAGCGGTCATAGGCCATCACAGTCAGGAGAATGTCATCTAATCCTGCAAAGAGAATGTAAAAATGCATCTGGACAATGCAGCCTTCATAAGTTATGACTTTGCTCTGTATCTGAACATTTTGCAGCATCTTTGGGATGGTGGTAGAGGTGAAGCAGATGTCTACAAAGGACAGGTTGGAGAGGAAGAAGTACATGGGGGTGTGCATGTGGGGGTCTGAGCTGACAGCCAAGATGATGAGTAGGTTTCCAAACACAGTGATCAGGTACATGGAGAGGAAAAGTCCAAATATGAGGGGCTGCAGTTCTGGTACCTCTGAAAGTCCCATGAGAAGAAAGTTTGAAATGTATGTATTGTTCCCTCGTTCCATATAGTGAAGGCAACTCTTGGAAAAAAGAGAACAACGTGACTAATTTTTCATGAAATTTGCATAACTCGCATAGCTGAAGTACTATTATTTCTATTGTGTTTTCAAGAAACTGATGTGAATATATTGTATGTAGATAGACCCTGCCTGAGGATGTATCCCACTTTACCTCTCACCAGATATTTTTATCACATTGTCAGCATACTTCCAAAGAGTTCATGTATTTTCAGTTTTAATGAGAAACTTCTTTCAGATATTTGAGAAATATTTTATATTGAGGGCCAACATGCTCCAAGCACATATGGGGAATAAGTAGAAGTGCTAAAAAACAAATTTCCCACAATCCAAGGATGGTGAAAGATGATATTCAAATAAATATATTTTATGTTAGAATGTGAAATATGTTTTGTTTTGAAGAAAACAAAAACAGATATAAAGGAGCGAGTAGGAGGGAAATTTATTATGTACTGGTGTTTATTATGTACTGGTGTTCAGGCAAGGCCAACAAACAAGAGGCTATTTGAAGAGATGTTAAGAAAGAGACAGAAGGATACAGTATGACACCAGGAGAAGTGTGTGCCTGGAAGAGGCAACAGCCACTGCAAAGGTCCTGAGCAAGATACTTGTTCCACACGTTCAAATGGAAACAAGAAAGCCAGAGGAATGATCAGGAGGGGGAGTGATTAGAGATGGTGTCAGAGATACTGAGGAACAAGGTGGCCTCTCTGTTACAACTGACACCTCAGTCCACAGAGAATTCCTCCTTCCATGTTGTTCTTTGCACTTTGTTAATTTTCTTGCAAAAATGTCCTATGAATTATATTAGATCCCTATCATAGTTCCATCTGTTTTTTGAGTTCTGGCCTCTGTGAACTTCTTATGCCAACTTAATATATGAATCCAGGTGCCTCTGCTTTAAGAATTGCTCTGACTTCACAAGGCACAGGCACACACACCCCACAGCCTCCTGAACTACATCACTGGCATGAATTTCACATCCAGAACCAACCTCCTCGGGCCATGGGTGGTTACAACTCAAGCTGGTCAGATCAGATTAACTTTCTCCTAAACAATGTTTTAATGGTGCCCAGAAATTCTAGTTCATGAGCTTCTGAGAGAGTAATAAAGTTGGGGTTCCTTTTAACTACAACCACTGTCTGCCCTGTGTTTAAAGAAATATAAAAAGTATGGGAGACAGACATAAAACAAAGGGAAAAGATCTAACAAGCTCAAATCATCCTTAAGACAATGGGACAAAGGAAAGCCTCCTTAGTTTGACAACATTTCAACTTTAGCTACATCTCCTTGATGCCCGTGAAAAATCAGAAGAAAAAAAAAATCTCTTTTCCAAGGAGAGAAACAGTTATATATAAATGATGTGAAAAAACAAAACCATATGATTTAGTTTCCTTAGAGAAAAATAAGTAAGATAGTAAACTCACAATTCAAAAATAAAAACACACAAAACAATGACAGGTTTCTGATGTGTTACATGAAGAAGTACAAGATGTCTTTCCTGTGCATTTCCATATAATCTGAACTTTTTCTGTGTGGTGTGATACTGAATGAGGCAAGCCCTGTCTCTTTCTTTCTTATGAGTCGTAATTTGTTTGCTACTATTGGTCTTAATGTTTTCACTTTTTTAATTAATCCAATGGGCACACTTCAAGTCTAGTTCTGGTCTTTGACCAACAGGCAAAGGCCTTTCCAGACCATACTCTATAAAGTCAGAGCAGGGCATGAAAATTCCTTCTTTTATTCTGGATAAATTTCTTTACATGATTTAAGCCTGAGGACTATATTTTATTTTAGTGTACTATGACATTGTCACTATATTGCAAGATGCTTATCATCAGAGACTTAAATTGCTTTGTTCAATTATTTTCCCAGGCCTGTGACTATATTTGCATTTATTTAAAAAACACACTGACAAGATGGCGGAGGAATAGGATGGGGAGACCACTTTCTCCCCTACAAATTCATCAAAAGAACAATTGAATGCAGAGCAAACTTCACAACACTTCTAATCGCTAGCTGAGGTCATCAGGAGATGACCAGAAAAGCAGCCCATTGTCTTCAAAAGGAGATAGGACAAAATATAAAAGATAAAAAGGAGACAAAAGAGATGGAGATCCGATCCGGGAAGGGAGTCTTAATAGAGGAAGTTTCCAAACACCAGGAAACCCTCACACTGGTGGGTCTGGGGGAAGTTTTTGAATCTCGGAGGGCAACCTAACTGCGAGGGGAACAATAAATAAAACCCACAGATTACGTGCCTAAAAGCAACTCCCAGCAGAAAAGTACCCCAGACGCCCGCATCCGCTACCAGCAAGTGGGGGCAGAACGGAGAGGAGCTAGCGGCAATGCTTAGGGTAAGGACCGGGCCTGAGTGCCCTGGGGACAATCGGAAGGAGCTTTCACGAGTTACCAACTTAAACTGTGGGATAGCAAGAGAGAGAGAGAGAGAAAATTAACCGGCCCGAACACACTGCAGGCCGTTCGCAGAACAAAGGGTCTGAGCAAGTCCAGAGAAGAGCTCACAGGCTACGGACCAGCCCAGCCCCGCGGGAGGCAGGAGGCAGGGGGGAGGGGAAAGGGGCAGGCTCGGCCCCAATGACCACATCCCCCACCACACTGCAAATAGGCCTCCAGTTTCTAATCAAAGGCTTCCTGATATTCTGGATGGTCGACATCCGCAGGGAGGGTCGCAGTGAGACACAGGGCGCACGCACCCGACCAGCGCTGGCGGGGACTGGGGCTGGGGATGCGGAGGGGAGAAGGTGCGCCGCATCCAGGGGGAGTGCGCCAGTCAAGCTCCTGGCTGCCTAGGCCGCTCACGCGGGGAAAGCACAAAACGCAGGCGCAGCCGAGTCCAAGCTTTTGTGGAACACCCGACTGCTGGAACCGCGCACAGCGCAGGGCATGCTCCATATAGAGCAGCCAGGAGCCTGGGCAGCATAGATGGGGAAAGCAGCGCCAGTCCCTCCCGGCAGCGCGACGGAACTAGCAACCTGAATGAGTTCACCTCTGCCCGCCTGTGTCAGGGCGGAAATTAGGCACTGAAGAGACCGGCAAACAGAAGCCAAATAAACAAAGGGAACCGCTTCAGAAGGGACGGGGGGCGGGGCGGGGGGGGGGAGCCAAGATGGCGGAGGAACAGGACAGGGAGACAAATTTCTCTCCTACAAATTCATCAAAAGAATAACTGAACGCAGAACAAACTTCACAAAACAACTTCTGATCGCTAGCTGAGGTCATCAGGCACCCAGAAAAGCAACCCGTTGTCTTCAAAAGGAGGTAGGACAAAATATAAAAGATAAAAAGAGAGACAAAAGAGCTAAGGATGGAGATCCATCCCGGGAAGGGAGTCTTAAATAGAGGAAGTTTCCAAACACCAGGAAACCCTCGCACTGGTGGGTCTGGGGGAAGTTTTTGAATCTCGGAGGGCAACCTAACTGGGAGGGGAACAATAAATAAAACCCACAGATTATGTGCCTAAAAGCAACTCCCATTAGAAAAGTACCCCAAACACCCACACCTACCACCAGCAAGTGGGGGCGGAACGGAGAGGAGTGGGCAGCATTGCTCAGGGTAAGGACCGGGCCTGAGTGCCCTGAGGACAATCAGAGGGAGCTTTCGTGAGTTACCAACTTAAACTGTGGGACAGCGAAAGAGAGAGAGAAAATTAACTGGCCCGAACACACTGCAGGCCGTTCGCAGAACAAAGGGACCGAGCAAGTCCAGAGAAGAGCTCGCAGGGTACAGACCGGCCCAGCCCCGCTGGAAACTGGAGGCAGGGGGGAGGGGAAAGGGGCAGGCTCGGCCCCAAGGACCGCATCCCCAACCACACTGCAAACAGGCCTCCAGTTTCTAATCAAAGACCTCCTGAGACTCTGGATGGTCGACATCCTCAGGGAGGGTGGCGTTGAGACACAGGGCGCAGGCACCAGACCAGCGCGGGCAGGGACTGGGGCTGGGGATGCGGAGGGCAGAAGGCGCACGCACCTGGGGAGAGTGTGCCCATCAAGCTCCTGGCTGCCTGAGCCGCTCTGACAGGGAAGGCACAAAAAGCAGGCACAGCTTTTTCTTCCACGCTTTTGTGGAACACCCGAGGCCTGGAACGGCGCGCAGCGCAGGGCATGCTCCATATAGAACAGCCGGGAGCCTGAGCAGCGTAAACAGGGAAAGCAGCACCAGCCCCTCCCTGCAGCGTGATGGAACTAGCAACATGAATAAGAGTCCACCTCTGCCCGCCTGTGTCAGGATGGAAATTAGGCACTGAAGAGACTGGCAAACAGAAGCCAAATAAACAAAGGGAATCGCTTCAGAAGGGACCAGTGCAACAGATTAAAATCCCTGAAGGTAACACCAACTACACCGGAAGGGGCCTATAGATATTGAGAAGTGTAAGCTAGAATGAGGAGCTATCTGAAACTGAACCGAACCCACACTGACAGCAACAGCTCCAGAGAAATTCCTGGATATATTTTTACTTTTTTTTTTTAAGCAAAATTTTTTTTTCTTTTTTCTCTTGTATTTTCTTTTAAAATTCCCTATTACTCCCCCATTACTCTTCAACTTTCATTTTCATAGATTTTTATGATTTTTTAATTAGGAATTTTTTTCTTTTTTTTCCTTTTTCTCTTCTATTTTCTATTTTTCTTTTTCTCTTATTTCCTTTTAAAGTCCTCTATTACTCCTCTACTACTACTTATTTTTCATTTTCATTACACTATAAACTTACAAAAAAAAACAGAAGCCCTATTTTTAAACTGAACTTCATACGTATTTCTAAAATTTTTTCTGTGTGATTTAGGTTTTGTTTTTAATATAATATTTTTAAGAGTCTAACCTCTACTCTAGATTTTTAATCTTTGTTTTTCAGTATATGATATAAATTGTGGACATTTAAGAATCCAATATTCAGTTCCCATTTTTATTCAAGAGTGTGTTGATTCTTCTCTCCCAATCTTGACTCTCCATTTTCTACCTCAGAACACCTCTATTTCCTCCTTTCCCCTTCTCCTCCCAATCAAATTCTGTGAATCTTTCTGGGTGTCTGGGGTACAGAGACCTCTCTGGGAACAGAAAACTGCGTAGATCTGTCTCTCTCCTCTTGAGTCCCCCTTTTTCTCCTCGTGCTCATCTCTATCTCCCTCCTCCCTCTCCTCTTCTTCATGTAACTCTGTGAACCTCTCTGGGTTTCCCTAACGGGGGAGAATCTTTTCGCCAATAACCTAGAAGTTTTATTATCAGTGCTGTATAGTTGGAGAAGTCTTGAGACTACTGGAAGAATAAAACTGAAATCCAGAGGCAGGAGACTTAAGCCCAAAACCTGAGAACACCAGAAAACTCCTGACTACATGGAACTTTAAGTAATAAGAGACCATCCAAAAGCCTCCATACCTACACTGAAACCAACCACCACCCAAGAGCCAATAAGTTTTAGAGCAAGACATACCACGCAAATTCTCCAGCAACGCAGGAACATAGCCCTGAATGTCAACATACAGGTTGCCCAAGGTCAAACTAACACATAGACCCATCTTGAAACTCATTACTGGGCACTCCAGAGAGAAGAAATCCAGTTCCACACACCAGAACACTGACACAAGCTTCCCTAACCAGGAAACCTTGACAAGCCAATCATCCAACCCCACCCACTGGGTAAAACCTCCACATTAAAAGGAACCACAGACCTCCAGAATACAGAAAGCCCACTCCAGACACAGCAATTGAAACAAGATGAAAAGGCAGAGACATACCCAACAGGTAAAGGAACATGAAAAATGTCCACCAAGACAAACAAAGGAGGAGGAGATAGGGAATCTACCTAAAAAAGAATTTCGAATAATGATAATAAAAATGATCCAAAATCTGGAAAACAAAATGGAGTTACAGATAAATAGCCTGGAGACAAAGATTGAAAAGATGCAAGAAATGTTTAATAAAGACCTAGAAGAAATAAAAAAGTGTCAATTAAAAATGAATAATGCAATAAATGAGATCAAAAACACACTGGAGGGAACCAAGAGTAGAATAACAGAGAGAAAAGATAGGATAAGTGAGGTAGAAGATAAAATGGTGGAAATAAATGAAGCAGAGAGGAAAAAAGAAAAAAGAATCAAAATAAATGAGGACAACCTCAGGGACCTCTGGGACAATGTGAAACACACCAACATTTGAATCATAGGAGTCCCAGAAGAAGAAGGCAAAAAGAAAGGCCATGAGAAAATACTCAAGGAGATAATAGCTGAAAACTTCCCTAAAATGGGGAAGGAAATAGCCACCCAAGTCCAAGAAACCCAGAGAATCCCAACAGGATAAACCCAAGGTGAAACACCCCAAGACACATATTAATCAAATTAACAAAGATCAAACACAAAGAACAAATATTAAAAGCAGCAAGGGAGAAACAACAAACAACACACAAAGGGATTTCCATAACGATAACAGCTGATCTTTCAATAGAAACTCTTCAGGCCAGAAGGGAATGGCAGGACATAAAGTAATGAAAGAGAATAACCTACAACCTAGATTACTGTACCCAGCAAGGATCTCATTCAGATATGAAGGAGAATTCAAAAGCTTTACAGACAAGCAAAAGCTGACAGAATTCAGCACCACCAAACAAGCTCTTCAACAAATGCTAAAGGATATTCTCTAGACAGGAAACACAGAAAGGTTGTATAAACATGAACCCCAAACAACAAAGTAAATGGCAACGGCCCTACCTATCAATAATTACCTTAAATGTAAATGGGTTGAATGCCCCAACCAAAAGACAAAGACTGGCTGAATGGATACAAAAATAAGACCCCTATATATGCTGTCTACAAGAAACCCACCTCAAAACAAGAGACACATACAGACTAAAAGTAAAGGGCTGGAAAAAATATTTCACGCAAACAGATACCAAAAGAAAGCAGGAGTCGCAATACTCATATCAAATAAAATAGACTTTCAAATAAAGGATGTGAAAAGAGACAAAGAAGGGCACTACATAATGATCAAAGGATCAATCCAAGAAGAAGATATAACAATTATAAATATATATGCACCCAACATAGGAGCACTGCAATATCTATGGCAAATGCTGATGAGTATGAAAGAGGAAATTAATAGTAATGCAATAATAGTGGGAGACTTTAATACCCCACTCACAACTATGGATAGATCAACTAAACAGAAAATTAACAAGGAAACACAAACCTGAAAGGACACAGTGGACCAGTGAGACCTAATTGATATCTACAGGACATTTCACCCCAAAACAATCAACTTCACCTTTTTCTCAAGTGCACACAGAACCTTCTCCAGAATAGATCACATCCTGGACCATAAATCTGGTCTTGGAAAATTCAAAAAAATTGAAATCATTCCAATCATCTTTTCTGACCACAGTGCAGTAAGATTAGATCTCAATTACAGGAAAAAATTGTTAAAAATTCAAACATATGCAGGCTAAACAACACGCTGCTAAATAACCAATAAATCATAGAAGGAATAAGAAATCAAAATATGCATAGAAATGAATGAAAATGAAAGCACAACAACCCAAAACCTATGGGACACTGTAAAAGCAGTGCTAAGGGGAAGGTTCATAGCATTACAGGCTTACATCAAGAAACAAGAAAAAAGCCAAATAAATAACCTAACTCTACACTAAAAGTAAATAGACAAGGAAGAAATGAAGGACCCAGGGTTAGTAGAAGGAAAGAAATCTTAAAAATTAGGGAACAAATAAATGCAAAAGAAACTAAAGAGACCATAGCAAAAATCAACAAAGCTAAAAGCTGGATTTTTGAAAAAATAAACAAAATTTACAAACCATTAGCAAGACTCATTAAGAAACAAAGAGAGAAGAACCAAATTAACAAAATTAGAAATGAAAATGGAGAGATCACAACAAACAACACTGAAATACAAAGGATCATAAGAGATTACTACCAGCAGCTCTGTGCCAATAAAATGGACAACTTGGATGAAATGGACAAATTCTTAGAAAAGTATAACTTTCCAAAACTGAACCAGGAAGAAATACAAGATCTTAACAAACCCATCTCAAGCAAGTAAATCCAAACTGTAATCAGAAATCTTCCAGCAAACAAAAGCCCAGGACGAGGTGGCTTCACAGCTGAATTCTACCAAATATTTAGAGAAGAGCTAACACCTATCTCACTCAAACTCTTCCAGAAAATTGCAGAAGAAGGTAAACTTCCAAACTCATTCTATGAGGCCACCATCACCTTAATTCCAAAACCAGACAAATATGCCACAAAAAAAGAAAACTACAGGCCAATATCAATGATGAACATAGATGCAAAAATCCTTAACAAATTTCTAGCAAACAGAATCCAACAACATATTAAAAAGATCATACATCATGAACAAGTGGGCTTTATCCCAGGAATGCAAAGAATCTTTAATATCCACAAATCAATCAATGTAATACACCACATTAACAAATTGAAAGATAAAAACCATATGATTATCTTAATAAATGCAGAAAAAGCCTTTGACAAAATTCAACACTCATTTATGATCAAAACTCTCCAGAAAGCAAGAATAGAAGGAACATACCTCAACATAATAAAAGCTATATATGACAAACCAAGAGCAAGCATCACCCTCAATGGTGAAAAATTGAAAGCATTTCCCCTGAAATAAGGAACAAGACAAGGGTGCCCACTCTCACCACTACTATTCAACATAGTTATGGAAGTGTTGTCCACAGCAATCAGAGCAGAAGAAGGAGTAAAAGAAATCCAGATAGGAAAAGAAGAAGTGAAACTCTCGCTGTTTCCAGATGGCATGATCCTCTACATAGAAAACCCTACCAGCAAATTACTAGAGCTAATCAATGAATATAGTAAAGTGACAGGATATAAAATTAACACACAGAAATTCCTTGCATTCCTATACACTAGCAATGAGAAAACAGAAAGAGAAATTAAGGAAACAATACCAGTCACCATTGCAACAAAAAGAATAAAATACTTAGGAGTATATCTACTTAAAGAAATAAAAGACCTATACATAGAAAACTATAAAACACTGATGAAAGAAATCAAAGAGGACACAAACAGATGGAGAAATGTACCATGTACATGGATTGGAAGAATCAATATTGTCAAAATGGCTATTCTACCCAAAGCAACCTATAGATTCAATGCAATCCCTATCAAGCTAGCAACGGTATTTTTCACAGAACTAGAACAAATAATTTCACAATTTGTATGGAAATACAAAAAAACCTCGAATAGCCAAAGTAATCTTGAGAAAGAAGAATGGAACTGGAGGAATCAACCTGCCCTACCTCAGACTCTACTACAAAGCCACAGTCATCAAGACAGCATGGTACTGGCACAAAGACAGAAATATAGATCAATGGAACAGAATAGAAAGCCGAGAGATAAATCAAGGAACCGATGGACACCTTATCTTCGACAAAGGAGTCAAGGATATACAATAGAAAAAAGACAAACTCTTTAACAAGTGGTGTTGGGAAAACTGGTCAACCACTTGTAAAAGAATGAAACTAGAACACTTTCTAACACCATATACAAAAATAAACTCAAAATGGATTAAAGCTCTAAATGTAAGACCAGAAACTATAAAACTCCTAGAGGAGAACATAGGCAAAACACTCTCTGACATAAATCACAGCAGGATCCTCTATGACCCACCTCCCAGAATATTAGAAACGAAAGCAAAAATAAACAAATGGGACCTAATGAAACTTAAAAGCTTTTGCGCAACAAAAGAAACTGTAAGTAAGGTGAAAAGACAGGCCTCAGATTGGGAGAAAATAATAGCAAACAAAGCAACAGACAGAGGATTAATCTAAAAATATACACAAGCAACTCCTGAAGCTCAATTCCAGAAAAATAACAAAAAATGGGCCAAAGAACTAAACAAACATTTCTCCAAAGAAGACAGACAGATGGCTAACAAACACATGAAAAGATGCTCAACATCACTCATTATCAGAGAAATGCAAATCAAAACCACAGTGAGGTACCATTACACACCAGTCAGGATGGCTGCTATCCAAAATTCTACAAGCAATAAATGCTAGAGAGGGTGTGGAGAAAAGGGAACCCTCTTACACTGTTGGCAGGAATGCAAACTAGTACAGCCACTATGGAGAACAGTGTGGAGAGTTCTTAAAAAACTGGAAATAGAACTGCCATATGACCCAGCAATCCCACTTCTGGGCATACACACCAAGGAAACCAGATCTGAAAGAAACACGTGCACCCCAATGTTCATTGCAGCACTGTTTATAATAGCCAGGACATGGAAGCAACCTAGATGCCCATCAGCAGATGAATGAATAAGGAAGCTGTGGTACATATACACCATGGACTATTACTCAGCCATTAAAAAGAATTAATTTGAATCTGTTCCAATGAGATGGATGAAACTTGAGCCCATTATACAGAGTGAAGTAAGCCAGAAAAATAAAGAACATTACAGCATACTAACACATATATATGGAATTTAGAAAGATGTTAATGATAACCCTATATGCAAAACAGAAAAAGAGACAGAGATGTATAGAACAGACTTTTGGACTCTGTGGGAGAAGGTGAGGGTGGGATGTTTTGAGAAAATAGCTTGTATATTATCTATAGTGAAACAGATCACCCGCCCAGGTTGGATGCATGAGACAAGTGCTCAGGCCTGGTGCACTGCGAAGACCCAGAGGAATCAGGTGGAGAGGGAGGTGGGAGGGGCAATCAGGATGGGGAATACTTGTAACTCCATGGCTGATTCATTTCAATGTATGACAAAACCCACTGCAGTGTTGTGAAGTAATTAGCCTCCAACTAATAAAAATAAATGAAAAAAAAAAATAAAAATAAAATAAATGAAATAAAAAACACACTGAAGAAAAATATGAATTATGAAATGACAAAATATGGCTAAAATATGAAACCAATTAAAAGGGCGATTTCACATAATTATATTAAAGAAAATTGAATGGAACAGCAAAGCTGACTGAAACATGATATATATAATAGGAGTAATTAAGCACTTATGACATGAATTAATAATTAATTTAGAAAAGACCTTGACTCAAGAGAGTATAACATAGAATGATCCAGAAATTTTTTGCAAGTAGTGAATGTTTTGCTATTATTTGTTGAATGATTAAGAATTAGGTCCCTTTAGATATGAACACTATCCTATGGGATGGTTGCATCCAATTTGGTTGGAAAAGGCAGGATTGTTGAATAAAAACTGGAGTAAATGGCCACCTATCTAGAAGGAAATTAAGTAGTTCCTTATATGACACATCTTTTTAAAAGGGACTAAAGACCCCAGTGCAAAAGTGAGCAGTACTCTTTAGATGAATATATGAAAAACTACACTGGAACTACTTTTCCATTGATATTAGAAACATGGATAACTTTAAACTCAGGATTCCTCAGTCTCTGCACTATTGGACATTATCTGCCAGATTCTTGTTTGGGCTGGGGTCTATCCTATAAATTGTAAGATATTTAGAAGCATCCTTGCCCACCACTTACCCATCATCAGTATGATAGTGAATAATGTCTACAAATATTGCTTAAAGATTCCTGGGGGACACAATTATCCTTGGTTGAGAAAAATAATATTAAACTAAGAATTGCAAAGGACTTTTGTAGCAGTGATATAATAGTCACTTATTGACAAATAATACAATAGACCACCACATGTCTGAGTCACACAGCCACACCATGTGATATTATACAGATATGGAAATAATGAACCGGTATTATACTGGTTGATTGGAAGCAAGTCCCTGAGGTATTACTGAGAAAGAAACAAAAGAGGGACAGATTGTAAAAAACATTAAACATAATGATGATTTGTCACTAAAATATAAAGACGATTTATCATGAATTCGGGATTGTATCTATCCATTTGTGCAAAAGTATAAAATTATGTATAAGAACACATTTTAGAAAGAGATTTTTCAAAAACTAAGAGCTTATGGAACAAAACATATTGGTGAGAGTGCAATTATGTTAAGTATATTGCTTCCTGAGCAATATGCCATATGCTATGTAACTTCAGTCATGCCTGACTTCATGTGACCATATGGACCATGTGACCATATGGCTACTGTAGTTTGCCAGTAGCCTCCATCTGTCTAAAGGATTCTCCAGGCAAGAACAATGGAGTGAGTTGCCATGGCCTCCTCCAGGGGATATTCATAATGCAGAGATCAAACCTGCATCTCTTAATTCTCCTGCATTGGCAGCTGGGTTCTTTACCATTAGTACACCTGGGAAGCCCCTTCCTGAACAATAAGATGTAATAAAATTGAATGAAAATCTACAACTAACTGACAAAAAGACACAAAAAGCATTTAGCAATATTAACACGGATCTCTAATTCAAATCAAATTGCCAAAGATTTGGAAGTGAATATAACAGAAGAACATTTATGAAATGAGGAAGGAGCAATATCTAAGTTATAATTTTATCTTATATATAGACAGAGTAATTCAAATATGCTTATAGAATATAAGTCAAATGGTAAAGAATTATGATCAGAAGAGATGCAATTTTTAGGAAAAATTTAATCAGAAGGCCGAAAGGAATAATAAGGAAAACTGATGAGAAATTCTCAATAGAAGTAAATATGTATGAGTTATCTATCCTCACTAAGAATGCTAAAGAACTCTCACTATCCTTTCTTGCTTACAACAAGAGTTGACACATTTAGAATATTAAAGTGACAAATTATCACGGTAAGAAAAGTAGCAATAAAGAGCAAAGAGAGGTATGTACAGTGCAGCATGGTGACTAGTTCATAATACTCTTTATCATAATTGAAAGTTGCATGAGAAACGCTGGGCTGGAAGAAGCACAAGCTGGAATCAAGATTGCTGGGAGAAATATCAATAACCTCAGATATGCAGGTGACACCACCGTTATGGCAGAAAGTGAAGAGGAACTAAAAAGCCTCTTGATGAAAGTGAAAGAGGAGAGTGAAAAAGTTGGCTGAAAGCTTAACATTCAGAAAACTAAGATGATGGCATCTGGTCCCATCACCTCATGGGAAATAGATGGGGAGACAATGGAAACAGGGTCAGACTTTATTTCTGGGGGGTGCAAAATCACTGCAGATGGTGACTGCAGCCATGAAATTAAAAGACACTTACTCCTTTAAAGGAAAGTTATGACCAACCTAGACAGCATATTAAAAAGCAGAGACATTACTTTGCCAATAAAGGTCTGGTCAAGGCTATGGTTTTTCTGGTGGTCATGTATGGATGTGAGACTTGGACTGTGAAGAAAGCTGAGTGCCAGAAAATTGATGCTTTTGAACTGTGGTGTTGGAGAAGACTTGAGAGTCCCTTGGACTGCAAGGAGATCCAACCAGTCTATCCTAAAGGAGATCAGTCCTGGGTGTTCATTGGAAAGACTGGTGCTGAAGCTGAAATTCCAGTAATCTGGCCACCTCATGCGAAGAGATGCTTCATTGGAAAAGACCCTGATGCTGGGAGGGATTGGGGGCAGGAGGAGAAGGGAATGACAGAGGATGAGATGGCTGGATGGCATCACTGTCTCAATGGGTGTGAGTTTGAGTAGACTCCGGGAGTTGGTGATGGACAGGGAGGCCGGGCGTGATGCAATTCATGGGGTCGCAAAGAGTCGGAAACGACTGAGCAGCTGAACTGAACTGAACTGAAGAGACAGCATATCCTAAAAGCTCCCCTCACAAGAAATAAATTGTAACTATATGTGGTGACAGATGTTAAGGAGATTTACTCTGGTGATCATTTTGCAGTATAAACAAGTATTAAATCATTATGCTGTATACCTGTAACTCATATATTGTCATAGGCCAAATACCCAAATTCTTTTGGAAAAGCAATGAAGAAAATGTTGGCAGATGTGACCAACAAAATTTATCAGTTCTTATACAATGTCACAAATATATCTATGCATATATAAAAGAGCTATATAACAAACTTAAGGTTTTTTTAAAAAAATAATCCTTCCTATCAAAGAATTCAATTTTAAAAAGGAATAACAACACTCTGATACCATTATATAAAACAAAATAGTTATAGAGACATTTTTAAATAGAGAAACACTGCATGACTAACAAATCCATAGATCTATTTAGCCTCACAGATAATAAAATAATTGGAAAGTAAACCTCCCTAGCATGCATCTTTTTGTTTACATAGCTAAGTTTTTTTTGTTTGTTTGTTTCTTACATGCACACAAGAGTGAGAGAAGATACTGCTATGTGTATGTTGCCTACACAGCTATTGAAAGTGTGTATTTGCAAACAGTCCTCAGTTTAGATCTTTCTCCTCTGTGTGGAGACACAGTCTAATATGCCCCATCTCACAATAAAATGAAATGCCCTCACCTCACTGACTGACCCTCTACAGTTAATACCCTATTTGTCTACTCTTGTTAACTAATAAGAACTTTAGACTCATGTTCTACTTTAACTGGATGCAATTTTTACCTCCGATTCATTCTTCTGTCAAACTTCCACTGAAAGTGAATGTGAAAGTTGCTCAGTCATGTCCGACTCTGTGCGACCCCATGGACTATACAGTCCATGAAATTCTCCAGGTCAGAATACTGGAGTGGGTGGCCTTTCCCTAGCATGATTTAATTGTCAGCATTGACACTCTCGTTTTCAAGTGCAGTGTTCCTTTTGCAGCATCATAAATAAATACATTTTCAGGAAACCCTCAAACAACCATGGTGACCTCTGCCTCTGGGTTACGCTAGATTGGTCATCAGGTGACCTCTGGTACATTCCTGGCTTCCATCCTCTCTGATCCTCTCCTGCAGTGTCTGTGGAGCTCTCAGACTCACCTGTTTGGGAACTCTGTGAGGGAGGCTTCCTTGTGAAAGTCAAAATTCACCCCTAAGTAGCTGATGATGCAGACCCACACTCTGTCTCCCCACAAGACAGCAATAAGAGATCAAGCATTGTTCTCTCAGCCAGATGTAGGATTGCAAAAGCAACAACTACATCCTGTCCAAAAAAAGAGATGCAGGCTGAGGGACTGCAGCAGAGGAGATATTTACATCTCCCGTGTCAGCTCATTAGACATGTTTTCTCTTTGTTATTCCAACCTCTAAGTATGTGATTTCCCTTGGAGAACTGGTCAGAACAGAATGAACTTTTTCTGCTGATTCTCTGTTCCTAAGAGACTCCATTATAAGTTAAGTAAATTCAGCTTCCTCACTCCTTCACCTTTACTTCTCTGGCTTCCAAAGCTCTAAGACCCCAGCACCTCGTCACATCCCTGCTTTCAAGTTTTCTAAAAAGTATAATACTGACAATTGGTCTTGACTAGGTCCTTTGGGTCTTCAATGCTTTGATCTGTTGTGAGAACACAACCCAAGAAATCTCTGAATATGACTATTTTGCTCTTTTCAAAACAGGGGATAACCTTTGCTCCTTTAATATAAAACTTGGTTTCAAGCAAGTTTTGCAAAACTGAAAAAGATTTCCTTCTGACATCAGAAATGATTCCTGTCAACACAGGAAACATAAGAGAGGTGGGCGGATAGGATCCCTGTGCTGGGAAGATCCCCTGGAGGAGGGCCTGGTAATCCATGCCAGTGTTCTTGCCTGGAGAATCCCATGGACAGAGGAGCCCGGCGGGCTACAGTCCATGGAGTCGCACAGAGTCAGACACAACTAAAGAGACTTAGCACAGCACAGCACACATACTGCTCCTAGGAGTTGAGTTTAACCTTAGGAGTCAACCAGTGAACGTCCTTTACATAAGGTCATTTGTGTTACACTCTGATCTTTCAGTCACTGTGGACAGATTTTGCCCCCTTAGCTGGTACAGAGAATTTAACTTTTTATAAATGTAAATGCGGATCTGACTCTGAAGCCTTTGAAATTTAAGATAGGAAAAGTAAGTCATTATTAAAATTAAGGTCACACATTCTACTTTAAATCTTCATATTAAAATTTCTGCATTGTTCTGCATTGTTTCTAATTTATGTTCATTTAAACATTCATTTTTTTTTAACTTCTCTCCTTCCGACTTTCTATTGGTTTTCTTTCAGGACAAAGGATGGAACTACAAATGAAACAGTGTGTTTAAATCTATGAGTGCATGCGTGTTTATTTCAGAGAAAGTGTATACAGATACAGCTGTACATACATATTCCTAAGCATGAACAATGTTTCTTGGCTCAGCAAAGTATTTCTATGCACTTCATTCATTCCTCACAACATCCAAGTGAAGTTAGGATTTATCATCTCACATTTCCTTCTGAAAGATAAAACTGAGGCTCAGGGCAATTTCATTATTAACAATGACATTACAAAGAAATAAATGCACTTATTAACTCTTATTGTGCACCCTTTTAAATCATATGCAAATGGAACTATGTAATACACTGCTAATTTTTAAAATTCAGAAAGTTGAATACTTTAAAAATGTACAGTTTATTAATTAGTTAATAGTTAAATCTTTCTGGCAGTACATTGTGGAGGGTAGTATGTTAACTGCAGGTAGTTGTGTCATACCTAATACTGATGGGAGAAAGCTCCTCTAATTAGGAAGAAAGTGAAGTGACATATGTGAATTTAGGGACAGTGAAATTTAAATAAAGCAAGTAACACTTGAGAAACCTAGTGATTTCCCTATAAACGAAAGACTGAATATATGAAAGGAAAAAATTGACATAAAGTGGTCGAAGACAGAAGAGCACTACACTGCACACCAAACCATGGACAATCCTTTAAAACAGAAAACAGAGCCTGCCAGCTGACAGCAGGCCCAGGAGGAGACAATCAGAAGTCAGATCAGCTGCCCGTCATAGAAACCATCTGGTAAATCTTCATTATATTAAGCCATTTGCTTTTAAGATGACTTGCTAAAATTAGGACAGAAATAAATGCAAAAGAAACTAAAGAAACCGAAAAGAACAAAGAACAAAAAAGAAAAGAAAAGAAAAAAGAACAACAAAATAAAAAAGAACAAAGCTAAAAGCTGTTTTTTTTAAAAAAAAATAAACAAAATTGACAAACCATTAGCAAGACTCATTAAGAAACAAAGGGAGAAGAACCAAATTAACAAAATTAGAAATGAAAATGGAGAGATCACAACAGACAACACTGAAATACAAAGGATCATAAGAGATTACTACCAGCAGCTCTATGCCAATAAAATGGACAACTTGGATGAAATGGACAAATTATTAGAAAAGTATACCTTTCCAAAACTGAACCAGGAAGAAATAGAAGATCTTAACAAACTCATCACAAGCAAGGAAATCGAAACTGTAATCAGAAATCTTCCAGCAAACAAAAGCCCAGGACCAGATGGCTTCACAGCTGAATTCTACCAAAAGTTCAGAGAAGAGCTAACACCTATCTCACTCAAACTCTTCCAGAAAATACCAGAAGAAGGTAAACTTCCAAACTCATTCTATGAGGCCACCATCACCCTAATGTCAAAACCAGACAAAGATACCACAAAAAAGAAAACTACAGGCCAATATAACTGATGAACATAGATGCAAAAATCCTTAACAAAATTCTAGCAAACAGAATCCAAGAACATATTAAAAAGACCATACATCATGACCAAGTGGGCTTTATCCCAGGAATGCAAGGATTCTTTAATATCCACAAATCAATCAACGTGATATACCACATTAACAAATTGAAAGATAAAAACCATATGATTATCTCAATAGATGTAGAAAAAGCCTTTGATAAAATTCAACACTCATTTATGATTAAAACTCTCCAGAAAGCAGGAATAGAAGGAACATACCTCAACATAATCAAAGCTATATATGAGAAACCCACAGCAAGCATTACCCTCAATGGCGAAAAATTGAAAGCATTTCCCCTAAAATCAGGAAAAAGACAAGGGTGACCACTCTTACCACAACTATTCAACATAGTTTTGAAAGTGTTGTCCACAGCAATCAGGGCAGAAAAAGAAGTAAAAGGAATCCAGATAGGAAAAGAAGAAGTGAAACTCTCACTGTTTGCAGATGACATGATCCTCTACATAGAAAACCCTAAAGACTCTACCAGAAAATTACTAGAGCTAATCAATGAATATAGTAAAGTGGCAGGATATGAAATTAATGTACAGAAATCTCTTGCATTCTTATACACTAACAATGAGAAAACAGAAAGAGAAATTAAGGAAACAATACCACTCACCGTTGCAACAAAAAGAATAAAATACTTAGGAGTATATCTACCTAAAGAAACAAAAAGATTTATACATAGAAAACTATAAATCACTGATGAAAGAAATCAAAGAGGACACAAACAGATGGAGAAATATACCATGTTCATGGATTGGAAGAATCAATATTGTCAAAATGGCTATACTACCCAAAGCAATCTATAGATTCAATGCAATCCCTATCAAGATAGCAACGGTATTTTTCACAGAACTAGAACAAATAATTTTACAATTTGTATGGAAATAAAAAATCCTTGAATAGCCAAAGTAATCTTGAGAAAGAAGAATGGAACTGGAGGAATCAACCTGCCTCACTTCAGACTATACTACAAAGCCACAGTCATCAAAACAGTATGGTATTGGCACAAAGACAGAAATATAGATCAATGGAACAGAATAGAAAGCCCAGAGATAAATCCACGAACCTATGGTCACCGTATCTTCGACAAAGGAGGCAAAGATATACAATGGAAAAAAGACAACCTCTTTAACAAGTGGTGTTGGGAAAACTGGTCAACCACTTGTAAAAGAATGAAACTAGAATACTTTCTAACACCATACACAAAAATAAACTCAAAATCAATTGAGAATCTAAATGTAAAACCAGAAACTATAAAACTCCTAGAGGAGAACATAGGCAAAACACTCTCCTACATAAAATCACAGCAGGATCCTCTATGACCCACATCCCAGAATATTAGAAACGAAAGCAAAAATAGACAAATGGGACCTAATGAAACCTAAAAGCTTTTGCACAGCAAAGGAAACTATAAGCAAGGTGAAAAGACAGCCCTCAGATTGGGAGAAAATAATAGCAAACGAAGCAACAGACAAAGGATTTATCTCAAAAATATACAAGCAACTCCTCCAGCTCAACTGCAGAAAAATAAATGACCCAATCAAAACAAAGGCCAAAGAACTAAACAGACATTTCTCAAAGGAAGACATACAGATGGCTAAAAAACACATGAAAAGATGCTCAACATCACTCTTACCAGAGAGATACAAATCAAAACCACAGTGAGGTACCATTACATGCCAGTCAGGATGGCTACTATCCAAAAGTCTACAAGAAATAAATGCTGGAGAGGGTGTGGAGAAGAGGGAACCCTCTTGCACGGTTGGTGGGAATGCAAGCTAGTACAGCCGCTATGGAAAACAGTGTGGAGATTTCTTAAAAAACTGGAAATAGAACTCCCATGTGACCCAGCAATCCCACTTCTGGGCATACACACCAAGGAAACCAGATCTGTAAGGGACACGTGCATCCCAATGTTCATCACAGTACTGTTTACAATAGCCAGGGCATGGAAGTAACTTAAATGACCATCAGCAGATGAATGGATAAGCGAGCTGTGATACATATACACCATGGAATATTGCTCAGCCATTAAGAAGAATTCATTTGAATCAGTTCTAGTGATATGGGTGAAACTGAAGCCCATTATACAGAGTGAAGTAAGCCAGAAAGTTAAAGACCATTACAATATACTAACACATATATATGGAATTTAGAGTGATGTTAATGATGACCCTATATGCAGGACAGAAAGGGAGACGCAGATGTATAGAACAGTCTTTTGGACTCTGTGGTAGAAGGCGAGCGTGGGATGTTTCAAGAGAACAACATTGAAACATGGATATTATCTAGGGTGAAACAAATCACCAGCCCAGGTTGGATGCATGAGACAAGTGCTTGGGCCTGGTGCACTTAGAAGACCTAGAGGGATCGGGTGGAGAGGGAGGTGGGAGGGGGGATCGGGATGGGGAACACATGTAAATCCATAGCTGATTCATTTCAATATATGACAAAACCCACTACAATAAAATAAAATATAATAAATTAAAAAAAGGACAAGGCATTTAATTGATGAATATTTATTGGGCACCAGCTCTACTCCCAGCATGGTGCCAATTACATGGATTTTGGACACAGCTTCTGTCCTGTGGCACAGGCCACAGAAACCTAACCCCCAAAGACATCTTCACAAATAGGACCCAATCCCAGCATGTTTTTTTTTTTAAATATACCCTTAAATAGTCCCATCTCATAGCTGATTGTTTTAAAGACAAAAAACTCCTAACCTCTTCCCCTCCCACCAAATTAAAACTTTTAAACATGCAAAAAAAAAATGACTTGCTATGTAGCAACAGGTAAAGGAAACATTAATCAAAATGAACAGACCTGGGGGGAGTTATAATAACATGCTGCTTTACTCTAGGTAACTGTTGTGATGTTTGAATAACGTTCATGATGACTCTAACATTCAAGTTTATGTCAATTTTATAAAAAATGGATTCCATTTAGGGTTCCAAGTAGGTAAGCAAGAAAGGTTAAAAGGATATGCCTGTTTGAGGATAATTCTATCAAAGAGTTAGATGAGAGCTAATGCCTATCCTTCTAAACCTCTTTCAAGAAATTGCAGAGGCGGAATGCTTCCAAACTCATTCTACAAGGCCACCAACTCATAGAATGGTATCACTCTGATACGAAAACCAGATGAAGACAACACACACACACACACACACACACACACAAACTACAAGACAATATCACTGAGGAATCTAGATGCAAAAATCCTCAACAAAAGTTTAGCAAACTGAATTCAGCAGCACATCAAAAAGCTCATACACCATAATCAAGTTGGGTTTATTCCAGGGATGCAAGGATTCTTCAATATATGGAAATCAATCAATGTGATACCCCATATTAACAAAGTGCAATAAAATGCATATGATCATTTCAAAAGATACAGGAAAAAACCTTTGAAAAAATTAAGCACTCATTTATTATTAAAATTCTTCAAAAAATGAGCATAGAAGGAACCCACCTCAACATAGTAAAGGCCATATATGATAAGCCTACAGTAAACATTATTATCAATGGTAAAAAAAAATGAAACATTCCCCCTAAGATCAGGAAGAAGACAAGGGTGTTCACTTTCACCAGTATTATTCATACAGTTCTGGAAGTCCTAGCTACAGCAATCAGAGAAGAAAAAGAAATAATAGCAATCCAGGTCAGAAAAGAAGTAAAGCTCTCACTATTGGCAGATGACATGATACTGTACATAGAAAACCTTAAATATTGTATCAGAAAATTACTAGAGCTAATCAGTGAATTTAGAAAAGTTGCAAAATACAAAATCAATACACAGATATCATGTAAATCCATGGCTGATTCATGTCAATGTATGGCAAAAACCACTACAATACTGTAAAGTAATTAGCCTCCAACTAATAAAAATAAATGGAAAAAAAATACACAGAAATCATTTGCATTTCTATATACTAACAATGAAAAATCAGAAAGAGCAATTAAGGAATCAATCCGATTCACCATTGCAACAAAACGAATTAAATATCTAGGAATAAACTTAGCTAAGGAAACAAAAGAACTGTACATAGAAAATTATAAGACACTAAAGAAACAAATCAAAGATGACATAAACAGATAAGAGATATTCCACATTCCTGGATAGGAAGAATCAATATTGTGAAAATGAATATACTACCAAGTGCAATCTACAGATTTAATGTAATCCCTATCAAATTACCAATGGCATTTATCACAAAACTACAACAAAAAAATATTCACAATTCATATGGAAACACAAAAGACCCTGAAAAGCCAAAGCAGTCTTGAGAAAGAAGAATGGAGCTGGAGGAATCAAGCTACCTGACTTCAGGTTATACAACAAATCTACAGTTATCAAGTCAGCATGGTCCTGGCACAATCACAGAAATATAGACTAATTGAACAAGATAGAAAGCCCAGAAACAAACCCATGCACCTATGGGTACCTTATCTTTGACAAAAGAGGCAATAACATACAATGGGGCAAAGACAGCCTCTTCAATAAATGTTTCTGGGAAAACTGGAGAGCTACATGTAAAATAATGAAATTAGAACACTTCCTAACACCATACAAAAAGATAAACTCAAAATGGATTAAAGACCTAAATGTAAGACCAGAAGCTATAAAATTCTTAGAGGGAAATATAGGCAGAACATTCTCTGACATAACTCAAAGCAAGGTAATCCATGACCCACATCCTAGAGTAATGGAAATAAAAGCAAAAGTAAATAAGTGGAATCTGATTAAACTTAAAAGTTTTTGCACAACAAAGGAAATTATAAGCAAGGTGAAGAGTCAGCCCTCAGAGTGGGAAAAATAATAGCAAATGAAACAACTGACAAAGGATTAATTTCTAAAATATACAAGCAGCTCATACCACTCAATACCAGAAAAACAAACAACCCAATCCAAAGGTGGGGAAAAGACCTAAACAGACATCTCTCCAAAGAAGACACACAGATGGCTACAAACACATGAAAAGATGATCAACATCGATCATTCTTCAGTTCAGTTCCGTTTAGTTGCTCAGTTGTGTCTGACTCTTTGTGACCTCATGGACTGCAGCACGCCAGGCCTCGCTGTCCACCACCAACTCTCAGAGCTTACTCAAACTCATGTCCACTGAGTCTGTGATGCCATCCACCCGTCTCATCCTCTGTCATCCCCTTCTCCTCTCGCCTTCAATCTCTCCCAGCATCAGGGTCTTTTCAAATGAGTCAGCTCTTCGCATCAGGTGGCCAGAGTATTGGAGTTTCAGCTTCAACATCAGTCCTTCCAATGAACACCCAGAACTGATTCCCTTTAGGATGGACTGGTTGGATCTCCTTGCAGCCCAAGGGACTCTCAAGATTCTTCTCAAACACCACAGTTCAAAAGCATCAATTTTTTGGTGCTCAGCTCTCTTTATAGTCCATCTCTCACATCCATACATGTCTACTGGGAAAACCATAGCTTTGACAAGAAGGACCTTTAGGCAAAGTAATGTCTCTGCTTTTTAATATGCTACCTAGGTTGGTCATAACGTTTCTTCCAAGGAGTAAGCATCCTTTCATTTCATGGCTGCAGTCACCATCTGCAGTGATTTTGGAGCACAAAAACTAAAGTCTGCGACTATGCCACTCATTATTAGATAAATGCAAATCAAAACTGCAATGACATATCACCTCACACTGGTCAGAATGGTCCTCATCAAAAAGTCTACAAACAATAAATGCTGGAAAGGGTGTGGAGAAAAAGCAACACTCTTGCACTGTTGGTGGGAATGTAAATTTATATAGCCACTATGGAAGATGGTATGGAGTTTGGAGTTTTTTCCTTAAAAAACTAGGAATAAAACTACCATGTGACCCAGCAATACCACTCCAAGGCATGTACCCTGAAGAATCCAAAATTGAAAGAGACACATGTATCCCATTGTTCACTGTAGTGCTATTTACGATAACTGGAACATGGATGCAACCTAGATGGCCATCGAGAGATGAATGGATAAAGAAGTTGTGGTATATATACACAGTGGAATATTACTCAGCCATAAAAATGAATGCATTTGAGTCAGTCCTAATGAGGTGGATGAACCTAGAACCTATTATACAGAGTGAAGTGAGTCAGAAAGAGAAAGATAAATACCATATTCTAACACATATATATGGAATCTACAAAAATGGTACTGAGGAATTTATTTACAGGGCAACAACAGAGAAACAGACATAGAGAATAGACTTATGGACATGGGGAGAGGGGATGAGAAGGTCATATGTATGGAAAAAGTAACATGGAAACTTACATTACCATATGTAAAATAGATAGCCAACAGGAATTTGCTGTATGGCTCAGGAAACTCAAAGAGGACGTCTGTATCAACCTAGAGGGGTGGGATGGGGAGGGAGATGGGAGAGAGGTTCAAATGGAGGGGATATATGCATACCTATGGCTGATTCATGCTGAGGTTTGACAGAAAACAACAAGATTCTGTAAAGCAATTATCCTTCAATAAAAACACATTAATTTAAAAAAAGAGAGAAAAAATAATATGCCTATTTGTAAAACCTTACACCTTTATCACAGGACTGGATGGGAATTTAAGCTCTCTAGTGAACCATGATTTGTATACACACATTTACATATATATATATATACACATACAAATATACATATATATACATATGTATTACATATGTATACATATATACACATGCATATACACACATATATAATGTATGTATATATATAATATATATACATATACATATAGGTATACATATACATATAATATATATACACATATACATATATATATGTATATAATATAATATAATGTATTGCATATAATTGTATTGTATATAATATATATGTATATATAATATATCATGTATATCATATAAATTATATTCATATCATTCATTCACTGTTCCTTTATTGGTTATGACAGAATTGGAACAGGGGAAATATTTCATTTAGAGCATTGGAAGGAACCATATATTTTAGGCACAGTGGAAGTTTTCAAGCAGAAAGATATATTTATACCAAATAATCCTTCACCCCAACAATAAAACTTTTTATGTACAGACACTAAACCACAGACCAAATGGACACTATGAAAAAATACTTTGCATAGGAATAACCTGACACAAATTTCTGTTGCATCATACTTAAGGTCCTGTCTGACTCTAGGCCTTATTATGTCAAACTCTGTATTGAAATTGCTGTTTCATGTAGATGCCAGCTAGAGACATGCATCTGATGCTCCTCTTTTTCAGTAACTCCTGTAGAGAATGTGACACTGAGCTAAGTAGAGAATAGTACCCTGAGGGGTGTGAAATCAGATGACCAATTATGAAACATACATCTGTGCATGTCTACATTTCCAGAAAGAGAAATTATGGTAGTGATGCTCCAAGGTATGATGAATTAAAAAGTAACAAATTGTAGTTGCATATTTTATTCTCCTATGAAGTTATATAACTGGTTTGTTTACCGAGTTAGATTTTTCATAAAAGCAGCAAAAATTATGATCATTCTTTTAATAAAATTAAAAAGAGTCTACTCCATACAAAGCATTTCATTTCAAAAAAAAAATGTATTCTTAAGAAATCGTGAATGCTCATAAGACAAATGGGAATTTACATATGTTTCACACAAGGTTGGAACCAATCTGAGAGAGCAGAAAAATAACAAAAGAAAAAAACTTAGATGACAGAGAAGAGAAACATTAATAAAGGATGTTTTTAAAATTGTACATAGAAGTGAAATCGAAGAAATGGAAATACCAGGTAATAAAATGAAGAAGAAGTTGCTATTACCATAATCTAAATAAAGAATCTCACTATCTGACTTTGAGGCTTTAAGCCCTGCTATCATTCTTCAGCCTGAGGTAAATGGACCTTTTCTGAAAGTTTCCATCCCAAAGAGTCTTTTTAGAGCCCTCTTTATGTCTTTGTTTCTCAGACTGTAGATGAAGGGGTTCAGCATGGGTATGACCACAGTGTACATCACCAATACTATAGCACTCACGTGTGAGCAGTAGGTAGCAGTGAAGCTGAGATACACTCCTAAGTCTGAGCAATAAAATAAGGAGACAACCGAGAGGTGAGATGCACAGGTGGAGAATGCTTTATACTGCCCCTGAGCAGATGAGGTTCCACAGATGGAGGACACTATCTTAGAGTAAGAATAAAGGATACCAGCCAGGGAAACACCCCCTAAAATTACAGATCCAAAATACACCACCATGTTATTGAGAAAGGGGTCAGAACAGGACAGTTGGATGAGCCATGTGATTTCACAGAAAAAGTGATGGATTTCCAAGTCTGAACAGAAAGACAATCGCAAAATCATTAAACTCTGTAACGATGAATACATAAAACTCAACATCCAGGATACCAGCACCAGCACTCCACAGACCCAGGGGTTCATGATGACCGTGTACTGCAGCGGGTGGCAGATGGCCACATACCGGTCATAGGCCATCACAGTCAGGAGGAAGTTATCTAATCCTGCAAAGAGTAAGTAAAAATACACCTGGACAATGCAGCCTTCATAGGTGATGACTTTTCTCTGTGTCTGGGTGTTTTGGAGCATCTTTGGGATGGTGGTGGAGGTGAAGCAGATGTCTACAAAGGACAGGTTGGAGAGGAAGAAGTACATGGGGGTGTGGAGGTGGGGGTCTGAGCTGACAGCCAGGATAATGGCCAGGTTTCCAAACACAGTGATGAGGTACACGGAGAGGAAAAGTCCAAAGATGAGGGGCTGCAATTCTGGTCCCTCTGAAAGTCCCAGAAGAAGAAATTCTGGGATTTGTGTATTGTTCCCTGGCTCCATGTGATGAAGGTGACTATTGGGAAAAAAGAAAATAGCATAAAGAAGTTTCACCCAAAGAGACACAACTCACATCACTGATATACTACATTTTCAATTTTGTGGACATGAAATTGATATTAATATGTTGTATATAGATAAATTCTCCATTAGTTTATACACCATTTCCCCTCTGATTAAAAAGTTTTGTCCCATTCTCTCTATATTTCCAAAGAGTTCATGTATTTACACTTTAAATGAGAAATTCTTTCATGCATGTGAGAAAAATATTGAGAGCAAACATGTTTCAAGCCATACAGACAATAAATAGAAGTGCTTAAAAATAAATCTCTCACAATCCAAGGATGATGAAAGATGACATTCAAATAAATGTATAATATGTTAGAAGGTGATGGGTGTTATGAAGAAAACAAAAACATGTATAAAGGAGAGTAGTCAGTGGCATTATTTTATACCAAGTTGCCAGGGCTGCAAACATTTGAAGAGATGTCCAGGAAGAGAGAGAAGTACCTGGTGAGATACTAGGAGAAATGTGTGTCTGGCAGAGGGAACTGCCACTGCAAAGGACCCGAGGAAGATGCTGGATCCACATGTTCAAAGGCAAACAAGAAAGCCAGTGGGGCAGAGGGATAATCAAGAGGGGGAGTGATGAGAGATGGTGTCAGGGATGCTGAGGAGCAAGGTGGCCTCCCAGCTAGAGCTGACCCTTCAGTCCACAGAGAATCCCTCCTTTCACATTGTTCCCAGCACTTTATGGATCTAGTTGCAAAGGTTTCCTGTGAATTAAAGCAGATCCTCATCTCAGTACCATCTTTGATTGAGTTCTGGCCTCTGTCACCTTATTATATCACCTTAATGTATGAGTCCAATTGCCTGTGCTCTAAGACCTGTTCTCACTCCTCAAGGCACAGACATACCATGGCTCCTGGGCTGTGTTTCTGTCATGAATATCTCAACCAGACCTACCCCCTCCTTAGACCAGGGGGGCAACCACTTGAACTAGGCAGATCAGATTAATTTTCTCTTAAACAATGTTTAAATGGTACCCATAAATTCCAGATATAAACTTCTGAGGGAATAATAAAGTTGGGCTTCCTTATAGCTACAGCCACTTTCTGCCCTGTATTTAAAGAAATATAAAATATGAGAGAGAAATAAAATGAAGGAAAAAGATCTAACAAGCTCAAATCATCCTCAAAAGAATTTGACAAAGAAAAGCTTCCTTGGATTAGCAATCTTCCAACTTCAGCTGTATCTCTTTGATGTCCAGGAAAAATCAGAAAGAAACATATCTTATTTCCAAGGACAGAGCAGTGATAAATATATGATGTGAAAAACCATACAAATTTAATACCCCATGAAAAAAATAAGTAAAGATCATAAACTCAACAATTCAAAAATAAAAACAGAAAATGTGACAAAAGTTATGTATGTGTTATATAAGAGAGTAGAAGATGTCTTTCCTGCGATTTTCTGTACAATTTGATCTTTTTTGGTGTGCTCTGATATCGAATGAGGCAAGCCCTGTCTCTGTTTTCTTATAGGTTATAATTTGTTTATTACTCTTGGGCACAATGTTTTCACTTTTTAAATTAATCCAATGAGCACACTTCAATTCTAGTTCTGGTCTTTGTCCAGCAGGCAAAGGCCTTTCGAGGCCATACTCTATAAAGCTTGAGCAGGTCATGAAAATTCCTTCCCTTATTCTGGATAAATCTCTTTACATGATTTAAATTTGAGGACACTATACTTTATTTCAGTGTACTGTGACATTGTTAATACACTGCAAGATACTAATCATCAGAAACTTAAATTGCTTTGTTCAATTCTTATTTTCTCCAAGGTCTGTGAATATATTGCATTTATTTTAAAAACACACTTAAGAAAATGAGAAATTATGAAATGATAAAATATGGCTAAAATATGAAACCAGTTAAAAGTATGATTTCCTATAGTTGTATTAAAGAAAACTGAATGGAACAGCAAAAGCTGATTGAAATTTGACATACACTAGGGGTGAAAGTGAAGTTGCTCAGTCATGTCTGACTCTTTGTGACCCCATGGACTGTAGCCTACCCAGCTCCTCCATCCATGGGATGTTCCAGGCAAGAATACTGGAGTGAGTTGCCACTTCCTTCTCCAGGGTATCCTCCATACCCAGGAGGGGATTGAACCTGAGTCTCCCACATTGCAGGTAGACGCTTTACCTTCTGAGACACCAGGGAATTAACAGGAGTCATTTGTGACATGAATTAATAATTAATTTAGAAAATACCTCAACTCAAGAGAACATTACATACAATGACCCAGAAATTTCTGGCAAATAGCATATGCTTTGTTATAATGTGTTGAATGATTAGGAATTAGGTCCCTTTAGATATGAACACTATCCTGTGGGATGGTTGTATCCAACTTGGTTGGAAAAGGCAGGATTGTTGAATAAAAGCTGGAATAAATGACCATCTATCTAGGAGGAAATTAAGTAGTTCCTTATCTGACACATCTTTTTAAAAGGGACCAAAGACCCCAGTGTAAAATTAAGCAGTCTGCTTTAGACAAATACATAAAAAACTACATTGGAACTGCATTTCTACTGGTAACAGAAACACGGATAGTTTTAAAATCTGGATTCCTCAGGCTCTGCACAATTGGACATTCTCTGCTGGATCTTTCTCTGGGATGAGGTCTGCACTGTAAATTGCAGGATATTTAGAAACTTCCTTGCCCACCATTTACCACTCATCACTGTAACAGCAAATAATGTCTACGAATATTGCTTAAGGACCCTGGGGAACACAATTACCCTTGATGGAGAAACACAGTTTTAAATTAAGAATCTCAAAATATTTTTTCAGCAGTGATATAATAGTCACTTGTTGATAAATAATATTATAGGCCGCCAAATGTGTCAGTCACACAGCCACACCATGCAGTAATATACATGTATTAAAATAATGAACCACCATTACACTGGTTGATTGCAACCAAGTCCCTGAGGTATTATTGAGAAAGAAACAGAGGGACAAATTGTTGAAAACATAATGACGATTTGCCACTAAAATATAAAAACTATTTATGATGTATTCAGGATTGTATTGATGTATTTGTGTAAAAGTGCATATGTATAAGAACACACTTTAGAAAGAGATTTTTCAAAACCTAAGAACTTATGGAACAAAATATATCGGTGAGGGTTCAATTATGTTAAGGGTATTGTTTCCTGGGCAATGTGCTATGAGCTAAGTCACTTCAGTCATGTCCAACTCCATGGACCTTTATGAACTGTAGACTGCCAGTAGCCTCCATCTGTCCATAGGATTCTCCAGGCTTGAAGAGTAGAGTGTGTTGCCATGCCCTCCTCCAGTGTATCTACCCAACCTAGAGATCAAAACTGCATCTCTTAAATCTCCTGCTTTGGCAGACAGGTTCTTTACCACTAGCACCACCTGGGACAATAGGACATAATAAAACGGAATGAAAATCTACAGCTATGTGATAAAAAGGCAAAAAAGAGTAAAATTTAACAATATTAAATGGATCAGTAATTCAAGGTTAAATTGCCAAAGAGTTGAAAGTGAAACAATATAACAAAAGAACATTTACAATGTGAGGAAAGAGTGGTATGTAAGTTATAATTTTACTTTATATGTAGATGGAAGAATTCAAATATGGCTATAGAATATAAATCAAATAGTAAACAATTATGGTCAGAGGTGATGCAACTTTTAGGAAAAGATTTAATCAGAAGGCCAAAAAGAATAGAAATAAAAACAAAGGAGAAATTCTTTTTTTCCTTTTTAGTTTTTGTTTTTTCTTTTTTTCATTAATTTTTATTAGTTAGAGGCTAATCACTTGACAATATTATACTGGTTTTTGTCATACCTTGACATAAATCAGCCATGAATTTACATGTATCCCCCATCCCGATCCCCCCTCCCACCTCACTGTCCATCCGATCCCTCTGGGTCTTCCCAGTTCACCAGCCCTGAGAACTTGTCTCATGCATCCAGCCTGGGCTGGTGATCTGTTTCACCCTTGATAGTATATACATTTCAATGTTGTTCTCTCAAAATATCCCACCCTCGCCTTCTCCCACAGAGTCCAAAAGTCTGTTCCATACATTTGTGTCCCTTTTTCTGTTTTGCATATAGGGTTATTGTTACCATCTTTCTAAATTCCATATATATGTATTAACATACTGAATTGGTTTTCATCTTTCTGGCTTACTTCACTCTGTATAATGGGCTCCAGTTTCATCCATCTCATTACAACTGATTCAAATGAATTCTTTTTAATGGCTGAGTAATATTCCTTGGTGTATATGTACCACAGCTTCCTTATCCATTCGTCTGCTGATGGGCATCTAGGTTGCTTCCATGTCCTGGCTATTATAAATAGTGCTGTGAGGAACATTGGGGTGCATGTGTCTTTTTCAGATCTGGTTTCCTTGGTGTGTATGCCCAGAAGTGGGATTGCTGGGTCATATGGCAGTTTTCTTTCCAGTTTTTTAAGAAATCTCCACACTGTTCTCCATAGTGGCTGTACTAGTCTGCATTCCCACCAACAGTGTAAGAGGGTTCTGTTTTCTCCACACCCTCGCCAGCATTTATTGCTTGTAGACTTTTGGATAGCAGCCATCCTGACTGGTGTGTAATGGTACCTCATTGTGGTTTTGATTTGCATTTCTCTGATAATGAGTGATGTTGAGCATCTTTTCATGTGTTTGTTATCCATCTGTCTGTCTTCTTTGGAGAAATGTTTGTTTAGTTCTTTGGCCCATTTTTTGAATGGGTCATTTATTTTTCTGGAATTGAGCTGCAGGAGTTGCTTGTGTATTTTTGAGATTAATCCTTTCTCAGTTGCTTTGCTTGCTATTATTTTCTCCCAATCTGAGGGCTGTCTTTTCATCTTGCTTATAGTTTTCTTTGTTGTGCAAAAGCTTTTAAGTTTCATTAGGTCCCATTTGTTTATTTCTGCATTTATTTCCAATATTCTGGGATGTGGGTCATAGAGGATCCTGCTGTGATTTATGTTGGAGAGTGTTTTGCCTATGTTCTCCTCTAAGAGTTTTATAGTTTCTGGTATTACATTTAGATCTTTAATCCATTTTGAGTTTAATTTTGTATGTGTTGTTAGAAAGTGTTCTAGTTTCATTCTTTTACAAGTGGTTGACCAGTTTTCCCAGCACCACTTACTAAAGAAATTGTCTTTTTCCATTGTATATTCCTGTCTCCTTTGTCGAAGATAAGGTGTCCATCGGTTCCTGGATTTATCTCTGGGCTTTCTAATCTGGTCCATTGAGCTATATTTCTGTCTTTGTGACAGTAACATACTGTCTTGATGACTGTGGCTTTGTAGTATAGTCTGAAGTCAGGCAGGTTGATTCCTCCAATTCCATTCTTCTTTCTCAAGATTACTTTGACTATTCGAGGTCTTTTGTATTTCCATACAAATTGTGAAATTATTTGCTCTAGTTCTGTGAAAAATACCATTGGTAGCTTGACAGGGATTGCATTGAATCTATAGATTGCTTTGGGTAGTATAGCCATTTTGAAAATATTGATTCTTCCAATCTATGAACACGGTATATTTCTCCATCTGTTTGTGTCCTCTTTGATTTCTTTTATCAGTGTTTTATAGTTTTCTATGTATAAGTCTTTTGTTTCTTTAGGTAGATATACTCCTAAGTATTTTATTCTTTTTGTTGCAATGGTGAATGGTATTGTTTCCTTAATTTCTCTTTCTGTTTTCTCATTGTTAGTGTATAGGAATTCAAGGGATTTCTGTGTGTTAATTTTATATCCTGCAACTTTACTATATTCGTTGATTAGCTCTAGTAATTTTTTGGTAGAGTCTTTAGGGTTTTCTATGTAGAGGATCATGTTATCTGCAAACAATGATAGTTTCACTTCTTCTTTTCCTATCTGGATTCCTTTTACTTCTTTTCCTGCTCTGATTGCTGTGGCCAACACTTCCAAAACTATGTTGAATAGAAGTGGTGAGAGTGGGCACCCTTGTGTTCTTCCTGATTTCAGGGGAAATGCTTTGAATTTTTCACCATTGAGAGTAATGCTTGCTATGGGTTTGTCATATATAGCTTTTATTATGTTGAGGTATGTTCCTTCTATTCCTGCTTTCTGGAGAGTTTTAATCATAAAAGGATTTTGAATTTTGTCAAAGGCCTTTTCTGCATCTATTGAGATAATCATATGGTATTTATCTTTCAATTTGTTAATGTGTTGTATTACATTGATTGATTTGTAGATATTAAAGAATCCTTGCATTCCTGGGATAAAGCCCACTTGGTCATGATGTATGATTTTTTTTAATATGTTGTTGGATTCTGTTTGCTATAAAACTCCTAGAGAAGAACATAGGCAAAACACTCTCCAACATAAATCACAGCAGGATCCTCTATGACCCACATCCCAGAATATTGGAAATAAATGCAGAAATAAACAAATGGGACCTAATGACATTTAAAAGCTTTTGCACAACAAAGGAAACTATAAGCAAGGTGAAAAAACAGCCCTCAGATTGGGAGAAAATAATAGCAAACGAAACAACAGACAAAGGATTAATCTCAAAAATATACAAGCAACTCCTGCAGCTCAGTTCCAGAAAAATAAACGACCCATTCAAAAAATGGGCCAAAGAACTAAACAAACATTTCTCCAAAGAAGACAGACAGATGGATAACAAACACATGAAAAGATGCTCAACATCACTCATTATCAGAGAAATGCAAATCGAAACCACAGTGAGGTACCGTTACACACCAATCAGAATGGCTGCTATCCAAAAGTCTACAAGCAATAAATGCTGGCGAGGGTGTGGAGAAAACAGAACCCTCTTACACTGTTGGTGGGAATGCAGACTAGTACAGCCACTATGGAGAACAGTGTGGAGATTTCTTAAAAAACTGGAAAGAGAACTGCCATATGACCCATCAATCCCACTTCTGGGCATACACACCGAGGAAACCAGATCTGAAAGAGACACATGCGCCCCAGTGTTCATCACAGCACTATTTGTAATAGCCAGGACATGGAAGCAACCTAGATGCCCATCAGCAGATGAATGGATAAGGAAGCTGAGGTACATATACACCATGGAATATTACTCAGCCATTAAAAAGTATTCATTTGAATCAGTTCCAATGAGATGGATGAAACTGGAGCCCATTATACAGAGTGAAGTAAGCCAGAAAAATAAAGACCAATACAGTATACTAACCCATATATATGCAATTTAAAAAGATGGTAATGATGACCCTATATGCAAAACAGGAAAAAGGACACAGATGTACAGAACAGAATTTTTGACTCTATGGGAGAAGCTGAGGGTGGGATGTTTTGAGAGAACAGCATCGAAACATGTGTATTATCTAGGGTGAAACAAATCACCAGCCCAGGTTGGATGCATGAGACAAGTGCTCGGGCCTGGTGCACTGGGAAGACCCAGAAGAATTGGGTGGAGAGGGAGGTGGGAGGGGGGATTGGGATGGGGAATACATGTAAATCTATGGCTGATTCATGTCAAAGTGTGACAAAAACAACTACAATATTGTAAAGTGATTAGCCTCCAACTAATAAAAATAAATGAAAAAGAAAAGAAAAAACGGAGACAATCAAGAGTTGGGACACACAGGTAGAAAATGCTTTATATTTCCCTTGAGCTGATGAGATTTTACACAGGTAGGAAACTATTTAAGAATAAGAGTAAAAGATGCCGGTAAAAGGACCAACACCCATCATGACAGCTGCAAAATGCATCACTATGTTATTAAGAAAGTTGTCAGAACTGGCAAGTTGTACCACCTGACTGAGTTCACAGAAAAAGTGGGGGATTTGCATTTCTGGACAGAAGGAAAATCACAGCACCATTAAGCTGTGTAGCAAGGAATGCAAGGCAATCATCACCCAGGATATCAGAACCAGCAGTCCATAGAACCAGGGGCTCATGACGACGGTGTAGTGCAGGGGGTGGCAGATGGCCACATACCAATCATAGGCCATCACACTCAGGAGAATGTCATCTAAATCTGCAAAGACAATGTGAAAATACATCTGGGTGGTGCAGCTTTCATAGGTGATACCTCTGCTCTCTGTCTGGATGTTCCACAGCATCTTTGGGATGGTGGTGGAGGTGAAGCAGATATCTACAAAGGACAGGTTGGAGAGGAAGAAGTACATGGGTGTGTGGACGTGGGAGTCCGAGCTGACAGCCAAGATAATAAGCAGGTTCCCAAACACAGTGATCAGTCACATGGAGACAAAAAGCCCAAATATGAGGGGCTGTAGTTCTGCTTCCTTTGAAACTCCCAGAAGAAATTGTGAAATTTGTGTATTGTTACTTGGTTCCATGGTGTGGAGGTGACTACCAGGAAAAAGGAAAATAATGACAATTTTTACACCTACTAATTAACATAACTGAAATACTGTAATTTCTATTTAGCCCTCAAGAAGTTGATGTTAATATTTTATTTGCAGATAAGTTCTCTTTTAGAGTGTGTGTGTATCTCGAGCTGCTTCAGTTGTGTCCAACTCTGTGTGACCCCCAAGGACCATAGCACACCAGCCTCCACTGTCTATCGGATTTCCCAAGAAAGAATTCTGGTGTGGGTTGCCATGCCTTCGTCCAGTGGTTATTTCCAACACAGGGATTCATCCTGTATCTCTTGAATTGGTAGTGCATTGCAGGCAGATTCTAAACCACTGAGTCAGTACAGAAGCCCCTTGAAGCTATACTTCATTTCATTTCTGACTAGGAATTTTTGTCCCATTCTCATCACATTTGCTAAGAGGTCATATATTCAAATTTAATGTAATTTTCCCCTCATTCTTTTGAGAAATACATACTTGGTGTTAACCATGTTCCAAGATACTTTGGCCACCTCATACAAAGAGTTGACACATTGGAAAATACCCTGATGCTGGAGGGTTTGGGGGCAGGAGGAGAAGAAGACGACAGAGGATTAGATGGCTGGATGGCATCAACGACTCGATGGACATGAGCTTGAGGAAACTCTGGGAGTTTGGGATGGAAAGGGAGGCCTGGTGTGCTGCGGTTCATGGAGTCACAAAAAGTCGGACACAACTGAGTGACTGAGCTGAACTGATATTCCAAGAACATGGAGACAAGAAGTAGAAAATGCTGAAAAGCAAACCTATAGCAATCCAAAGATGATGAATGAGGTTATGTGAATAAAATATGATAGAATATGTCAGAATGTGTTAGATGCTATGAGAAAACAAAACCAGGTATAAAAGAAAGTGGTAGGAAGTATTATTTTGTCCTGAGTGTTCAGGAAAGTCCAGCAAACTATGTGATGTTTGAACAGATTCTTAATTAAAGAGAGACAAGGAGCTAGTGTGATGGCAGAATTGTGTGCCTGGAAGAGGGAGCTGCCACTGCTAAGGACCTGAAGAAGATGCTTGTTTCACATGTTCAAATGCAAACAAGGAAGCCAGTGGGCCAGAGGGATAAGCACGAGCGGGAGTGATTAGAGATGGTGTCAGGGATGCTGAGGAACAAGGTGGCGTTTCTGCTACAGCTGAACCTTCAGTCCATAGAGAATCCTTCTTTCCATGACCTCCCTTACACATTATCAATTTAACTTTAAAACTATCCTATTAATTATATCAGATTTGCTTCTGGTTCAATCTGTTGCTCTGGTATGTGTATATAAGTCATTTAGCATATGGGTCCAGGTTCCTCTGCTGTAAGAACTGTTCTCCCTTTCAAAACAAAAGCACACACACACACAGCACACACACACACACAGCACACACACACACACACCACACAACACACACAAAAACACACACACTCACATACACAGCACACACACACACAACACACACACAGCACACACACACAGCACACACACACACTCACATACACAGCACACACACACAGACACAGCACACACACACAGCACATACACACAGCACACACAGCACACACACACACACACAGCACACACACCATGTTCTGTGTTGTGTCACCATCATACACTGGTCACCCAGATTCACCCTCTTTAGGCTGTGAGAGGTTACAGCTTAGCTGGTCAGGTCAAATAATTATTTTCCAAAAGAATATATAACTTTTACTGTGAAATTCCAGTTTATATACTTCTCATGGGACAATAAATGTGGGGTTCATTTTTGGTATAGTCAATTTCTGCTTGGTATTTAGTGAAGAATCAAATGTACGAACGTGAACAAAATAGACGTGAAATGGATATATGAACATTAAGGGAAAATAATATCCAATATCCTCAATGACCCCTGAGACAATGCAATAAAGAAAGGTTTCCTTGCTTCATCAATATTCCAATTCCAGTGACACCTCCTTGATATCTGAAAAAATAATAAAGAAAAATATCAGGGGGGGAGGAGTCAAGATGGCGGAGGAATAGGACGGGGAGATCACTTTCTCTTCTACAAATTCATTGAAAGAACAACAGAACGGTGAACAAAGTTTACAAAACAACTTCTGATCGCTAGCAGCGGACATCAGGTGCTCAGAAAAGCAGCCCATTGTCTTTGAAGGGAGGTAAGACAAAAATACTAAAGATTAAAAAAGGGACACAAAAGAACGAGGGACGGAGACCCGTCCCGGGAAGGGAGTCTCAATAGAGGAAGTTTCCAATCACCAGGAAACCCTCACGCTGGCGGGTCCGGGGGAAGTTTTCAGATCTCGGAGGGCAACCTAACTGGGAGACGAAATTAAATGAGGCCCACAGATTATGTGCCTAAAAGCAACTCCCAGCAGAAAAGTACCCCAGATGCCTGCACCCGCCACCAGCAAGAGGGGGCGGAACAGAGAGGAGCCGGAGGCATTCCTTAGGGTAAGGACCGGCCAGAAGGCCCTGAGAGCAGTCGGAGGGAGATTTTTTTTAAACTGTGGGAGAGCGAGAGAAAAATTAACTGGCTGGAACACACCGCCGGCGGTTCGCAAAACAAAGGGACTGAGAAACTCCAGAGAAGAGCCGCCCCATCCTCGCTGGAGGTAGGAGGGAGGGGGAGGAGAAAGGGGCAAACTCAGCCCCAGAGAAGCCACCCCCTCCCACCCGGCAAACAGGCCCCTGTTCCAATCTGAAGACTTCCTGAGACCCTACCGGCGTCGCACGCTGGGGCCGCGGAGGGAAAAGGCGCGGCACGCCCGTGGAGAAGGCGCCAAACCTCTGGCTGCCTGGGCCGCTCGCCGCGGAGGGAAAAGGCGCGGCGCGCCTGTGGAGAAGGCACCAAACCTCTGGCTGCCCAGGCCACTCGCCGCAGAGGGAAAAGGCACGCCGCACCCGGGGAGAGCGCGCACAAACCTCTGGCCGCCCGAGCCGCTCGCCGCGGAGGGAAAAGGCACGCCGCACCCGGGGAGAGGCCGCCAAAACTTCTGGCTGCCTGGCCAGAACACGGCGAGTGCTCCCCACACACAGCGACATCTGCCTGCAGCGCCCTGCCCTCCCCGCAGCAGGACTGAATTGAACTAGCAAACCTAAATAAGAGATGACCTCCGCCCGCCTGTGTCAGGGCGGAAATTAGACACCGAAGAGGTGGCAAACAGAAGCCAAATAAACAAAGGGAATCGCTTCAGAAACGTCCGGTGCAACAGGTTAAAATCCCTGAAGGCAACACTGACTACACCGGAAGGGGCCTATAGATATCGAGAAGTGTAAGCTGGAAAAAGGAGCTATCTAAAATTGAACTGAAGCTACACTGACTGCAACAGCTCCAGAGAAATTCCTAGATATATTTGCATATTTTTTGTTGTTCTTGTTGTTAACTTTAAAAAAATTTTTTTTTCTTTTTTTTCTTTTCTTTTTTTTTCAATTTTTCCTCTTTTATTTTCTTTTAAATTTCCCTACTACTCTCCCATTACTCCTCAACTTTCATTTTCATATATTTTTATGATTTTTTCAATTAGGGAAATAAATTGTTTTTCTTTTTTCTTTTTTTCTTCTTTTTTTTTATTTTTTCTTTTCTTTCTTTTCTTTTGCTTGTTTTGTCTCTCCTATTTCCTTTTAAAGTCCTCTAATACTCCTCTATTATTCCTTAATTTCCATTTTCATCTCAATATAACCTTGCAAAAAAAAAGGAAAAAAAAAAAAGAAGAGAGAGAGAAGCCCTATTTTTAAACTGAACTCCATATATATTTCTAAATTTTGGGTTTTTGTTTTTGTTTTTAAATATTTTGTTTCAAAGAGTCTAACCTCTATGCTAATTTTTTTAATCTTTGTTTATCAGTATGTGATATAAATGTTGGACATTTAAGAATCCAATATTCAATTCCCATTTCTATTCAGGAGTGTGTTGATTACTCTCTTCCACTTTTGACTCTCTGTTTTCTACCTCAGAACAACTCTATTTCCTCCTTTCCCCTTCTCTTCCCAATCCAATTCAGTGAATCTTTGTGGGTATCTGGGCTATGGAGAACACTTTGAAAACAGATAACTATGTGGATCTGTCTCTTTCCTCTTGAGTCCCCCTTTCTCCTCGCCTGCTCACCTCTATCTCCTTCCTCCCTCTCCTATTCTTCATGTAACTCTGTGAACCTCTTTGGTGGTCCCTCACAGTGGTAAATCTTTTCACCATTAATCTAGAAGTTTTATTACCAGTGCTGCATAGTTGGAGAAGTCTTGAGACTATTGGTAGAATAAAACTGAAATCCAGAGGCAGGAGACATAAGCCCCAAATCTGAGAAAAAATAAAACTCCTGACTACACAGAACGTTAAGGAATAAGAGTCCATCCAAAAGCCCCCATACCTACACCAAAACCAACTACCACCCAAGAGCCAAGAAGCTCCAGGACATGACATACTACATAAATTCTATAGAAACGCAGGAACATAAACCAAAGTGTCAACATACAGGCTGCCCAAAGTCACACCTAACACGTAGACCCATTGCAAAACTCATCACTGGGCACTCCATTGCACTCCAGAGAGAAGAAATCCATTTCCATGAACCAGAACACTGACACAAGCTTCCCTAACCAGGAAACCTTGACAAGCCAATAGTCCAACACCACCCACTGGGTAAAATCTTCACAATAAAAAGGAACCACAGACCAGCAGAATACAGAAAGCCCACCCCAGACACAGCAATCTAAACAAGATGAAAAGGCAGAGAAATAGCCAACAAGTAAAGGAACATGAAAAATGCCGACCAAATCAAACAAAAGAGGAGGAGATAGGGAATCTATCTGAAAAAGAATTTCAAATACTGATAATGAAAATGATCTAAAATCTTGAAAGCAAAATGGAGTTACAAATAAATAGCCTGGAGACAAAGATGGAGAAGATGCAAGAAATGTTTAACAAGGACCTAGAAGAAATAAAAAAGAGTCAATTAAAAATGAATACTGCAATAAATGAGATCAAAGTCACTCTGGAGGGAACCATGAGTATAATAACAGAGACAGAAGATAGGATAAGTGAGGTAGAAGATAAAATGGTGGAAATAAATGAAGCAGAGAGGATAAAAGAAAAAAGAATCAAAAGAAATGAGGACAAACTCAGGGACCTTTGGGACACTGTGAAACACCCCAACATTCAAATCATAGGAGTCCCAGAAGAAGAAGACAAAAAGAAAGGCCATGAGAAGCTACTCGAGGAGACAATAGCTGAAAACTTCCCTAAAATGGGGAAGGAAATAGCCACCCAAGTCCAACAAACCCAGAGAGTTCCAAACAAGATAGACCCAAGGCGAAATACCCCAAGACACATATTAATCAAATTAGCAAAGATCAAACACAAAGAACAACTATTAAAAGCAGCAAGGGAGAAACAACAAATAACACATAAAGGGATTCCCATAAGGATAACAGCTGATCTATCAATAGAAACCCTTCAGGCCAGAAGGGAATGGCAGGACATACTTAGAGTAATGAAAGAGAATAACCTACAACCAAGATTACTGTACCCAGCAAGGATCTCATTCAGATATGAAGGAGAATTCAGAAGCTTTACAGACAAGCAAAAGCTGAGAGAATTCAGCACCACCAAACCAGCTCTTCAACAAATGCTAAAGGATATTCTCTAGACAGGAAACACAGAAAGGTTGTATAAACATGAACCCCAAAACACAAACTAAATGGCAACCGGACCATACCTATCAATAATTACCCTAAATGTAAATGGGTTGAATGCCCCAACCAAAAGACAAAGACTGGATGAATGGATACAAAAACAAGATCCCTATATATGCTGTCTACAAGAGACCCACTTCAAAACAAGGGACACATACAGACTAAAAGTGAAGGGCTGGAAAAAAATATTTCATGCAAACGGAGACCAAAAGAAAGCAGGAGTTGCAATACTCATATCAGATAAAACAGACTTTCAAATAAAGGCTGTGAAAAGAGACAAAGAAGGACAGTACATAATGATCAAAGGATCAATTCAAGAAGAAGATATAACAATTATAAATATATATGCACCCAACATAGGAGCGCCGCAATATATAAAGCAAATACTAACAAGGATGAAAGAGGAAATTAATAGTAAAACAATAATAGTGGGAGACTTTAATACCCCATTCAAAACTATGGATAGATCAACTAAACAGAAAATTAACAAGGAAACACAAACTTTAAAGGACACAATGGACCAGCTAGACCTTATTGACATCTATAGGACCTTTCACCCCAAAACAATCAACTTCACGTTTTTCTCAAGTGCACACAGAACCTTCTCCAGAATAGACCACATCCTGGGCCATAAATCTAGTCTTGGTAAATTCAAAAAAATTGAAATCATTCCAGTCATCTTTTCTAACCACAGTGCAGTAAGATTAGATCTCAATTACAGGAAAAAATTATTAAAAATTCAAACATATGGAGGCTAAACAACACGCTTCTGAATAACCAACAAATCATAGAAGAAATAAAAAAAGAAATCAAAATATGCAGAGAAATGAATGAAAATGAAAACACAACAACCCCAAACCTATGGGACACTGTAAAAGTAGTGCTAAGGGGAAGATTCATAGCATTACAGGCCTACCTCAAGAAACAAGAAAAAAGTCAAATAAATAACCTAACCCTACACCTAAACCAACTAGAGAAGGAAGAAATGAAGAACCCCAGGGTTAGTAGAAGGAAAGAAATCTTAAAAATTAGGGAAGAAATAAATGAAGGAAAGAAATCTTAAAAATTACGGAAGAAATAAATGCAAAAGAAACTAAAGAGACCATAGCAAAAATCAACAAAGTTAAAAGCTGGTTTTTTGAAAAAATAAACAAAATTGACAAACCATTAGCAAGACTCATTAAGAAACAGAGAAAAGAGCCAAATTAACAAAATTAGAAACGAAAATGGAGAGATCACAACAGATAACAGTGAAATACAAAGGATCATAAGAGACTACTACCAGCAGCTCTATGCCAATAAAATTGACAACTTGGAAGAAATGGAAAAGTTCTTAGAGAATTATAATTTTCCAAAATTGATCCAGGAAGAAATAGAAGATCTTAACAAACCCATCACAAGCAAGGAAATCGAAACTGTAATCAGAAATCTTTCAGCAAACAAAAGCCCAGGACCAGATGGCTTCACAGCTGAATTCTACCAAAAATTTAGAGAAGAGCTAACACCTATCTCACTCAAACTCTTCCAGAAAATTGCAGAAGAAGGTAAACTTCCAAACTCATTCTATGAGGCCACCATCACCTTAATTCCAAAACCAGACAAAGATGCCACAAAAAAAGAAAACTACAGGCCAATCACTGATGAACATAGATGCAAAAATCCTTAACAAATTTCTAGCAAACAGAATCCAACAACATATTAAAAAAATCATGCATCATGACCAAGTGGGCTTTATCCCAGGAATACAAGGATTCTTTAATATCCACAAATCAATCAATGTGATACACCACATTAACAAATTGAAAGATAAAAACCATATGATTATCTCAATAGATGCAGAAAAAGCCTTTGACAAAATTCAGCATCCATTTATGATCAAAACTCTCCAGAAAGCAGGAATAGAAGGAACATACCTCAACATAATAAAAGCTATATATGACAAACCCACAGCAAGCATTACTCTCAGTGGCGAAAAATTGAAAGCATTTCCCCTAAAATCAGGAACAAGACAAGGGTGCCCACTCTCACCACTTCTATTCAACATAGTTTTGGAAGTGTTGGCCACAGCAATCAGGGCAGAAAAAGAAATAAAAGGAATCCAGACAGGAAAAGAAGAAGTGAAACTCTCACTGTTTGCAGATGACATGATCCTCTCTAAAGAAAACCCTAAAGACTCTACCAGAAAATTACTAGAGCTAATCAACGAATATAGTAAAGTTTCAGGGTATAAAATTAACACACAGAAATCTCTTGCATTCTTATACACTAACAATGAGAAAACAGAAAGAGAAATTAAGGAAACAATACCAGTCACCATTGCAACAAAAAGAATAAAATACTTAGGAATATATCTACCTAAAGAAACAAAAGACTTATACATAGAAAACTATAAATCACTGATGAAAGAAATCAAAGAGGACACAAACAGATGGAGAAATATACCGTGTTCATGGATTGGAAGAATTAACATTGTCAAAATGGCCTTACTACCCAAAGCAATCTACAGATTCAATGCAATCCCTATCAAGCTACCAACGGTATTTTTCACAGAACTAGAACAAATAATTTCACAATTTGTATGGAAATACAAAAAACCTCAAATAGCCAAAGTAATCTTGAGAAAGAAGAATGGAACTGGAGGAATCAACCTGCCTGACTTCAGACTATACTACAAAGCCACAGTCATCAAGACAGTATGGTATTGGCACAAAGACAGATATATAGATCAATGGATCAGAATAGAAAGCCCAGAGATAAATCCACAAACATATGGTCACCTTATCTTTGACAAAGGAGGCAAGGATATACAATGGAAAAAAGATAGCCTCTTTAACAAGTGGTGCTGGGAAAATTGGTCAACCACTTGTAAAAGAATGAAATTAGAACACTTTCTAACACCATACACAAAAATAAATTCAAAATGGATTAAAGATCTAAATGTAAGACCAGAAACTATAAAACTCCTAGAGGAGAACATAGGCAAAACACTCTCCTACATAAATCACAGCAGGATCCTCTATGACCCACATCCCAGAATATTAGAAACAAAAGCAAAAATAGACAAATGGGACCTAATGAAACTTAAAAGCTTTTGCACAACAAAGGAAACTATAAGCAAGGTGAAAAGACAGCCCTCAGATTGGGAGAAGATAATAGTAAACGAAGCAATAGACAAAGGATTAATCTCAAAAATATACAAGCAACTCCTCCAGCTCAACTCCAGAAAAATAAATGACCCAATCAAAAAATGGGCCAAAGAACTAAACAGACACTTCTCCAAGGAAGACATACAGATGGCTAAGAAACACATGAAAAGATGCTCAACATCACTCATTATCAGAGAAATGCAAATCAAAACCACAATGAGGTACCATTACATGCCAATCAGGATGGCTGCTATCCAAAAGTCTACAAGCAATAAATGCTGGAGAGGGTGTGGAGAAAGGGGAACCCTCTTACACTGTTGGTGGGAATGCAAACTAGTACAGCCGCTATGGAAAACAGTGTGGAGATTTCTTAAAAAACTGGAAATAGAACTGCCATATGACCCAGAAATCCCACTTCTGGGCATACATACCAAGGAAACCAGATCTGAAAGAGACACGTGCATCCCAATGTTCATCGCAGCACTGTTTATCATAGCCAGGACATGGAAGCAACCTAGATGCCCATCAGCAGACGAATGGATAAGGAAGCTGTGGTACATATACACCATGGAATATTACTCAGCCATTAAAAAGAATTCATTTGAATCAATTCTAATGAGATGGATGAAACTGGAGCCCATTATACAGAGTGAAGTAAGCCGGAAAGATAAAGACCATTACAATATACTAACACATATATATGGAATTTAGAAAGATGTTAATGATAACCCTATATGCAGAACAGAATAAAAATAAAGACACAGATTTATAGAACAGTCTTTTAGACTCTGTGGGAGAAGGCGAGGGTGGGATGTTTCAAGAGAACAGCATCGAAACATGTATATTATCTAGAGTGAAACAGATCACCAGCCTAGGTTGGACGCATGAGACAAGCGCTCGGACCTGGTACACTGGGAAAACCTAGAGGGAGCGGGTGGAGAGGGAGGTGGGAGGGGGGATCGGGATGGGGAACACATGTAAACCCATGGCTGTTTCATTTCAATGTATGACAAAATTCACTACAAATTTTAAAAAAATATATCTTTTGTCCATAATATAAAAAAATGATACAGTTATGACATGGAACACCTTAAAGTTAGAATATCCAAAGAGGAAAGGAAAAAATTGGAATATAAGCTACCAATTCAATATCAGAAATAGACAAAATACAACAGAAGTTGGATATGTTTTATATGAGGCATATAAAGCAGTAGAAGATTTTTTTTTCTTAAGGACTTCCCCTATTTGTTTCCTCTTATTCATAAATAAGATCCTTATACTTATTTTCTGCTTTTACTGGAAGCATTTTATGCCTCCTATTCCTTCTAAAGGGATTTTCTTGGTGGCTCAGAAAGTAAAGAATCTGCTTGTCAATGCAGGACACATAGGTTCAATCCCTGACTAGACAAGATCCCCTGGAGAAGGAAATGGCAGCTCACTCCAGCATTCTTGCCTGGGAAATCCTAGGGACACTGGAACCAGGTGGGTTACAGTCCACAGGGTCACAAGAGTTGGAGTAACTTAGTGACTAAACCACTAACATCTTTCCTTCTGAGCTTCCACTATTACGATTTAATTGTCAAGACTGACACTTGCAATTCCAAGTGCAATGTTTACTTTATTTTTAGACAATAAATAAGTACATTAATATTAGGAAAACCAGAAAACAACCACAATGACGTCTGGCCTCTGGGCTATGCAAGATTGGTCCTCAGTGACCTCAGGTACACATTCCAGGCTTCCATCATCACTGACACTCTCCTGCAGGGTCTGTGGAGCTGTCAGACTCACCTGCCTGCAGATTGAGAGAGAAGGCTTTCCCTGTAGAAGTCAAAATTCCTCCTAAATGATTACTGACACAGACAGAAATTTTGTCCCCAAATAAGAAAACAGGAACTAATAAAAAATCAAGCATTGGTTCCCAGACAGATATAGAACTTCAAAAGCAAGAGCTAGGTCCTCCGAAACCAAAGTGGCAGAGGCTGAGCAACTGCAGCAGAGGAGATATTTAGAGCTTCCTGTGTGAGCTCATTAGGCATGTTTTCTCTTGTTACTCCAATCTGTAACTACATGATTTCCCTGGGGGACACTTTTCTGGACAAAATGGATTTTTTTCACCTGCTGATTCTCTGTTCCTAAGATACTGCATTATAAGTTAGGTGAATTCATTTTTTATTACTCCTTCCTCTAAATTTTCTTGCTTTCAAAGGCCTGAGGTTCCCAGCATGTCATCATGTCCCTGAGAACAAAATTTTCATTAAATTGTAACATTCAGGATTTGTCTTGACTAGGTCCCTTAGGTCTTTAATGCTTTGATTTGGGGCAAGGACAGAACCACCAAGTCTCTAAACATTACTATTCTCCTCTTCAAATTGGGGGATGACTTTGCTACTTTAGAATAAAACCACAGTTAATGTACTCCTTGGATGCATGATAGCTTCTCCAAGTCAATTTGAAATTTCTCAGTTATATCAGAAGTTAGGAGCTATCCTTTAATCCCTCATTACTAATGCTTGTACTTATAAGAGAGATATTTATATGTTGATATGCACCATAAAATATCTTAGCGTATTACTGAGTGTGTGTGTGTGTGTGTGTGTGTGTGTGCTGTGCTGTGCTCAGTCACATCTGAGTCTTTGGAACCTCATGGACTGTAGCCTGCCAGGCTCCTCCATCCATGGAATTTTCCAGGCAAGAATACTGGAGTGGAATGCCATTTCCTTCTGGCCTCTAAACAAAGAGGAAGCCATATCTCATACCTGACTCAACCCCAAGCCCTCCATACCTCTCAGCAAGTTGATTGCAATCAGTACACCCCAAAGAAAGGCCTGAATGGTGATAACATCAGATCTAGCTCTTCCAGTAAAGCCACTGGGCACACATCAACTGTATATGACTGTTCCCATAGACAGACACCACTCTAAGAAAGTGAGAATTAACTGTGGCACAAAATTTCAGAAGACACACAAAGGTAAGTGAAATGAAAATACAGAAGAATCTGTCCCAACTTAAATAACAAGATATCATGCCTAGAAAGAGCTAATGAAAGAGAAACAAACAGTTCACCAGATTTGGAATCAATACATTAGTAAAGATATAAAACTCCATTTTCTCAATGTAAAATGATTCAAGAAATCTTCCAAAAGAAGTTTTATTTCCAATATTCACCATGTGCATTTTGTTAATAATTGGAAGACCATAAAATATTTAATTTTGTGTAAAAAGGACTGCTGAATCAGTTATAATTTAAATAGGGAACTATAAAATAAAAACTAGTGGAGATTTCTTAAAAATCTGGAAATAGAACTGCCATATGACCCAGCAATCCCACTTCTGGGCATACACACTGAGGACACCAGATCTGAAAGAGACACGTGCACCCCAATGTTCATCGCAGCACTATTTATAATAGCCAGGACATGGAAGCAACCTAGATGCCCATCAGCAGACGAATGGATAAGGAAGCTGTGGTACATATACGCCATGGAATATTACTCAGCCATTAAAAAGAATTCATTTGAATCAGTTCCAGTGAGATGGGTGAAACTGGAGCCCATTGTACAGAGTGAAGTAAGCCAGAAAGATAAAGACCAATACAGTATACTAATGCATATATATGGAATTTAGAAAACTGGTAATGATAGCCTTATATGCAAAACAGAAAAAGGGACACAGAGGTACAGAACAGACTTTTTGACTCTGGAGAAGGAGAGGGTGTGATGTTTCGAGAGAATAGCATCGAAACATGTATATTATCTAGGGAGAAACAGATCACCAGCCCAGGTTGGATGCATGAGACAAGTGCTCAGGCCTGGTACACTGGGAAGACCCAGAGGAATTGGGTGGAGACAGAGGTGGGAGGGAGGATTGGGATAGGGAATACATGTAAATCCAAGGCTGATTCATGTCAATGTATGACAAAAACAGCTACAATATTGTAAAGTAATTAGCCTCCAACTAATAAAAATAAATGAAAAAAAGAAAAAAAACTAGCTTGAACTAGCTTGAACTGAACATTACATTAAATGAAATGAACAACTAGAAGTACTTTATAGTATACCAGGTGATACAGAAGAATGCATAAGCTAACTGAAATATAGAATCATGGAAATGATTCAGTCAGAAAAGAAAAAAAAAGCAAATTAAAAATGGGAAAAATTGGAGAGATGTTTGACTACTTTAAGAACACCAACACTAGCACAATTGCAGTGTCCAAGGAAGGCAAAGATAGATAAGAAAGATAGTCAAAACATGTATGATAAACTTATGTCTGAAAAGTTCCCAAGCCTGAGGAAAAAAGAAAATTCAGCTACCAGAAAGAAAGAGTCCCCCCAAAATGATAACAACAAAACCTTCACAAAGAAACAGCAATTAAAACCACAAAGTTAAACATATTATACAGAGTGAAGTAAGCCAGAAAGATAAAGAACATTACAATATACTAACACATATATATGGAATTTAGAAAGATGTTAATGATAACCCTATATGCAGAACAGAAAAAAAAAAAAGAAGACACAGATTTATAGAACAGTCTTTTAGACTCTGTGGGAGAAGGCGAGGGTGGGATGTTTCAAGAGAACAGCATTGAAGCATGTATATTATCTAGGGTGAAACAGATCACCCGCCCAGGTTGGATGCATGAGACAAGCGCTCGGACCTGGTGCACTGGGAAAACCTAGAGGGAATGGGTGGAGAGGGAGGTGGGAGGGGGGATTGGGATGGGGAACACATGTAAACCCATGGCTGTTTCATTTCAATGTATGACAAAATCCACCACAAATAAAAAAATAAAAAAAAGATATGGTTTTCTTTACCAGTTGAGCCACAGGGGAAGCCCGAGGTATAGTTTTCTAAAGCCACCAAAAATAAAACAGTGTCATGTAAGATGGAAGCACATAAGTCTATCAGCTGATTTCTATCGGTTTTTTTTGCAGAAACTTTGTACGCTATAATGGGGAGCCATGGTATATTTAAAGTGTTGAGAGGGAAAAGACGTGCAAACTAGGGCATTCTACCCAGAAAGACTAACATTTAGAATTGAAGGAGGTATAAGGGATTTTTCAGGCAATCAAAGACTAATGCAATTTATCAATTCTAAACGTACTCTACATGGAATATTATAGGACTTTCACTAAGAAGGAAACAAAAAAAGCATAGCAAGTGGGAAGAAACTATGAGAAGAGAAAACCCTGTGAGTAAAGGTAGACGTGGAGAGAGACTGAGAATCAGATCACTTAAGCTGGTATGAAAACTTAATAGACAAAATAATTCTAAAGTCAAGTACAGCTGCAATAAGAATTAAAGGGATATATAGGGGGGGTATCAAATGTGACTTCAAAGACACAAAATGTAGGGCAGGCAGTGAAAATGCAGTGCTATTAATATGTGTATGAACTTAAAAGACAACTTCTTTTTATAAGTAGACATCATTGTAGGTCATCATATAAAGACCCTTTGTTTATCATACATCAAAAATCTACACAAGATACAATCTAGAGAGAAAGGAACACAAGCATATCACTAAATCAGTCATCAAATCATAAGAAGATAAACATAAAGAGAAAAGAAAAAGAAAGAACAACACTAACAGAAAACAAGTTAGCAAATTGGCAATAAGTAATACCTATGAAAAAACTCTTTAACTGCCAGTAAATTAAATGATCTCCTAAAGAGCCATCTTAAGACTAAGTATTAAAACAACTAAGATCATAGCATCTGGCCCCAGTACTGAATGGCAAATAGAAGGGGAAAAGGTGGAAGCAGTGATAGATTTTCTCTTCTTGGGCTCCAAAATCACTGTGGATGATGACCGCAGCCATGGAATCAGAGATGATTGCTTCTTGGAAGTAAACCGATGACAAACCTAGACACTGTTTTGAAAAGTAGAGACGTTACTCTGCCAACAAAGATCCAGATAGTCAAGGCTCTGGTCTTCCCAGTGGTCACATATGGTTGTGAGAACTGGACCATAAAGAAGGCACAATGTGGAATAGTTGACGCCTTTGAACCATGCTGCTTGAGAAGACTCCTGATAGTCCCTTGGACAGCAAGGGTATCAAACCAGTCAGTCTAAAGGGAGATCAACCCTGAATATTCACTGAAAGGACTGATGCTGAAGCTGAAGTTCCAGCCTTTTGGACACCTGATGCAAACAGATGACTCACTGGAAAAGCCCTTGTGGCTGGGAAAGATCAAGGACAGAAGTAGAAGAGGGCATCAGAGTATGAGATGGCTCGGTGGCATCACTGATGCAGTGAACATGAACTTTGGCAAGCTCTGGGAGATGGGCAGGGACAGGCAGGCCTGCCATGCTGTAATTTGTGGGGTCACAAAGCAGTGGGCACAACTGTGTAACTGACCAACAACAGACTAAATGCTCTGATGAAAATACATTCCTCCTGATGAAGTCTCCATGATTCTATGATACTCCATCAAAGAAATGGAATTTCCAAACATTTTGGATACAAAGATAGGAAAACAGTGGGTAGGAAAAATAAAAACTGTCTATATATAAGACTGAGAATAATGCTTAAAAAGAGAGTACCTAAAATTCTATAAAGATACTGAATTAAAGAAGGAAAGAAAAATGGAAATCACAGTAAATAAGTGAAGGAGCAAAATTTCTTTTACAATGATCAAAGAGCAATTTCTAGTTTTGATACTTTGAGTTATGCAATCCAGAGCACTAGTATAATTGGCCTTTTATACTTGGTATCCAATACAATCTCTTTAGACCCTCTTTTATATCTCGGTTTCTCAGACTGTAGATGAAAGGGTTCAGCATGGGTGTGACCACAGTGTACATCACCGAGGCAACTGTACTTGAATGTGAGGTGTGGGTAGCAGCAGAGCTAAGGTAAACTCCCAAGGCTGTAAAATAAAATAGCAAGACAACCAAGAGGTGAGACACACAGGTGGAAAATGCTTTATACTTCCCCTGAGCTGATGTGATTTTACATATGCAGGAAACTATTTTAGAATATGAGTAAAGGATACCAGTAAAAGGACCACCACCAGTCAGGACAGTTGCAAAATACATCACTATGTTATTAAGAGAGTTGTCAGAACTGGCAAGTTGTACCACCTGATTGAGTTCACAGAAAAAGTGTGGGATTTGCATTTCTGGACAAAAGGACAATCGCAACACCATTAAGCTGAGTAGCAAGGAATAGAAGGCAAAGAGCACCCAGGATATCAGAACCAGCAGTCCACAGAGCTGAGGGCTCATGATGACTGTGTAGTGCAGGGGGTGGCAGATGGCCACATACCGATCATAGGCCATCACAGACAGGAGAATGTCATCTAATCCTGCAAAGAGAATGTGAAAATACATCTGGGTGATGCAGCCTTCATAGGTGATACCTTTGCTCTGTGTCTGGATGTTCCACAGCATCTTTGGGATGGTGGTGGAGGTGAAGCAGATATCTACAAAGGACAGGTTGGAGAGGAAGAAGTACATGGGGGTGTGGAGGTGGTCATCTGAGCTGATAGCCAGGATGATGAGCAGGTTTCCAAACACAGTGATCAGGTACATGGAGAGAAAGAGCCCAAATATGAGGGGCTGCAATTCTTGTTCTTCTGAAAGTCCCAGAAGAAGAAATTCTGAAATTCGTGTATCATTCCCTGGTTCCATGGGGTGGAGGCACCTACAAGGGAAAAGGAAAATAACATGACTTGTTTGCACACAAACTGGCATAATTCACATAGCTGAAATACTTCAATTTCTATTTAGCCCTCAAGTAACTGATCTTAATAGCTTATTTATAGAAAAGTTCTCTTCCAAAGTATACTCCATTTCATCTCTGACAAAGAATTTTTGTCCCATTTTCATCACATTGGCAAAAAGCTCATCTATTCTAGAATTCTAATGAGGTATTCCTTCATTTATTTGAGAATTATATATTTAGTGCTGACCCAGTAGCAATGCTGAAAAATAAATCTCTCGCAATCCAAGGATGGTGAATGAGGATGTTCAAATAAAACATGATAGAATATGTCTGAATGTAACAGATGTTATGAAGAAAACAAAACCAGGTATGAAGGAGAGAGTGGCAGGAGGTGTTATTTTCTCCTGAGTGTTCAAGAAAGAGCTTCAAACTAGGTGATGTTTGAAGATTCCTGAAGAAAGACAGAAGAAGCTTTTGTGACGTCAGAAGAGGTGTGTGCCTGGCAGAGGGAGCTCCCACTGCTAAGGACCTGACAAAGATGCTTGTTCCACATATTCAAGTGCAAACAAGGAAGCCAGTGGAGTGAAGGATTTAGTAGGGGGGGGAGTGATTAGAGATGGTGTCAAGGATGCTGAGGAACAAGGTGGCCTCCCTGCTACAGCTGAACCTTCAGCGCATAGAGAATCCCTCCTTTCATGAGGTTCCTTGCACTTTATGAATTTAGTTTAAAACCATCCCATGAATTATGTCAGTTTCCCTACTTAGTTCCATCTATTGGCCAAATTCTGACCTCTGTAGAATAAGTCATCTTAACATAAGAGTACAGATGCCTCTGCTTTAAGAACTGGTCTCTCTTCACAAGGAACAGGCAGACACACACACATACACACACACAATGCTTCTGACTTGTGTTATTATCATAAACTGGTCACCGAGATACACCCTCATTAGGCCATGATTGGTTACACATCAAGCTGCTCAGATCAAATTATTATTCTCCAAAAGAAGGTATTATTTTTACCCAGAGGTTCCAGGATTTTTTTTTAATTTATGTTTCTTTTATTTAAAGGATAATAAATTTACAGAATTTTGTCATTTTCTGCCACACCTCAACATGTATCAGCCATGGGTATACATATATCCCCTCCCTTCTGAACTCCTCTCCCATCTCCCTCCCCATCCCACCACCAAATTCCAGTTTATAAACATCCCATAGAACAATAAATTTCGAGTTTAACATTGGTATGGCCAATTTCTTCTCTGTATTCAGAGAAGAATGAAAAGCATGAGAGAGAGAGAAAGAAAGAAAAAAAGGAGAAATGAAATGGACATAGGCAAATTCAGAGGAAAATATCCAATAAATTCAAATGAGCCCTGAGACAATGCAATGAAAAAAAAAGTTTCCTTCCTTCATCAATATTCCAACTCCAGTGGCATCTCCTTGATGCCCAGAAAAAAATAATGAAGAAAAATATATTTTTCCAAGGACATAAACAGGGATATATTCATGATGTGATATATCTTACAGTTTAAATATCCCAAGAGAATAAGCAAATACAATATAAACTACCAATTCAAAAGCAGAAATACATGAAATACAACAAAAGTTGTATATATTTTATATGAAGATGAAAAATACTTCTTTTTCTTGAGGCATTTTCCTACTTGCTTACTTCAACATAAATAAGATGTTTAGACTTATTGTCTACTTTTACTGGAAGCCTTTTATGCCTCCCATTACTCCTAACAGGGCTTCCTTAGTGGCTCATTGGCAAAGAATCCGCCTGCAATCCAGGAGGCCAAGTTTCAAGCCCTGGGTCAAGAAGATTCCCTGGAGAAGGAAATTGCAACCTGCTCCAGTATTCTAGCCTGGGAAATTCTATGGACCGAGGATTCGGGTGGGCTACATTCCATGGGGTCAAAAAAGGGTCAGACACAACCTAGCGACTAAACCATTGCTTCTAACTGAACTTCCTCTGTTACCATTTATCAACTTTGAAGAGTGAAGGGTTCACTTTATTTTTAGACCTAAATAGATACATTAATATTAGGAAAGCCAGAAATAACCACAGTGACCTCTGGCCTCTGGAATACTCTAGATTGGCCATCAGGTGACCTCAGGTACATACATACTCCTGGCTTCTGCCCTCTCTGAACCTCCCCTGAAATGTGTACAGAGCTCTCACCTGCCTGCAGACTGAGAAGGCTTTCCCTGTAGAAGTCCAAGTTCCTTTCTAAATGATTAATGATGCAGACTGAATTTTTGTGCCTAAACAAGACAACAGGAAGGGATAAAATCAAGCATTGGCTCTGAGACAGATTCAGGGATCTAAATTAAGAACTAGGTCCTCACCAACCAAAGCGGCACAGGCTGAGGGGCTGCAGCAGAGGAGATACTTCCAGCTTCTTGTGTCAGGTCACAGGGCTTCTCCGGTGGCTCAGTGATAAAGAATCCACCTCCAATGCAGGAGTCACAGGAGATGGGGGCTTGATCCCTCGGTCAGCAAAATCCCCTGGGGGACTGCATGGCAACCCACTCCAGTGTTCTTGCCCAGAGAATCCCATAGACAGAGTTGCCTAGAGGGCTACAGTCCATGTGTCACAAAGAGTTGGACAGGACTGAAGGGACTTAGCAAGCATGCACACATGTCAGCTAATTAGGCATATTTTCCTTTTGTTACTCCAGCCTCCAAGTACATGATTTCCCTTGGGGACAATAGGCTGGACACAATGCAATTATTTTTCTGTTGATTCTCTGTTACCAGGTGATTGCATTATAAGTTGGGTGCTTCAGTTTTTATCACTCCTTCCCCTTTAATTCTCCTGCTTTCAAAGCACTAAGGATCTCTGAGATCTAATTCTTCTTTAAACTATAACACTGAGGATTTGTCTTGACAAGTTCCCTTGGGTCTTCAAAGTTTTGATTTGTGGTAGAGGAAAAAAAAAAACAAACTACTAAAATCTTTAAAACTACTATTTCCCTCTTGAGAACTAGTGATGACATTGCCCCTTCAGTATAAAATTGTGGATATTATACTCCCTGGATTTATGCCAGTTTTTCCAAGCCAATTACAAGTTGCTCAGTTATATCAGAAGTCAACAGCTGCCCTTTAGTCTCTCATTATAAAATGCTTATAACTATAAGAAAAATATTTATATGTTGATATAAGTGAAAATCGCTCAGTCATGTCTTTGCCCCACATGCACAATACAGTCCATGGAATTCTCCAGTCCAGAATCCTGGAGTGGGTAGCCATTCCTTTCTCCAGGGGATCTTCCCAGCCCAGGGATCAAACACAGGTCTCCTACATTGCAGGCAGATTATTTACTGGCTGAGCCACAAGGGAATCCCAGGAATCCTGGGGTAGGTAGCCTATCCCTTCTCCAGCGGATTTTTCTGCCACAGGAATTGAACCAGGGTCTCCTGCACTGCAGACAGATTCTTTACTAACTGAGTTATCAGAGAAGCCTGATATGATATTAACATGACCATAAACCATGCTTCCCAGGTAGCTCAGTGATAAAGAATATTCCTGTCAACGTAGGAGACATTACAGACAGGTTTGATCCCTGGTTTGTGAAGATTCCATGAAGGAGGAAATGGCAACCTACTCCAGTATTCTTCCCTCGAATAGCCTATGGATGGAAGAGCCTGGCATGCTACAGTTCATGGGGTTGCAAGCAGTTGGACACAACTGAGTGACTAACACATGACCATTAAACTATCTTAGCATGTTATAGTGATTGTCAGATTTAATTTTTTAAATAGTGTGGTTTTTGAGGTAGCACTTTTATGAACTCCAATCTCTGTTGTCAGATTGGAACTCAGAAAGATTTAATGTTCTGCTTAAAAGTAGAAACCAAGTGAGGGCTGGAGTCCGGAGTGAAGTCTTTCAGTTCTGGAACTCTGGCCCAGTGATTCTCAACCAGACATGATTTTGACACTGGAGATACTTGGCAATATCAGAAGGGAAGCTACTAATCTTCTATAAACACAGAAAATCTCCAAATACAAACATTTCTCCTTCCCAAGGCAGCGTAAGAACATGAGTAATCCTATTCCAGATAAGAATATCTATAAATTCACTGTTCATACAGATCACCAAGGTATGTGGTTCAAATGCAGATTCAGATTCCTTTGGTCTCTAGTGGTACAGGAACTGTGTTTCTGATAATTTGAGCCAGAATATCAGATTCCAGTTCAAATTCTTTACACCCTGATAAAAAGGGAACTTCTTTAACACTACCACTGGTGGTCCTTTGATACTTGCCACTCCAAATAATCTTTTCAGAGGAGCCCTGTGTATGTCTTCATACCTTAGACTATAGATGAAGGGGTGTGATGTGGATGTGATCACTGTACATCATGAGGTGATTGCACTTGACTCTGAGCAGAAGGGCATGAGTAGCCATAGGGCTGAGGTACACTCAAAGCCCGTCTGCTGAAACAAGGATACAAATGAGAGGTGAGATGCACAGGTGGAAAGCACTTTGTACTTCCCCCAAGCTGATGGTGTTCCAGATAGAGAGGAAACTATCTTAGAGTAAAAGATGCCAGTTAAGACATTTATTGTTCAGTAACTCACTTGTATCTGACTCTTTGTGACCCCATGGATGGCAGCACGCCAGGCCTCCTTGTCCATCACCAACTCCCAGAGCTTGCTCAAATTCATATGAATCCTGTCAGTGATGCCATCCAACTATCTCATCCTCTGTTGTCCCTTCTCCTCCTGCCTTCAATCTTTCCCAGCATCAAAGTCTTTTTTAACATGTCAGCTCTTCGTATCAGGTGGCCAAAATATTGGAGCTTGAGCTTCAGCATCAGTACTTCCAGTGAATATTCAGGATTGGTTTCCTTTAGTATTGACTCATTTGATTTCCTTTCAGTCCAAGGGACTCTCAAGAGTCTTCTCCAACACCACAGTTCAGAAGTATCATTTCTTTGGTGTACAGACTTCTTTATGATCCAACTCTCACATCCATACCTGACTACTGGAAAAACCATAGCTTTGACTAGATGGACTTCTTTTGGCAAAATCCCTGCTTTTTAATATACTGTCAGGGTTTGTCAAAGCTTTGCTTCCAAAGAGCAAGTGTCTTTTAATTTCGTGACTGCAGTCACCATCTGCAGTGATTTTGGAGCCTAAGAAAATAGTCTCTTACTGTTTCCATTTTTGTCCCCATCTCTTTCCCTTGAAGTGATGGAACCAGATGCCATGATCTTAGGTTTTTGAATGTTGAGTTCTAAGAATGCTTTTTTACTCTCCTCCTTTCACTTTCATTAAGAGGCTCTTTAGTTCCTCTTCACTTTCTGCCATAAGGGTGGTGTCATCTGCACTTCTGAGGTTATTGTTATTTCTCCTGGCAATCTTGATTCCAGCTTGTGCTTCATCCAACCCAGCATTTCTCATGATGTACTCCCCATATAAGTTAAATAAGAAGAGTGACAATATACAGCCTTGACATACTCCTTTCCCAATTTGGAACCAGTCCATTAAACCTGGAATATAACAGTTTCAAATTACATCATCATGTCATTAAGAAAGATGTCGCAATTGACTAGATGGACCTCTTATTTGCTTTTACAGGAAAAGTACAGAATTTCAACAAGGTACAGAAGTACTGTTGCAACACTGTTAATCTTTGTAACAGAGAATGTAGGGCACTCATGAACCAAAAACCAGAACCAGCAATCCATAAAGTGTGTGTGTTGGGGGTTGGGGGATGTTCATGGTGACAGGGTAGTGCAGAGTTTGACAAATGGCCATGAAGTGGTCCTAGGTGTTTGTGGTCAGTACAATGTTGCCCAAATCTACAAAGAGTAGGTAACAATATATTCACAGGTTATGGCTTTGCCTTCTTTGGGATGGTGGTGAATGTGAAACATATCTTAAAAGAACAGATTGGAAAAGAATTACATGGGTGTATGGAGGTGGAGTCAGAGATGGTGGCCAAGATAATGAGCAGGTTTTTAAGCACAGTGATCTGGAACATGGGAGAAAATGTGCAAATATAAGGTGCTGCAGTTCTGGTTTCTCTGATAATTGCAGAATAAATTGTGAAATTCGTGTAAAATTTCCTGGTCTCATGTGGCCCTTATCAACTTGTGGATTTTTATCTGTTTGTAATAGCCATTCTTCCTGCAGAAGGTGTACCTCATTGCAAGTCTGGTTTCTCTTTGTTTGAAGATTAATGATGTTAAGCCACTTTTCTTGTGTCTGTTGGACATTTGTATGTCTTCCTTGGGAGAAAATATCTATTGAGGGTCCTCTACCCATTTTTAATATGGTTGTGTATTTATTTATTTAATGGAGTTGTCTTAGTCTGATATATAGTTTAAGTTTTCTGTTTCTGCCTATCAACTTGACCTTTTGGGTAATTTTGCCTTCTCATTTCAAGTAGAAGAGACGACTTCAACTTTGTTTATAAGACAGTTCTGGGTGCTGAACTCCCTCAGCTTTTCTTTATCTGGGAGAGCCTTTATTTCTTCTTCAAATGTGAAGGATACCTTTGCTGAATGGAGGATTCTTGGTTAGCTGTTTTTACATCACGATAGTTTGAGAATGATATTCCATTCTCTCTTGGCCTGTGGAGTCTGTGCTAAGAACTTTGCTGATAATCCAATGAGGGTATCTTTGCAGGGTGCTCACTTTTTTTCTGGGCACCTTTAATATTCTTTCTTTTTAATAACTTTATTGAAATGTAATTGATTTACAGTGTCATATTAGTTCCAGGTGCACAGAAAAATTATATACATATATATTCTTTTTTAGATTCTTTTTCCATTATAGATTATTACAAGATACTGACTTTATTTCCCTGTATTTAATTCCATGGGCCCTTGTTGACTGCCTATTTTAAATATATATACTAGTATATAAAAACAGCATTCTTTTACTGACTTTTGAAAAAAGAATTTATTTATTTGCTTTATTTCTTTTATTTTTTTTTTCCATTTATTTTTATTAGTTGGAGGCTAGTTACTTTTTGTAGTGGTTTTTGCTGACTGCCCCGAGTCTGCCTTGCTCTGCGGGGGCTTTTTCTGGTTGGGGAGGAGGGGACGCTACTCTTCACTGCAGCTCAAGGACTTCTCAGCGCGCTGACCTCTCTGGCTGCAGAGCGCGGGCTCCTCACTGCAGGCTCAGCAGTTGCGGTGCCCGGCTTCGTGACTCTGGGGCGTGTGGAATCTTTCCCGACCAGGGATCAACCCAATGCCTGTTCCCTCCTTGGCAGGCAGATTCTTCTATTGACCCACCAGGAAAGTCTTTTCTTTCATTGACTTTTGACAGTTTTAATACATGTGTGTTGGAGAAGGTCTTTTGCATTGAAACATTCACGTGTCCTATTATAATACCTCTGTGGATGTGTGCATTCGGTTCCTTCCCCGACTTGGGAAATTCTCAAGCTATTGTTTCTATGCATAATCTCTCCAATCCTTTCTCCCTCTCTTCTGCTTTTGAGACACCCAGTATCCTTACTGTCCTGGTAGAGTCAGAAGTTTCTCAGAGAATATCTTCATTAAAAACAAACAAACAAAAAAAAAACTCAATTCTGTCCTCACATCTACCTGAATCATTCTACCTTTGAACTCAGTTTCTCTACTCCATATGGTATCCACTTACAGTGCTTTGCAATTCACACTTCATCTCAGTTACTGAGTTCTTCAGCACCAGAATTTCTGTTTACTTATGTTTAAGAGGTTTCATCATTCTGGAAACTGTTCCCTATGGTCATTATTTTTATTCCTCAGCTAACTGAAATGTCTTTGTGAGTTTTCTTGTAGCTTGTTGAGCTTATTCATGACACTATTTTGAATTGTCCACTTGCTTGATCACAGTCTTTCATAACTTTAAATTATTTCATGGAAAACTGCCATGTTCTTTTTGTGATTCCATGTTGCTGTGGTTTTTCATGGTGTTCAGTGGGTTGCTCTTCTGTCCGTGCATTTGAAGGAGCAAACAGTTTTCTTATGTAGGTAAAGCCTTATACACTTTGATTCTAACAATTCAACAGATTGCTAACAGAGGTCCTTCTATGTTTTTCAATTAAATGACTTTGTTTCACAAGTTTTTGGTTTCTTTCACATGAGCTACTTCTGGCTATATTTGAGGAACTGCATTTTTTGCATTTCATAGCCTCTTCCAGAGGCGTTATCATTGTCCTTGCCATCAATGTTTGTGCCTCCAGCATCACTGGTGTTGTCAGTGTCCCTGATGTTCTGGCATCTTTTCTGAGGGACCCAGAGCAGTAGGTGCTATTGCCACATCCAGGGTGACCTTGCTTGAGGGCCCCCCCCCCACTGATGCCAGGTTCCCTGTGGCTGCAGGTGCCGCTGCATCCAGGAGGCCAGGGTTACAGGCACCACCTCCAGGGGTACTACCAGGTGATCTGGGGCTGCGGGCTCAGTTGCCTCAGCCATGGGGCTGGGATCAGCAACACTGCCTCTGCTGTTCCCCTGATTCCACCGCCTCTATGTGAAAAATCCACTCACCTTCACATGTACAACTTTGTGTATGTCTGGTGTCCTGATGTGTTGGGTAGAAAAAAATTTAGTTATGCATGATGTTATCTACAAGTTGCAGATTGACGGGGAGAAACAAAGGGAGTGTCTTCTGCCACCATAATACTGAAGTCACCCTGTTAAACTTTTCCCCACAAGCTATAAGATTTATTGGTTTCTGCTCTACATCAACGTGAGTCAGCCATCACATACATATATATTTTCATGAAGCCCTTGGTCCAGATCTTACTCATTAATATGGAAACAGTCAAATATGACCCATCTTAAAAAAAATCCTTACTTTACTGCACATCTGTCCACATCTAATAACTTATTTCTCTACTCTTGTTACTTCATACTTTCATTAGGCTTTTGTTCAAATTTTACTGGAAACACTTGATGCCTCCCATTCTCTCTTCTACCTGGACTTCCATTTTTATCATTTAATTGGCAACACTGAGCCTTACCTTACTGAGGTCAGTTTTTGCTTCTCTTTTCCATGCCTGATCAGTTGCTCTGTTGTGTCCAACTCTTTGCCAGCCTGTAAACTGTAGCCCACCAGGCTCCTCTGTCCATGGAATTCTCCAGGCAAGAATCCTGAAGTGGGTTGCCATGCCCTCCTCCAGGGGATCTTCCTAGTCCAGGGATCGAATCCATGTGTCTTATGTCTCCTGCATTGCCAAGCAGGTTCTTTACTACTAATGCCATCTGCGAAGCCCTTGCTCCTCTTTTAGTCCTAAGTAAATACATTTATTTATGAATTAGGGTTTCCTGAGTGGTGCTAGTGATAAAGAATCCACTGCCAATGCAGGAGATGTAAGACACTCAGGTTCAATCTCTGGGTTGGGAAGATCCCCTGAAGGGGTAACTGACAACGCACTCCAGCATTCTCACCTGAAAAATTCCATGGACAGAGGAGCCTAGCAGGCTACAGCCCATGGGGCTGCAAGGAGTCGAAAATGACTGAGTGAACAAGCATGCACACCCAATAATCAGGAGTGCAAACGTCCTCACTAATCTTTGGTGTCTGAGCTGGGCTGGACTCAGTCACAGGTGACCTCAGATAAATGCTCAAGGTTTGCATGGCATTTCTCTCCCATAGTGTCTAGTGGGCTCTCAGACTCACCTAGATGGGAACTGAAAGAAAGCTCTTTGTGTGGAAGTTCAAATGCCTCTTGGAAGGTTGATAATAGAGACGGAAGCTCTGTCTCCACAAAACAGCTTGAAGGAGTAAAGGACTGGTTTCCAAGCCAAGCTCTGATTTTCAAAGGAAACATGTCCTGTGGCATCCAAGATTTCTCAGGCTGAGGGGACAGCAGCAGAGGAGATTTTATAGCTCACCTGGCTTCTCATTTGGCATCTTTCTGCTGTAACATCCATACTCTGTACCTGATTTCCCTGGGGGACAGTGTTCTGGACAGAAAGGAAAATTTTCCAGTTCATTCTTTGTTCCTAAGAGACCAGGTTACAAGGCAGGTGAATTCTGTTTTTATTCCTCCTTCTTCTTAATTCTCCTGTGTCCAGAGGTCTGAACCATGCCAACAATGTATCCCAGTCTGAGCTAAAGTTTCCTCAAAGTCTAAGGTTAAGAATTCTCACTTAATTTAGTCCCTCAGATCTTTCAACTTTTCACTAGTGGTGAACACATAACTCCTGATAATTCTTTTTTTTTTTTAACTCCTGATAATTCTAAAAAATATTTTATGAGTATGACAACTTTGTCCTTTCATATAAAACCTTGGGCACTCCAATCAGGATTTTTATGCTTATATCAGAAGTTAAGAGCTGTCCTTTAGTACTTATTATGAATGCTTTTAATTCTGAGACAAATTTAGTTATTTTTATACATTATAGCCTAACTTAGCACATTATAGAGAGAGACTGTCTGCTTTAATTTTTGTAGAAGTTTATGCTGTGATATAGTCTTATTATGTATTATGACTTCATTATCCATTATAGAAATAAGACACAGAGGGGATTAAAGTTCTGCTTAAAGGTATGACCAAGAAAGGGATGGAGTCTTGATTAGGTGTCTTGATTGTCAGAATGCATTCAGTTCATGAATTCTGTGGTAGTGATTTGCAATCAGAGATGGCTTTGCAGCAGGTGATAGTTTTCAGGGTCTAAAGGGATTTTACCCATGTATTGCATAGGACGGTATCCAATACTTATAATTGTACTGCCTCAAATACCTTCAGTGAAAAGGTATAAAATTTATTCTCATCCAGCATTTTTCAAAATTGACTGCTCTTAAAAATTACCAAGAACTATAGTTGAAATGAAATCTATGATTCAGCAGGCCTGATTCAAGGTACCAGAGACTCTGCTTTTCTAACAAGATCCTACATGTTCTTAATGCTGCAGGGCCTTGTCTGGGTAGCAAGAACTTGATTCTGTTACCAAATTCTGCAAATTTAGATATTTTTATACACCTGGTGGCTCAGACAGTAAAGAATCTGCCTGAATGTGTTAGACCAAGGTTCGATTCCTGAGTAGGGAAGATCCCCTGCAGGAGGGAATGGCAACCCATTCCAGTATTCTTGCCTGGAGAATCCACATGGACACAGGAGCCTGACAGACTACAGTCCATGGGGTCACAAAGAGTCAGACATGACTGAGCAACTTAGCACAGCACAGCACAAACACTATAATCTAACTTAGCTCATTACAGGGACCGTCCGCTTTAATTTTTATACTAGTTCCTTCTGTGATGTAGTCTCCCTATGTTCTTCATGCTCCAGTATAGACATGCGTCACAGACAGGTTTAATGTTCTGCTCAAAAGTATAAACCAAGAAAGTCTTGATTGGGAGTCTCAATTATCAGAACATTTTTAGTTCACAAGTTCTGTGGCAGTGATTTTCAGTTAGAGATGACTTTGCAGCTGGCCATGTTTTTCAGTATCTAAAGGGATCATACACATGTAACGCACAGGACAGCATCCAATACAAATAATTATACTGCCTCAAATACCATCAGCAAAAAGGAATAAAACATTCTAGTATGTCACTTTCCTTAAGTTGACTATTCTTAAAAATTACCAAAGACTATATTTCAAATGAAAATTATGATTCAGCAGGTCTGATTCAAGGTATAAAGGACTCTGCATTTCTGACAATGTCCTACATGTTCTTGACGCTGTCGGTCCTTGTCTGGTAGAATTGATTCTGTTAGAATCAGATATAAACAGTTTTAGGTCTTTATCAAGAGTCTTCCATGTATATAATTTTGAACATTTCACTCACTTTGTAAGCAGTGGTAAATTTTGTTTGATTTTTTTAGTGGGAGAAGTCAAGGGTGGGATGGTTTGAGAGAATAGCATTGAAATAAGTACATTACCATATGTGAAACAGATGACCAGTGCAAGATCAATTCATGAAGCAGGGCACCCAAAGCCAGGTCACTGGGACAACCCAGACAGATAGAGTGGGAGGGAGGTGGGAGGGGCTTCAGGATGGGGGGGACACGTGTATACCTACGGCCGATTCATGTTGATATATGGTGAAAAACCATCGAAAATGTCATATGGTAGTTATCCTCCAGTTAAAGTAATCTTTTTAGAATGAACTTTTGAGTGACAGCAAATGATATATATCTGAGGAAAGACACTTTAGTACAGAATAAGATACTCAAAAGATAATCACATCCCATTCTAAGACCTTTTGAATATCCTATCTAGATAGAAAGGGAGACTGTCCCTTCTCCAGGGGATCTTCCCAACCAGGAATTGAACCAGGGTCTCCTGCATTGCAGGCAGATTCTTTATCAGCGGAGCTACGAGGGAAGCCCAAGATTATAATAGCAAATGAAATAAAGTAAATAATCATTAATCTTGATATCAGATTAGCATGAGTATTCAGCTTTGAATAATGTAATCACAATGATCCTCTAAATGCAGAAGAGAAAGGAAGAAGAATTAGTCAGATAGATATTTTTAGATGCTCTGCACCTGGGTTTGAAGATGGAGGAAAGACCATGAGTCAAGGAATGCTGGTCGTCACTAGAAGTAAAACAGCAAAGGAAACGCATTGTCCTCTGGAGTGTTCAGGAGGATCAAGGTCCTGCAGACATCATAATTTTAGCTCAGTGAGACTTCAGACTTCTTAAGAGTTTTAAGATACACATATGCTTTAAGCCACTAGCGTGGTAATTTGCTAAAGAGCATGCACGCATGTTAAGTCACTTCAGTGGTGTCTGACTCTTTGCGACCCCATGGCCTGTAGCCCTCCAGTCTCCTCTTTCCATGGTGATTCTCGAGGCAAGAATACTGGAGTAGTTGCCATGCCCTCCTCCAAGAAGTCTTCCCAAACCAGACACGGAATCTGTGTCTCTTGCGGGGGCAGTAGGAATCTATTACAGATATGTGTCCAATCAGATATTGTTCTTGGAGCTGAGTTTAAACATTTCAATGAAATCAGTGAGCTTCTCTTATCTAAAGGTATTTTGTCATGAAATCCTACCTTAAACAGGAGACAACTGAGTCCTTTTTGAGGTGTTCTGACTCATTAGCTGCTAGAGAGACTTTCTCATTGCCTAAAGGTAAATATGGTTCTAACCGTGAATTCTTTGAGGATTTAAGATGAGAAATGGAAATCATTATTAATATTATGGGCACACATTGTGCTTAAAAGCTTTCTTTCAATATTACTAAATTCTTTCTATCTTCTGTTATTTCAAGCATCTGTCCTTTTCACTTTTATCCATCTAACTTCCTCTCAAGTTTATTTTCGACTTGGGATGGATTACAAATGAGACTGTAGGCATGTGCAGAAAGTGTGAGTGTATTAATTTCAGGGAAAGGTGTGTACAGATGTAGGCACATATATACATACATATACATCTAACCTTGTACTTAGGTTGGAAAAGCCAATGACTTTTCTAACAGAACAACTTTTCTAAAAGAAAGGACTCAGCAAGGTATTTCTCTACATTTCATTCATTCTTCACAGCATCCATGTGAAGTTTGGATTTGTCATCTCAGCTTTTCTTCTGAAGTAATAAAGCTGAGGCTCAGGTCAATTACATTATTAACAATAACCTTTCAAAGAAATTAAAACTTGTTTTGAACTATTAACAAAATGAACCAGGTGGTATATACAGCTAATTTTTGAAATTCAGAAAATAGTATACTTTAAAAACTGTCAGTTTTTTGTATGTAATTACTCTTCAAGGAATTAGAATTTAAAACTTCTGGTTTTACAAACTTCAGCGTAATAAGGAAAGGCCATGTAGTTGAGTCACACATAAAATTGGGAGATATCTCTTTAAAAGAGAGAGAAAGAAAAATGTTATATATGGATATGAGAATAGTGATAATAATATGAAGAAATTACCATTTGATACCATTTGACACTGTAATTCCATTTCAGCTTTTTTTCTAGTAAGCTAAAGACTAACTTACGTACATAAGAAGAAGAAATTGTTATAAAATGGCTTAAAACAGAAGAACACTACACCTGCACACACCTCCTGGGGAGAACACTGAAACCCAACATAGAGCCAGACAGCCAACAGCAGACACATGGAGAAGAGACTCAGCGCTCGGATCAAATCCCCTTGTGTATTCCTGCTTGAGAGTAAAGACATTATGTTAAACCATTTGCTTAGGACAACTTGTTATGCAGCAACAAACTGATAAAATAATCCAAGTGAACAGAACTGAGTAAAATTATAATAATGTATGTCTTCTCATGCTGATAATTGAATAGCATTTATAATTACCCAGTTATTCAAGCCTATTTCATATAACTGTATTAAAAAGTGATTCCATTGAGGTTTTCCTGTAGGTAACCATGCCAGGTTAAAAGAATATGCCTGTTAGTTCAAAAATCTGTGACTCTGAATCACAGGACCAAGAGGAATTTAAGCTCCCTAGTGAGCTGGACTTTGGAGATATACATACAAACAGACACACATACACATATATATATGATATTTATATTGCTCATTCAGTGCCCTTTAGTGGTTATGATAAAATTTAGAATGGGGAAGATATTTCATTTAGAACAATGGAGGGAATCATATTTGTAGGTAACAATGTAAGTTTTCAAGTAGAAGAAGAAAGATGATTCAATATAAAATATAATTATACCAAACATTCACACCAATGATAAACCCCTTTATATATGGACACTGATTTTACATACATTGGCAAGAAACTGTATGCCAGAAAAAAATAATTTCATAAATCTGGTATAAATATGTGCTTCATTTTAGTTAAGACCATATTCGACTCTACACATTATCACATCAAACTTTCTGTTGAAATTGGTGGTTCACATAGACTAGCATTGGAGACAGGCATCGATGATCAGGTTTCCTAGTGACTCTGATAACAATGGCTCAGTAGGTAAAGAATCTGTCTGCAATGCAGGAGATGCAGGAAATGGAGGTTGGATCCCTGGGTCGAGAAGATCCCTTTGAGTAGAGAATGGTAACCCACTCCACTATTGTTGCCTGAAAAACCCCACAGACAGAGGAGTCTGGTGGGCTACAGTCCATGGGGTCATAGAGTCAGACACAACTGAGCAACAGAGCAAGCACTGATAACCTACATGCACACTGAGCTAAAGAGCAAGATCCTAGAGGGAATCAAATGGAATGCCTTGCTATGAAACACACTATATGCTAAGGTCTACACTGGGGGCAGAGAAATTATGGTAGTGATGTACAAAGAATGATGGACAGAAACTGATAACCTGAGGTATCATACTTACATTCATGAAATTATGTCACTGGGTTTAGTCACCAAGGTAGTTTTTCTTTTCCAAAAAGGTAACAGAACTCATAATTATTCACTCAGTAAAGTGAAATCAATTTGATCTGTATATAACATTTCAAAGAGATCATTCTTAAGAGATACACCCAGTCTATGAGATACATATTCACAACTTTATTTCACTTAAGGTTGTGAATCAATTTGAGAGAGTAGAAAAATGGCAAAAGATGAAGCATAGATGGCAGAACAGAAAAGCTAATGAAGTAAGTTGCTGAAGTTGCATAGAGAAGTCAAAATCTAAGAAAAGGAAATAGCAGACAATAAGTTGAAGGAGCAAGTGCTAAAAGACAATTAAAAAAATTACTTGCTTCTGAAAATGCAAATCAAGTATGTCAAAATAGAGACTGCCCTAAGAAAGCTAATAAAAAATTAAAAAAAAAAAAAAAAAACTGCAAAAGTCTGTCCCTGCTGCCGTAGAGAAATGCATTAGGACAAAGAGTGTAAATCTAAATTTGATATTGAAGGAAAACCTATTCCGGAAAACTCCAAGCAGGAGACCCCACCCCCCACCCCAGGTCCCCTTCAAAAAAAACCAGGGGAAAATTCCATCTTTTCCCTCAAACCCTCAACATCCAACAGTGCTGCTGTCGATATACCAGCCCTAAATGACTTTCTCCTTTACCCTCAAGCAGTCCCGTCTAGAATACCTACCGGACTTTTTGGGCCCCTGCCCCCACAAACCTTCAGTCTTTTACTTGGCTGATCTAGTTTGACTTAACAGGCAGGAAGTCCAAGGGGTCTCCAAATGGAGAAAATAGGCTGCAAGTGTCAGTTTTATTTCGCTTATGCGGCAGGAGGAAACAAATTATATATGTATATATATATATATATATATATTTTTTTTTTTTTTTTTTTTCCAATTTAAAAAGGAGGTTTCTCTTAAAATACTGTGTTGCCATAATGACACCTGGTTTCACTTGAAGTTAACTATTCTCAAACCCTGAGTTAACCAGTGCATTTTTCTTATGGAAATGTTTGTCTTAAGCTATGTTAATGTGTTGTTGTAAGACCCAAAATTCGGGCCTTCGTCCCAAGGAGGAAAAACCTCGCGACCCAATGAACCAGTCCAGCAGATGCAACACGCAAGAGGGTTTATTGTCGGTTGCACAAACCGGGTGACTCTGATCTCCTGGGAGGCAGACCACACCGAACAGCAAATTGGGCAAGCTTTTATGGGCAAAAAAACCACATTATCAGCATATTGCATATGGGTTACAAAGTGATTGGTTACATGTTTGCAAAGCAATCCTATTGGTACAAACTTCGAGGGCTACATGTTTACAAAGAAATTCTATTGGTACAACTTCGCGGGCTTTTGTTCAAACTTAAAGCAATTCTATTGGTACAAATGGCGCAGGCTTTTGTTCAAACTTAGGCGCCCGCAGGCTTGCTCTCCGCGGGCTTTTTACTGGATGCATATTGATTGGCTGGCTCCAGGTCACCCGATGGGGGCGGGGAATCCCACCATTTCACAGGAAACCGAAACCCAAGTCCTGGCCGCCTGCCAGCCCCAGCCCCGGCAGCCCCACATAACAAAACTTATTTCTCAGCTTCAAAAACCAATAAGAAAAATATCAGACACATGAATTATAGACACTGATAAAAGGAAAACTAGATATCAACTAGTCAAAGTACATCAAACAATTTGGCGGCCCCACACTGTGTGGTAATCTGCCTTTCTTCAAGATGCATGTCAATCATTTTATGGCCCGGGACAGCTCACTTGGTGCCAAGGTTATCTCAAAATTTATGTTGTGGGGGAGGGGCCTGGTGCTATTCTCTGAGTTTTGAGACCTTTCCTTTCTCTAATTAGCAGACTGCTAGTGGTTATATGACATCTGGCTAAAGACTAGCACGGAGGAACTCTTTCTGCCCCCTTCTGATATCTGTCAGAAGCTTTCTCTATCTCCTTTATACTTTAATAAAACTTTATTACAAATAAATCTTAATTTGAAAACACATTACAAACTTCTACTAATTTCCAAATAGCTTTTCTAAAATATTTTGGAGAAATTTCATTTCTTTACCCTTCTGGTAAGCTGTGAAATTTCTTCAAAAATACTGAATTTATTATTTCTCACATTATCACATCACAGCCTATACCACTAGTTGAAAGTTTTTATATAGATGGGACTAAAAGTGCCAAAGCTTCATTCTGGTCTCTTAAAAAATACAAAGTCTTTTATACTACATTTCATTCTGCTCAACAAAACGAATTATATGCCCTTATTCAAGTTATTTGCCTACATCCTCACCCCATTAATATAGTATCTGACTCTATATATTTTTTGTATTAAAAAATATAGAAATCTCCACCATAAACTCCTAGTTCTATGAAACCAGAAAATGGCCCTGCCTATATTTCTAGGCACTTTAAACAATCTTTGCAATCTTTTTCTATTAAACATATTACAGGTATTCCTTGTAATACACAGGCACAAGACATAGTCAAACGAACACATCACACACAAGTTACAAATAAAGTTACAAATAAAAAAGAAGGGGGAATACACAGATACACTGCTGTCTTCCTTATCTAAAGCAGACTTTACTAGATTCCAACATAAGATATTTTCTAAACCTGTAACTATTGTTAATACAGTTTTATTTGTTTTAAATTTTTTAACCTCTTTGGAAGATTTGACCCAAGGGGGCCCCCGGCATTCAAAATTTAGCTATGAAACAACAAGAACCCCAGGAGGAAGAAATTTCAATACGGGCCATGGCGGCTCTAAAGATCTGCAGGAAGCACCGCCCTCGGCGACATCAACCCTATGATCTCCCCACTTGGGGACAAATAAAAACCCTTTATCGCTATGCTCTGATGGCCTGTGCGACCTGAACTCGAGCCGGATTAAATATTAAAAACCACACTTCTCAGACTTGACCTGGCTTACTTATGCAACCCTGCTTTATTATAAGCCATAAAATGGATGGAGAAAAGACCGATCATATCAACCTATGACTCCATCCATATGCACCCTCCCTGGAACCCTCACACCCTGGGGAGAAAGGAGAACTAATTAACATTTCTTTAGGCTATGAAGTCCTTCCTTTGTGTATAGGCCCAACAAAATTATGTGTAAATATTAGCCAACAAATGTGTTTTCGTCCTGCCTCCAAAAGAAGACTTTCGGACATTGCTGCCCTTTCTCTGTCTGTGAACCATGTTTATACTACTGAGATTTTAGGGAAAGCATTAGGGAAAGAACAGAGAACATTATGCACAGGGTTTACTTATAAGAACTTTACATATACTCCTGTTCATTGAGAAAAGTGTCAAGCCAAATCTGGAAAATTAATGTTTCTGACTAATCATACCATTGTTGATTGGGGACCCCATGGTATGTGGTTGTCTAACTGCTCAGATGATATAAACAGCATTGCATGTGACTGTGTCACTCAAAGTTACTAACACTGCGCTGGAACATTACCATGACAGAGGACTTCTTGGCTGGCTTGAGGGTGGAATGGCACCCACTCCTCCTCCTCAAAACGTCCTAGATAAACAAACTGGGCCTGAACAATGGGACATATGGAAGTGCTGCCAGCACTGAAGAACTTGGGACTTAGACCAGACATTTCACAGGGACCAGTCGTGGTCATAGTAACTATTTCTTTCGCTATAATCAGTCATATTTTACACAGGCGTGTGTCCCACTTCACTTTGTTATAGCCATAAGAAATTTACAATTCAATAAGACTTTACATTCTGTAACTTGTATTAATTGTCAATTTTGTGTTACTCCTGTTCAGTTCAATCATACCACCTACAACTGGGAACAAATCAAGTTTCATTTACATGATAATGCCTCTCTGAATGAACAATTACTGCAAAAAAAAAAAAAAATCTTTAAAAGTTTTTCTAAACGTCTGCCCTCTTCCACTAATTTGGAAATTTTAGCTGAACAAATTATCCTGGCTAGAACCACAAGGTTGGTTTTAAAGTATTACTCACAGCATCAGGTCTGGAACTGTAACTTTGGTGATTGTCTTGATAATTATATTTCTTGCTTATCATCACCTTTCTATAAGGTTGGTTAATACTAACCAAACTCATTTGGTCAGGATTTTTTTTATACAAATAAAATAAAATAGGGGAAATTGTCTGGAAGCATTTAACAGGAGGCTTCCTGTGTGCTGTTTTGGATCTGTCAGGAATCCTTTGTTCCTTATTACCTCCTGAATATTCAGGATTTAAGATCAGGGACAAGCCTTTCACAGGGCTGAGGAATCCAGGCATTTCCTTTGTTAGATTTTTAATATGGTGATAAGTACCCTCTTCCTTCTTATGAACTATAGGGTAAAAGTGATTGTTTACAACTCTCTCTCTTTACTATGGATCGCCTTATGTTTTGTAAGTCTGGAATTTTAATCTTTATCTTTGCTGAGAATAACTACCTTATAAGACAGTATATATGCCCACACCATGTTGATTAAAACACCTTTGCTCCATCAGAACTTGGGTCCCCGTGTCTTTCTTTCTTTCTTTCTCTTCCTCTCTTTCTATCTCTCTATTCCTGGCTGATTCCCAGGAGTGCAAAGGCCAGCTGTTTAACCCAGAGAATATTATCCTCTTTCCTTCTCTCACTCTCTTATCATCGACTCTGGACCACCAAGTTCCAGTCCAATACAGGACCAACACAGATGCACCCAGTCTTATGAGATATATGGACATTTCCATATATTTCACTTAAGGAGGGGAATCAATTTAGGAAAATAGAAAAAAGTTAATGAAGCAAGTTGCTAAAATTGTATAGAGAAGTTTAAAGCAAAGAAATGGAAATAGCAGACAATAAGCAGAAGGATCAAGTGCCATTTTCACAGTCTGATCAAAGAATCACAAATATGTGGCCCTGAGGCTTTAACCCTGTTATCATATGCAACTTTAAGAATAGATTTAGAATGAAAGGACCGTGAGGAATAAGAGATGTGGAAAGTAGTTGAAAATATGCAAAAGTGTGATATATTTGCACCACGTATGAAGAACATTCCTTTTCATTTTTGTTTAAGGCAAGGATTTTCAAGAGAAGAATATTTGACTGGTGGCTCAATTCCTTCAGTTAAAAAAATATTGGAGAGAGCATAAGATGGTTGACACAGATTTTGCCACACAAAATTTAAATTCTCAGAAATTCTGCACAAATAATTGTATACATAATGACATATCTAAGGGCAAAAGCAATCTTTATCATAAAAATCCAATTCCTAGTTTGAAAGCATATAATAATTAAAAAGAAAAACAAGAGCAAAAACATGCTGAATTTCCTATTTGAAAGTAAATAACTTGACTGATCAGTTTAAAGAGGAAACAGTAATGGGCTAACAATTCTACCAGATGAAACCAGTCACTCCGAAAGGAAATCAGTTGTGAATATTCATTGGAAAGACTGATGCTGAAGCTGGAGCTCCACTACTTTGGCCACCTGATGTGAAGAGCTGACTCACTGGAAAAGACCCCTATGCTGGGAAAGATTGAAGATAGGAGAAGGGAAGGACAGAGGATGAGATAGTTGGGTGGCATCATCGACTTGATGGACCTGAGTCTGAGCAAGCTCTGCGAGTTCATGATGGACAGGAAAGCCTGGTGTGCTGCAGTCCATGTGGTTGCAAAGAGTCAGACACAAGTGATCAACTGAATTGAACTGAATGATTCTACACATATATTTAATATTATAGGAAATGAAATAATGGCAGACTAAGCTCTTTGGCACACAGTTTTGATTTAATAATCTTTTTTTATATGAATATTAAGAGGGTGGAGACACTGAAATGTATGCCTCATCAATTGCTGTTGCAAGGGAAATGTTTGCCAGCATTCTAGGTTTGGATCTTATTCTTCATTGTTAAATATGCTTCTGCTAGAAAAACATGCTACATCACTGTATATCCCTCCACAGCTAATACTCTTTAACTCTACTTCAGTAACGACAAATGTACTTGAGCTTAGGTTCTACTTTGACTGAAAACTTATACTGTAAGTTTACAATATACACTTACTAGCTTACTAACTGTTGGGGCACATTACAGTGGCTTGCTCAGATGACTAAGGCTTTACTGTTTGTAAGGCCTGCCTGAGGGAGCAGTTTGAATTTTAAAGCCGCCGTTTTCTCCCCTTGGTTTTGGGTCTTACCCGATTGAGCTGTTAGGCTCAGTCTCAGGTCCTTGTGGAGTGTATTGATGAGAATACCTGAACTGGCTTGAAAACCAGTTCTCAAATATTTTCATGTGCAGGTTGACATAAGTTGATGACCAAGGACACTGTTTTCATAGCATGAAACCTATTTAGTTTCCTCAGAACTCTTTTCTTTTTTTTTTTTTTTTTTTATTTGTGGTGGATTTTGTCATACATTGAAATGAAACAGCCAAGGGTTTACATGTGTTCCCCATCCCAATCCCCCCTCCCCCCTCCCTCTCCACCCATTCCCTCTAGGTTTTCCCAGTGCACCAGGTCCGAGCACTTGTCTCATGCATCCAACCTGGGCTGGTGATCTGTTTCACCCTAGATAATATACATGTTTCAATGCTGTTCTCTTGAAACATCCCACCCTCGCCTTCTCCCACAGAGTCTAAAAGACTGTTCTATAAATCTGTGTCTTCTTTTTTTTTTTTTTTTCTGTTCTGCATATAGGGTTATCATTCATGCCACATCTTTAGCATTCAATAAGATGATCCTATTTTTTGGATGATTATTTTTTCTACTTATTTGCTCTACTATAATAAATACATTACCAATATGGAATGTTGGTTGCTTGCTAGGGTTAAATGTTACCAGGTCATAGTATTTGGTTTGCATGATAACTTTCTGAATATATTTATATTTTATTGCTATTTTCTTGGAGTTTTTAAAATAATATGAAAATTAGAGATTAGTCTTTGGTTTTTCTCATACCACTGCTATTGTAGAAGGCTGTTGGCTTTTGGTATCATGATTAAAATAGTTTTAGAAAATTCAATAACACTTATTTTCACGTGCCTTCAGATAATTTTTATGTATTTCAAACAGGTTTTCTGAGATTTCAAAATTAGCAATTTTGAAACCTTTCCTGGGAGGTAAAGCTGGCTGATGACTCAATATCTTATTTCATGATTGTCCATTATACATTCTAATCAAGTGAGTAGAAAATACCATGTCATTAACATAGTTTACGGAAATTATGCACAGTCATGCCTTTTGAATTAATGTATTAAAATAATAATCTAAATAAAATAATAGTATCAATTGATTATAAATCAATACAATTTAAATAAAATGAGTAATAATTTAAAGAAATAATTATTTTATTATAAAGGCATTTAACAATAAAGTACAAAGTAATTCAAAGGCATCTGAGAAAACTAAGCCTGGGTAACCAGGGGTCAAGGTAATTAAACAAATGAGATCTTCTTTAGGTGCAAAATTACTTTTCATGTGAAGCATTTCTAGGTAGTGGTTGCAACACAGGAGAAGATGATGGCATTAGGAAACCCCAAACTGACAGACAAGAGAGAAGAGAGCATTCAGCAAAATCATTGGTGATTTTTTTTCTCAGTGATAAGATAAATATATTTCATTGCATTATTTTTGTCTCTCGTAGATTTTATTTTTTCTCTCTTAAAAAAACATTTATTTTTAATTGGAGGCTACTTGCTTCACAATATTGTGCTAGCTTCTGCTATATATAACATGAATCATCCATAGGTATATGTACCTTCCCTCTCTTTTGCATCTCCCTCCCACCTCCCACCCCATCCCACACCTCTAGGTTATCACAAAGCACCAGATTTGAGCTCCCTGCATCATACAGTAAATTTCCACTGGCTCTTCTAATTTTACCTCTGGTTATGTATATGTTTCAATGATACAGACTCTATTCGTCTCACCCTCTCCATCCCCTGATGAGTCCACAAGTCTCTTCTCTATGTCTGTGTCTCCATTGCTACCCTGCAAAGAGGTTCATCAGTATCATCTTTCTAGATTCAATACATATGCATTAATATATGATATTTGTCTTTCTGTTTCTGACTTCTTTCACACTGCATAATAGGCTCTAGGTTTATCCACCTTTTTAGACCTGAGTCAAATATGTTCCTTTTTATGGCTGAGTAATATTTCATTGTGCATATTTACCACACCTTCTTTATCAAAAGAATATTCAAGCCCCATGGGCTTCTGTTTCTCTGTCTGTGAGATGAACCTATATCAAGGTCAGCCTCAGAAGGTTAACAAGAGGATTAAATGGAATAAAATGGCAAAGCTTCTGCTAAGGAATGCAGGTGACAAGTCCTAAATAAATGTCAGCTGTTGTTACATACAAGAGTAATTTTTGTAATGCTCCAGCTTTTTATTCCCACATTATTAAGCCAATTTCTCCCCATATGCACTGTCGTCTGTTAGGTCTAAGTCATAAAGCTCAGTATCCCCCAGGAAGGAAGAGGATGTGTAATGTGTAGCATAATTTCTCAACCTTGGCACCACAGACATTTAGTTTGGGTCATTCCTTCCTATAGGGGCTGTCTTGTACATTGCAGAATGCTTAGCCATATCCCTGGATGGATGCCAGTAGCATCACCAGCTGAGTTACAAGGACTAAAAGTGTCTTCATATACTCCAAGGGGCCAAATCACTCTTGAGAACCACGGGAATGTGTCTTCCAAACAGAAAGTGAACATATGAAAATGTTCTATGTGCAAAATCCCCAAGGGAGTGAGCTAAATCAGGGGTCCCCAAGCTCCAGTATCTAATGCCTGATGATCTGAAGAGGAACTCATATAATAATAATAGAAATAAAGTGCACAATAAATGCAGTGTACTTGAATCATCTCGAAACCATCCCCTCTCCCCCCGCCACCTTGTGCGTGCATGTGTGCTCAGTCGTGTCTGACTCTGTGACCCTATGGATGATAGCTCACCAGGCTTTTCTGTCCATGGAATTCTCCAGGCAAGAATACTGGAATGTATTTCCCTTTCCAGCAAAACATTTGCTGTGTTTCCCAGCAAAACATTTCTTACACTTGACAATAATGAACCACAAATCCCTGTACAAATAAAACAGCAGAATTCCAGATTTGACTCTATTTTGCATAACAGCCATAAGAAGAGAGGAAGCCTGGATCAATTAAAAGATTGATGACATTGAAAAGCTAAAATCTATTATTCAAATGATACATGGACAAAGAAGACACTTGGCCACATCATTTTAGACTTTTTAAAAATCATTAATACTTTAAAAATTTTTATTTATTATCTTTGGCTGCACTGAATGTCCCTATTACACTCGGGCTTTCTATAGTTGTGGCAAGTGGGAACTGTTCTTCATTGCATTGTTCAGGCTTCTCATTGCAGCAGCATCTCTTGTTATGGAGCATGGGCTCCAGGGAGTGCAGGTTCAGTAGCTGTGGCTACAGTCATCCTAAAGGGGGATGCCCTAAGTCCACACTTCCTAACACCATACACAAAGATAAACTCAAAGTGGATTAAAGACCTAAATGTAAGACCAGAGAGTATAAAACTCTTAGAGGAAAACAGAGGCAGAACACTCGATGACAAATCAAAGCAAGATCCTATGTGAACCACCTCCTAGAGTAATGGAAATAGAAACAAATGTAAACAAATGGGACCTAATTAAACATAAAAGTGTTTTCACAGCAAAGGAAACTATAAGCAAGGGGTAAAGTCAACATTCAGAATGAGAGAAACTAATAGCAAATGAAACAACTGACAAAGTATAAATCTCCAAAATATACAAGAAGCTCATACAACTCAATGCCTGAAAAACAAACAACCCAATCAAAAAATGGGTAAAAGACCTAAGCAGACATTTCTCCAAAGAAGACATACAGATGGCTAACAAACACATGAAAAGATGCTCAACATTGCTCATTATAAGAGACATGCAAATCAAACCTACAATGAGATATCACTTCACACCAGTCAGAATGACCATCATCAAAAAGTCTACAAACAATAAATGCTGGAAAGGGTGTGGAGGAAAGGGAACACTCTTGCACTGTTGTTGGGAATGTAAATTGATACAGCCACTATGAAAGATAATATTGAGATTCCTGAAAAGACAAGGAATAAAACCACCAAAAGACCCTTTTGGTGGTATTCCAAAAGTAATACCATTCTTAGGCATATACCCTGAGGAAATCAAAACTGAAAATGACACATATATCCCATTGTTCATTGCAGCACTATTTTCAATAGCTAGAACATGGAGACAAGCTAGATGTCCATTGACAGATGAGTGGATAAAGAATTTGTGGTACATATACACAATGGAATATTACTCAGCCATAAAAAGGAACACATTTGAGTTAGTTCTAATGAGGTGCATGAACCTAGAGCCTATTAACCGAGTAAAGTAAGTCAGAAAGGGAAACATAAATATCATATACGAATGCACATATATGGAACCTAGAAAAATTTTACTGAAGAATTCATTTGCAGGGCAGCAATGGAGAAACAGGCATAGAGAATAGAACTACGGACATGGGGAAAGGGGGCGAGAGGGTGAGATGTATGAAGAGAGTAATATGGAAACTTATATTAGCATATGTAAAATAAATAGCCAATGAGAATTTGCTGTATGTCTCAGGAAACTGAAACAGGGGCTCTGTATCAACCTAGAGGGGTGGGATGGGGAGGCAGATGGGAAGGAGGGAGGTTCAACTTGGAGGGAATATATGTATACTTATGGCTGATTCGTGTTGAGGTTTGACAGAAAACAGCAAAATTATGTAAAGCAGTTATCCTTCAATTAAAAACTAAATAAACTAAAAAAATCCATAAACAAATGCTGGAGAGAGTATGGAGAGAAGGAAACCCTCCTACTCTGTCAGTGGGATGTAAATTGGTACAGTCACAATGGAGAACAGTATGGAGGTTCCTTAGAAAACTAAAAATGGTGCTACCATATGACCCTGCAATCCCACTCTTGGGCATATATCCAGAGAAAATCAATCTGAAAGGATACATGCACCTCAATGTTCATTGCAGTGCTGTCTATAATAGCCAAGACATGGAAGCCACCTAAATGTCCATCAACAGAGGAATGGATAAAGAAGTGGTACATACATACAGTGGACTATTACTCAGCCATTAAAATGAATGAAATAGTGCTGCTTGCAGCAACATGGATGAACCTAGAGAGTGTCATACTGAGTGAAGTAAGTTGGACAGCAAAGGAGAAATACTGTATTGCATCTCTTATATGTGGAATCCAAAAAGAATTGATACAAATGAACTTACTTATAAAACAGAAAGAGATTCACGGACTTAGAAAATGAACTTATGGTTGACAGGGGGAAGGAATAGTAAGGGAGTTTGGGAAAATCATGTACACACTGCCATATTCCGAATGGATAACAAACAAGGACTTAGTGCATAGCACATGGAACTCTGCTCAATGTAATGTGCCAACCTCGATGGGATGGGGGTTTGGAAGGATGGATACATGTATAAGTAAGGCTGAATTCCTTTGCTGCTCACCTGAAACAACCACAGTGTTGTTAAGTGACTATACTCCAATACAAAATAAAAAGTTTAAAATTTGCAAAAAAAATATTATTTAAGTTTCAGGTGTACAACAAGGTTATAGTTCATTTACTGTTAGCATAGAACACTGGCTATATTCCTTGTGCTCTACAGTATATCTTTGTGGCTTATCTTATGCATGGTAGTTTGTACGTCTTAATCCCTTGCTCCTGTCTTGCCCCTCTCCCTTCCCTCTTCCCACTGCTGGTCACTGGTTTGTTCCCTATGTCTTTGAGTCCAGACTGCCCTGGTGATCCAGTGGTGATCCAGTGGTTAAGACTAGGCACTTTCAGTGGAGAAGGCATGGGTTCAGTCCATGGTCAGGGAAGTTCTCCATGCTGAGCAGTGCAGTCAAAAAAACAAAAAGAAATTCTATGTCTGTGAGTCTGTTTCTTTTTGGTTATATTCACTAGTTTGTTTTATTTTTTAGATTTCACTTATAAAAGATATGTACCCATATGGCTGATTCATGTTGACAGAAAACAACAAAATTCTGTAAAGCAATTATCCTTCAATTAAAAAATAAATATTTCTTTTATAAAATGAGAGATATATAGAAAACAAAGTCACTCGTGTGAATTATTTAAAATAGCCCATTTTTTCTGCACTAAAGTGTTGAGGACCATCCAATGAACTTGACCCTGAAGTCAAGTTTTGACCCTGAAAAGCCACATGGAGTCTGCCTGAGCAGACAACCGATTCCCTTCTCACACTATTTCTCTTGTTGTATTTCTGGAACCTTCTCCAGAATGCACCTTCAAGAATAAGAGCAGAAGTTGTGGTAAAGTCATGGCCTGGTTTTGTTGGCAGTCAGGTGCAACCCATATCCTTGATCATAATTCCATGTTAAGATGCTTGACATTCACATGGTCTTGAAAAATGTGCCATCATGCCCTTGATAGACAAAGAAATTACATCTTAAATGTTGAGGAAGTGCTTATGGGAAAAGATAATGGAGATCAGATCCTGGAGAAAAGAGTACTGTGACTAAGGTCCATGGGGAGAGGTAAGCATCTCTTGCATCCAAGATGTTCCCATGGGAACAAAACCAGCAGAAGCTCCTTTCTAGTTTGGCTTCCTCACTAGTGAGAACCAAATTGCTCAGAGAACAAAGTAACAATGGAACAATTAACTTAATGAGCACTTGTGAGAATTCAACCTTGGAAGCCACAGAAACAGTAAAAATGCCCCTTACTCCTCTCACTACAGTTCAACTGTCCCAGAAAGGAGGTGGCTCAGCTGTGCCCTTTCAGAGAATGGATGCCTGATGCCACCTCCTTGCACTTCATTGGAGCTCAGTTGAGGATCCATCACCCAGGAATGAAAGGATCCAGGGAACGAGAGGCTCATTGAGAACTTTAGAGTGTGTGCTGTGGGAAGCAGGTATGCATGCAGGCAGAACTCTCAGAGTATTAACTTGGGTGGCTCAAATGAGTATAACACAATAATAAGTCTACACAGTTCACGTCCCGAGTCTCTCAAAATCTCTCTTCCACTCAGGTTCCCTCCCCTCTCTTCTGAGACCCATTTTTGAGAATCTCTCACCTTCCTAACTGAAACCGACCTTGTTTCAGCCCCCAGCATCTCTCCAGGTTTCTCATGCAACCACCTTAGTTGCTTTTTAGCAGTCAAGTGCTTCTATTCTCCAGCAGATGCTCCTGTTTCCTTTTATCTATCATATCTTACTGATTTATTCACTCACTCAAACAAGAAGCATTCTAGGGGTTCTTCCTAGTTAGCACGTACCTACATGCATGCATGCTTTGTTGGGTCCGACTCTGCAACAGCAGGGACTGCAAACCACCAGGCTCCTCTGTGCATGGGATTTTCCAGGCAGGAAGACTGGAGCAGATTGCCATTTCTTACATCAGGAGACCTTCCCAACTGCCAGGGATTGAACCTGGGTCTCTTGCCTCTGCTGCAGTGGCAGGCATACTCTTTACCACTGAACCTTACAAGCCCATTCAAACAGCTTTGTGATTCAAACAGCTTACTGACTGTCCCAGATTCCCCATCTGTGAAATGAGGGTAATAATAGTGTCCACTTTGTAATATAACATTAATATGAAAATTAAATTAAAGGAGATAATGCACAAGAGATTTTTTAATTAGCCCCATCACCCTGTGAGCATCTATAGGTATTAATCATTATTATTTTATTACTATTCACATATATTCATTTGTTAAGTCAAAGCAATGATGATAATGATAAACTGAGCTAAGGCATATAAGATTTAGCACAAATACTTGAAACATGGACATATTTATTAAATATGTCCATATTTAGTAAATGTATCACTTTCATTTACTGTATATTTGCAAGCTTCTAGCCCCTGTTCTAAGAGGCTTACATTTTTCTTAATATGTGAAATGATTGTGATCTATTTTCTGAGAGACTTAACTGCACATATGAAACTTTCTGGACTTTTTTCTTTTTTTCCCTTGTACCCACTTTTTATGTTAATTTTTATTTTTGAATAGTTTTAGAGAATTTAAAGAAAAGTTGCAAAGATAGTACAGAGAGCTCCCATACTGATAAAAACATCTTGAAATTAGACAGAAGCGATGGCTGCAAAACATTTGAATGCCACTGAAGGTTACTTTAAGGTGACTATAGGTTTTTACTTTTTTTTTTTTTGGTATCAGTTGCCTTACTAAAATCATCTTCAGTTCAAAAAGGGTTCCTCCTCCAATAAAAAATACATTTAAAAAGAAGTTTTACATTGCCAATTTTTTATTATCTTCAGCCAATCTATCATCTTCAAACAATAATTGCTTTTTTGATACTTAACATTTTTTGTATCTTTTTCTCTTTGTATTTCATTGGCTAGAATTGATAATAGTGACAACAATCTTTCTTTTGTTCTTTAATATTTAAAGGGAAATTTTTCTATTGTTCTTGTATTTAGGTCCCACAAAGGCATCTTTGGATGTAAGTCTTGTTGTTTGCTCAATTTCTTCCCTAATTATTGATCTGTTCTCTTCCATGATGAATCAACTTTGGACACATATTTTACCAGGCATAAATTAATTTCTTAGAGATTTTCTAATTTTTAGCATGAAGTTTCAATTAATATTTTCTTGTAAAGTTGAGCATCTCCTTACCTCCATGTTTATTTTTCTCATTCCTAATTTTAGTCATTTTTTGTTCTCTTTTTATTTCACTCATCAAACTACTTTTGCCCATATGTTTGCTTTTGCCAAAGAATTAGCTCTGGAATGTCTCAGTTTTAGAAATTTTCTGCTTTTTAATTCATTAACTCTGCTTCTATCTTAATTTTATGCTTTACTTAGACTTGTTATGTGTGACTTTCATTAACAACATCTTGCAAATCTTCACGTCTTTATTTCTTGAGGGTAGACTACATGTGGGTCATTTGTAGTTTTTTGAAATATGTAATAGAAGAAAATGAATGTAAAAATCAGGGCTCATTTTATCACTCCAAGGTGACTCTTGTCCACCTTTTGATATTCTTGTAGGTAATTGTCCTTGGATAAATGCAAGGAAACATAAAAGATCTGTACACTGATTTAACTTCTCCAGTCCAGAAAAACAGATCAGTTATCACCTCAGTGAGGTATCAGTTCAGCTCAGTTGCTCAATCCTGTCCGACTCTTTTCAATCCCATGGACCACATAACGCCAGGCCTCCCTGTCCATCACCAACTCCCAAAGTCCACGCAAACTCACGTCCATCGAGTCGGTGATGGCATTCAGCCATCCCATCCTCTGACGTCCCCTTCTCCTCCTGCCTTCAATCTTTCCCTGCCTCAGGATCTTTTCCAATGAGTCAGTTCTTCACATCACGTGGCCAAAGTACTGGAGTTTCAGCTTCAACATCAGTCCCTCCAATGAACACCCAGGACTGATCTCCTCTAGGGTGGACTGGTTGGGTGTCCTTACAGTCCAAGGGACTCTCAAGAGTCTTCTCCAACACTACAGTTCAAAAGCATCAGTTCTTCTGTGCTCAGCTTTCTTTAGAGTCCAACTCTCACATCCATACATGGCTACTGGAAAAACCATAGCCTTGACTAGACAGAACTTTGTTGGCAAAGTAATGTCTCTGCTTTTGAATATGCTATCTAGGTGGTCATAACTTTCTTTCCAAGGAGTAAGTGTCTTTTAATTTCATGGCTGCAGTCAACATCTGCAGTGATTTTGGAGAACAGAAAAATAAAGTCAGCCACTGTTTCTACTCTTTCCCCATCTATTTGCTGTGAAGTGATGGGACCAGATGCCATGAACTTAGTTTTCTGAATGTTGAGCTTTAAGCCAACTTTTTCACTCTCTTCTTTCACTTTCATCAAGAGGCTCTTTAGTTCTTCTTAACTTTCTACCATAAAGGTGATGTCATCTGCATATCTGAGGTTATTGATATTTCTCCCAGCAATCTTGATTCCAGCTTGTGCTTCCTCCAGCCCAACGTTTCTCATGATGTACTCTGCATATAAGTTAAATAAGCAGGGTGACAATATACAGCCTTGATGTTTGGAACCAGGCTGTTTTTCCATGTCCAGTTCTAACTGTTGCTTCCTAACCTGCATACAGGTTTCTCAAGAGGCAGGCCAGGTGGTCTGGTATTCCCATCTCTTGAAGAATTTTCCACAGTTTGTTTGACCCACACAGTCAAAGGCTTTAGCATAGTCAATAAAGCAGAAATATATTTTTCTGAAACTCTTTTACTTTTTCGATGATCCAGCAGATGTTGGCAATTTGATCTCTGGTTCCTCTGCCTTTTCTAAAACCAGCTTAAACATCTGGAAGTGAATGGTTCACATATTGCTGAAGCCTGGCTTGGAGAATTAGCATTACTTTACTAGCATGTGAGATGAGTGCAATTGTGCTGTAGTTTGAGTTTCTTCGACATTACCTTTCTTTGGGATTGGAAAGAAAACTGACTTTTTCCAGTTCTGTGGTCACTGCTGAGTTTTCCAAATTTGCTGGCATATTGAGGGCAGCAGTTTCACAGCATCATCATGTAGGATATGAAATAGCTCAACTGGAATTCTATCACCTCCACTAACTTTGCCTATAGTGATGCTTCCTAAGGCCCACCTGATTTCACATTTCAGGATGTCCAGCTCTAGGTGACTGGGAGTGATCACACCTTCATGATTATCTGGGTCACGAAGATCTTTTTTGTACAGTTCTTCTGTGTATTCTTGCCATCTCTTCTTAATATCTTCTGCTTCTGTTAGATCCACACCATTTCTGTCCTTTATTGAGCCCATCTTTGCATGAAATGTTCACTTGGTATTTCTAACTTTCTTGAAGAGATCTCTAGCCTTTCCCACTCTATTGTTTTCCTCTATTTCTTTATATTGATCACTGAGGAAGGCTTTCTTATCTCCCCTTGCTATTCTTTGGATCTCTGCATTCAAATGGGTATAACTTTCCTTTTCTCCTTTGCTTTTTGCTTCTCTTCTTTTCACAGCTATTTTTAAGGCCTCCTCAGACAGCCATTTTGCTTTTTTGCATTTCTTTTTCTTGGGGATGGTCTTGCTCCCTGTCACCTGTACAATGTCATAAACCTCCATCCATAGTTCATCAGGCACTCTGTCTGTCAGATCTAGTCCCTTAAATCTATTTCTCACTTCCACTGTATAGTCATAAGGGATTTGATTTAGGTCATACCTGAATGGTCTAGTGGTTTTCCCCACTTTCTTCAATTTAAGTCTTAATGTGGCAATACAGAGTTCATGATCTGAGTCACAGTCCACTCCCTGTCTTGTTTTTGCTGTCTGCTTAGAGCTTCTCCATATTTGGCTGCAAAAGATATACGCAATCTGATTTTGAGGTTAACCATCTGGTGATGTCCATGTGTAGAGTCTTCTCCTGTGTTGTTGGAAGAGAGTGTTTGCTATGACCAGTGTGTTCTCTTGGCAGAACTCTGTTAGCCTTTGCCCTGCTTCATTCTATACCTCAAGGCCAAATTTGCCTGTTACTCCACGTGTTTCTTAACTTCCTACTTTTGCATTCTAGTCCCCTATAATGAAAAGGATATCTTTTGGGGGTGTTAGTTCTAGCAGGTCTTGTAGGTCTTCATAGAACCATTCAACTTCAGCGTCTTCAGCATGACTGGTTGGGGCATAGACTTGGATTGCCGTGATATTGAATGGTTTGCCTTGGAAGTGAACAGAGATCATTCTGTTGTTTTTTAGATTACATTTAAGTACTGCATTTTAGACTCTTCTGTTGACTATGATGGCTACTCCATTTCTTCTAAGGGATTCCTGCCCACAATAGTAGATATAATGGTCATCTGAGTTAAATTCACCCATTCCATTCTATTTTAATTCACTGATTCCTAAAATGTCATGTTCACTCTTGTCATCTCCTGTTTGACCACTTCCAATTTGCTTGATTCATGGACCTAACATCCCAGGTTCCTATGCAATATTGCTCTTTACAGCATTGAATCTTGCTTCTATCACCAGTCCCATCCACAACTGGGTGTTGTTTTTCTTTGGCTCCATCCCTTCATTCTTTCAGGAGTTATTTCTTCACTGATCTCCAGTAGTATATTGGGCACCCACTGACCTGGAGAGTTCATCTCTCAATGTCCTATCGTTTTGCCTTTTCACACTGTTCATGGGGTTCTCAAGGCAAGAATGTTGAAGTGGTTAGCCATTGCCTTCTCCAGTGGACCACATTCTGTCAGACTTCTCCACCATGACCCCTCCATCTGCAGGGTCCCCACACAACATGGCTTAGTTTCATTGAGTTGGACAAGGCTGTGGTCCGTGTGATCAGATTGGCTAGTTGTCTGTGATTGTGGTTTCAGTCTGTCTGCCCTCTGATGCTCTCTCTCAGCACCGACCGTCTTATTTGGGTTTCTCTTACCTTGGAAGTGAGGTATCTCTTCATGGCTGCTGAAGCAAAGCACAGCCGCCTAAGTATATGAAGTGCTATTTCTCTTTCCACTTGATGAAATTTTGCATTTTGAGTCTTTATTTTTCCCAATGGCTTCTTAATGACCTCAGTGAAAAGTGTATCTTATTTTATTTTCACACTCTAGGTTAATACTATTAAAAAATTCTCAAAAATTATTACCTTTTTTACACCTTCTATAAATATTTAATATCTTATGCCTTTCCCCAGCTAATACATTAATGTTTCTATGATTTTTAATTAAGGCTTTATAGGTTAAATATACTAATTTTTATTAGTCAAGTTCATTATCTTTCTGCATGGCACATTTTCTCATTAATAATTTTTCAATTTATGGTCCAATTATTAATCTTTTCTCCCCTTATTTCTATCAAAGACTTTTTATTCAGCGAGAACATCTGCTTTTAAAAATTACATATATTCATATATAAATTATATTATCTATACTTTTTATTTATTTTCTTCTGATAGTCTATATGGTCCCTTGCTCCACATTTAACATTTGAAATTCATTAGGAAATATGGAGATAAGATTTAGCATTATTTTTTTCTAAATTGTTAATTGTAAAATACTTATTTACATCTCGAAATGGCCCTCTAACATGTCCAAGAATAAAACTGAAAGTTCAGATGATAAAAATACATATAGGTATATCCTAAATTATGATAAATATGTTAAATAAAAACTCTAGAATTATTCCACTGAAGTAAAAGAAGAATAGTAAGAATTCCAATTTGAATAGTGTTGTGGAGTTTCATAGCAATGAAATTAGAATTAAAGACAAACAGACATTGTAAAATAATATTATTTGGAGAAAGTATATAAATATTAAAGAAAATCTTGAAATTAATAAGGAAATCTAGAAAATGCCCATAGCAGCTTATAAGTACAAAAAACAAAATCTAATGCTTTCCTAATATAAAGGCAATGTCAGAGATATAATGGGAAGGACTAAATGTCATTATCAACGACATTAAACCTAAACCACATTAAAATACTATGTAGAAATCCTGTTGCTCGCAACATTTTGGATGAATCTGGAGGACATTATAACAAATGAAATAAGCCTTACAGAAAAGAACAAATACTGTATGATGTATGATTCCACTTATATGAGGCATCTAGAATCATCAAACTCATAGAAGCAAGGAATAGGATGTTGACTTGTCAGTGGCTAGAAGGCAAGGGAAATAGGGAACTCTTACTCAGTGTATAATGCTTCCATTATGCAAAATGAATAAACTCTGGAGATCTGGCATATAACATGGTGGTGGTGGTGGTTTAGTGGCTAAGTCGTGTCCAACTCTTACAACCCCATGGACTGTAGCCTGCCAGGTTCCTCTGCCCATGGAATTTCCCAGGCAGGAATACTGTAGTGTATTGCCATTTCCTTCTCCAGAGACATAACATAGTTAATAAAGTTGATAATATGGTATTGTATTTTTTTAAATATTTTAGAAGGATAGATTGTAAGTATTCATACCACACAAAAGAATATGAGGACAGTTTTGGAGGTGGTAGGTTGTTTTTATGGGTTTCCCAGGTGGCTCACTGATAATCAACCTGCCAATGCAGGAGACACAAAATGCAGCTTGGACCTCTGGGTCTGGAAGATCGCCTGGAGAAGGAAGTGGCAACCCATTCCAGTATTCCTGCCTGGAGAATCCCATAGACAGAGGAGCCTGGCAGGCTACAGTCCATAGGGTCCCAAAGAGTCAGACACGACTGAGCACACATTCACCCAAAATGGAAAATAAAAAATGATTTATGTGAAGACAAACTCCATATTTACAAATTCTAGGAAAGTCTATATTTAGAAGTTAAATTGTGATTGAATTTATATAGGGTTATTGACAACATAAATAAAATGTAAATGAGGATTAATGATAATATCAGGCTTTTTTTTTTTCCTTTTTTTACAAAAGGAGCACCCAAGTTCCACAGGATATGATATAGAAATTGCAGAAATACAGTACAATGAAAGAAACTCTCAACGATGAAGACAACTGCCTAGAGTCAGAGAATTCCCCATTTCTATAAGCACTGTTAAACCCTCATGAGCAGTCATCGTGGATGCCAGGGAAGGGATGATTGTTTGGGGATGCAGGAAAGCACTAGAGCAGTGCTTCTCAAATGTTTGTGTCAGAATTTCCAAGAGGGCTTGTTAAAGTACCAAGTACGGACTTCACACCCAGTATATCTGATTCAGTAGGTCAGAGGTGATTCTGGTAAAGGATCCACCTGCCAATGTAGGAGGCACAGAAGATGCTGGCTCCAACCCTTGGGTCAGGAAGATCTCCTGGAGAAGAAAGTGGCAATCGATTTCAGTCCACATGCCTGGGAAATCTCCCAGAGGAGATGGTGTGCTACAACCCATGGGGTCGCAGAGTCAAACACATGATTGAGTGCACACGCAGGTCAGATGAGCCTAAAAAATGTGAATTTCTAATATTTCTAGGGGATGCTAATGTTGCTGGTCAGAGACAATCACAATTTAAGGATTGCTGAACTCAAAGACAATTTTTCTAGATGTCAACAGTAACCACAATTTGTCATCAAATGAAGTCAATCCTTAGCCAAAATGAATGACTTCATGATCTCCCTGGGTTTGGATTAAGGATATTTCTGTCTCCCTGGGGAATATTTATTTGGGGTAAATTTTGTATTCCTTTTTTCTTCCTTGTTGGCTAGCCCAGCAGACTCATGGAAAGAGGAAACCAAACAGGAATCAGAAACGTTCTCCTCCTGGGATTCACAGAGGACCCAGACCTACAGCCTCTCCTCTTTGGGCTGTTTCTGTCCATGTACCTGGTCACATTCACTGGGAACCTGGCCATCATCCTAGCCGTCATCTCAGACTCCCACCTCCACACCCCCATGTACTTCTTCCTCTCCAACCTGTCCTTTGCTGACATCTGCTTCACCTCCACCACTGTCCCAAAGATGCTGTGGAACATTCAGAAACAGAGTCAAGTTATCACCTATGCAGGCTGCCTCAGCCAGGTATTCTTTTTCATTTTGTTTGGATGCCTGGACAATTTACTCTTGACTGTGATGGCCTATGACCGTTTTGTGGCCATCTGTCACCCCCTGCACTACATGGTCATCATGAGCCCCCGGGTCTGTGGGCTGCTGGCTCTGGGGTCCTGGTGCCTCAGTGTCACAGCCTCCCTACCTGAGACCTTGACTATCTTGAGGCTGTCTTTCTGCAGAAGCATGAAGATCCCACAATCTTTTTGTGATCTTCCTGAAATCCTGAAGCTCGCCTGTTCTGACACCCTCATCAATCACACAGTGGTCTATTTTGTGACTATTACCCTAGGTGTTTTTCCTCTCTCTGGGATCCTCTTTTCTTACTATCAGATTTTCTCCTCCATCCTGAGAATGTCATCAGTCAGCAGCAAATACAAAGCTTTTTCCACCTGTGGGTCTCACTTCTCAGTGGTCTCCTTGTTCTATGGCACAGGCCTAGGGGTCTACCTCAGTTCTGCAGTCACTTCATCCTCTAGGACAAGTATGGTGGCCTCTGTAATGTACACCACGGTCACCCCCATGCTGAACCCCTTCATCTACAGTCTGAGGAACGGGGACATGAAGGGGGCCCTTGTGCGGCTCATTAGCAGGGCACCATCTCTCATTCACAGGGCCTTTGGAGGACTCTCATTAGTAACTGGGCACATAACATTGAGGACCAGACATCCTGGCTTCCTTCACTTAATGTTTTTATCTTTCCTAATATTCATGTTTTAAAGAAAAACTTTCCTTGGGTCTTCACAGCCCTCTCTATTTTCCTTCACGCTATGTCTTTGGTTCCCTTTTCATTTTGTGACCATAAGAATTTTAACTTCATATGAATTGAACCTGACATCTTCTGTTACATTTAATGATGATTTAAATTTCTTAAAAAATAAACTGAATCTCATGTTTTTAATATATATTGTCAAGGTGATGGAATGTATACCTATTATGGAAATGTTGCATGCCAAACTCATTTACAGAAATGTTTTCTAAGGTTGTGTGAATTAAATGAACTGGAAGAAGTACCTTTTCTCTGAATAACTTTCAGTCACATCAAACTTAATATATTTTATTTCATCCCTGATATGTGAATTCTGGAGCTGAACAGTTCAAAGTTAGCCGTCAAGTACTCAGGATCCTTCTGCTTTTTTGCTCTATCTCTAGCTTGACTGTGGGGCTTCTACCCTCAAGGTCACAAAATGGCTTCTGCCCTTCCAGCAATTGCGACTGCATTCCAGGAAGGTGGAATGGAGAAGTATAATATAGAATATATCCCTTCATCATTGACCACTTTAGTGTATTCTGTCTAGCTTCAAACTTTCACATCTGTATCCATTACCTAAGAAATTTCTCTAGTCTGTTCTGCCCATGTTTAGAGAATTAATGTCCCAGGAATCACTCCTTAACCAAGAAGGCCAACAGGAATTGGTGTATGAATCACTTGCCCATTGAGTGAAATATGTCGGAAGCATACATATTTTACTGGCTCCTGTCTTTCCCCAGCAGAAGTCTCAGCAGATCATGGTGGTAATTGGCTTCATAAACACACTTTTGATGGTTGTCTTCTCTTGCCTGACTCATGGGTCTATTTCCTAGGACCACTAAAATCATTGTCTTCACTAGACTGAGCTACATTTCCTGAACCACATAGTAACTTGACTGGCAACACCACAAAATATATGCCCACTTGAAACTCATGAATGTGAACTTTTTGGAAAAAGCATCTTTGCCAATTTAATTAAGGGTCATCAAATGAGATAATTATGGATTGCTTGGGTATGCCCTAAATCCAATGACAGTTGTCCTTAGAAGATACAGGAGAGGGACTTCCATGCTGGTCCGGGGGTTAAGAATCCACCTTGCAATGCAGGGGACTTGGGTTTGATCCCTAGCTGGAGAACTAAGATTCCACAAGCCTTGGAGCAATGAAGGCCTGAGCCACAACTGCTGAGCCTGTGTGCCACAGCTAGAGAGACCCTGTGCCACATGAATGATCCCTCAAGCCACAACTAAGACCTGACACAGCTAAGTAAATAAAAATAAACTTTAAAAATGTTTTACCAAAAAAAAAAAAAAAAAAAAAAAAAAGGAAAAAATATTTAACAAAAAAAAAAAAAAAAAAAAAGATACAGGAGAGGATATGACAGAAACAAGTCCTGTGACATAAAGGCAGGAACTGGAGTGACATGGCCAAAAGGCAAGGGACTCTTGGAGCCACCAGAAGCTATTAGAGGCAAGAATGGATTCTCACCTAAAGGAGGGGTCTGCAAGCCGCAGACTATGGGTTAGTACCAGCCCGTGGCTGCCGGGATCCATCCTCGGCAGGATCCAGGGGATACCCTCAGGATGAATGGCGTCAGCGAGAGAGAGACATGAGACCAGCCTTCATAGGGCCAAGTCTGTGAGGGGGAGAGAGACAGAGAGAGAGAGAGAGAGACAGACAGACAGACCAGATTGGGGTTGGGGGGGCGGTGCAGCAGGGTCTGGCAGAGTCTGGCAATGCTTTATTTTTTACCGTGGGTTTTATACCCTAAGTTAGTACATTTCTAAGGGGAAGATAGTTTAACATTACATCAGCTTGTTCTTCATGAAACCAGGGTGTTTTCTGCATGCTTCTTTGTTTATGTCTTGTACATTATCTTCTGGCCTTGAGGCCTATTGACATTTTATGACCTAGGTGAATGCAAAGCTGTTTTCCGTAATCTATCCTTTAATGAACACAAAGGTCAGTCCTTTTGCAGAAGTTATCAGTTAAATTTATCTAAAAGGTTTACCACACAAAGACTCTGCAGCTCCAGTGAGGCAGCCCCTGTTTAGCATTCCTGGTTAAAATTAACAACTCTAAACTCTTATTTTTCTAAATCTTTAACTATAACTGCTTTTAGAATAATATTTTTATGTTCTCTAATAGTGCTTCCTCACCCCTGAAGGGCTCTGTGCCTATTAGGGCCTTTAGTGAGATCAGGTTCTTTATGCTGTTTATGATTAAGGTGTTGTGAGCAGTCATGTGCATTAGTACGCATTTGCCAAGCAGGCTAGAATGCCAGCAAAGGCGTCTAAATTGAAACACTCCTTTCATCTTGGATAATCTTATAGGATACCGCCATCCAGTGGACACATTAAATAAAGTTCTAAGTTGATTCTGTTTGGAGAGAGATGGAGAAGGCCTTCTACCTGTGTCACAGAAATTAGGGAGTAGTCTAATACAGCAAGCATCAGAAAGACAGAATCATCTTTAAGGTGAGTGCCGGGGCAGCTTTTTGAAATCCCTGAAGTCCTGATCTACCTTGCTTGTCAGGTCTCCTCCTCACGACCTTGTCATGGATGGGATCTCGTGTGCTGGTTCCCGGCACATGGCCTGTTAGGAACTGAGCCAGACAGCAGGAGGTTAACAGCAGGCCAGCAAGTGAAGCTTCATCTGTATTTACAGCTGCTCCCCACTGCTTGCATTGCTGCCTGAGTTCTGCCTCCTGCTCAACAAACTCAATAAAAATAATGTGCTTGAAACATCCTGAAATTCCAGGTCTAGGAAAATTGTCTTCCACCAAACCAGTCCCTTGTGCCAAAAAGGTTGGGGTGCATGCATGCTAAGTTGATTCAGTCATGTCCAACCCTCTTTGCAACCCTGTGGACCATAGCCCGCCAGGCTCCTCTGTCCATGGAATTCTCCAGGCAAGAATACTGGAGTGGGTGGCCACACCCTCCTTCAGGGAATCTTTCTGACCCAGAGGTCACATCCGCGTCTCTTACATTTCCTGCATGGGCAGGTGTGCTCTTTACCACTAGCACCACCTGAGAAGTCCAAAAGGTTGGGGATCCCTGCCCTAAAGCCTTCAGAGAGAGTACAGCCCTACTGACATCTTGATTTTGGGTTTCTGGTCTCCAGAACTGTAAGAAAACAATTTCTGTTCCTATAAGGCACCTGTGTGAATGTGTTCAGTTGCTTCAGTCATGTCTGATTCTTAGCAACCCCAAGGACTGTAGCTCACCAGGCTGCTCTGCCAAAGAAATTCTCCAGGCAAGAATCCTAGAGCGGGTTGCCATGCCCTCCTCCAGGGAATATTCCCACCCAAGAACTGAACCAGAGTCTCCTGCATGGCAAGCAGATTTTTCACTGCTGAGCTACAGTAAGACACCCACACTGTGGTAATGTGTAACAACAGCCATAGGCAACTAACACATATTGTAAGGAAGATTCTTAGTGTATTTGGAGGGTTACAGGAATCAGCTGCCTTTTGTGTACACACACACACACACACACACACACTGCTGAAGGCCTGCTTATTTGCTCACTAGCATGAAGCTGCAGGGGCTTCCCAGGGGGTGCTAGTGGTAAAGAACCTGCTTGCTAATGCACAATTCAGAAGAGACATAGGGTTGATCCCTGGGTCAGGAAGATTCCCCCAGAGGAAGGGATGGCAAGCCACTCCAGTGTTCTTACCTGGGAAACCCCATGGACTGAGGAGCCTGGCAGCCCACAGTCCAGGGGGTCACAAAGAATCAGACATGACTGAAGAGACTTAGCACATGTGCACATGAAGCTGCAGATGGACCTACAACTGTTCTACCTTCCCTGAGAACCTCTTTGAGTCTCTCTGACTCTTGGGCCAAGTGTGTATGTTTATCTCCATGACAAAGGTCTTTGGGTTCTGCAGGATCCCTCATCACTGAGGTCAGAAGCAACACAGGTGAACACAGGCTTTTTTCCATCCCTGTGAGTTTCCATCTCTTGCTTGTAGCTTCCAGCCTGCCTTTGATGAACCCCCAGTCCATCTTCTCATCTCAGGATAAAGCCAGAAAGCAGGTCACATATTTTACAATAGATAAATTCAGGGGTCAGAGATAAATTTGTCTCATTCTGGTTGGCATGAAGGATTGAAAGAATGAAAAGATTATCTAATCCAATCCACAATCCCCCCCCCCCCCCCACACACACACACAAATGATTTATATTTCCAGTGTGGGGGAAGGGAAGGGAGTTTCATGGGAAGGCATGTTCATATTTACACTGCTATATTTAAAATGGATAACCAACAAAGATCTACTGGATTCGGAAGATGCCCTGGAGAAGGGAATGGCAACCCACTCTGGTATTCTTGCCTGGAGAATTCCATGGACAGAGGTGCCTGGTGGACTGCACATCATGGGATCACAAACAGTCAGACAGGACTGAGTGCCTAGCATTATATATGAATATATATGTGTGTGTGTGTGTGTGTGTGTGTGCACATTTAATCAGTCAGACATATATAAATTCAAATACCTGTATCTGAATTTAACACAAATTCAAGTTCTGGTACCTGAATTAAACACAGAACTAGTGTTTTGTTACTGAAAGTGTGACCCTCATACTCAGACTTGCATCAACACACAGCCCAGTAGCTTGTTAGAAGTTCAGGGTCTCAGGGCCCACTGAGGACTTATTCAATCAGAATTTGTACTTGAATTATAATCCTGCTGACCTGTAGTCACAAGGAGGAAAGAGAAGTGCCCCTGTAAAGGATTTATCTCTGGTTCTATGGCAACTCACTCTAGGATTCTTGCCTGGAGAATCCCATGGACAGAGGAGCCTGGTAGGTTACAGTCCATGGGGTCACAAAGAGTTCGAAATGATTGAGTGACTGAACACACACAAGGCATAAAGTGCTTTCAGTAAAAGTAGAACTTAGGTCCATGTATCTTATTAATAGTTTGAGTAGAGAATTAGTGTATTAGTGATGTAGGAATATAAAATATAGTTAGGGCGTTTCTTTCTAATTTTTTGGTGAAACTATTTGACAATATTTCATATTGATTAAAAACATACATATGGGGCTTCCCTGGGAGCTCAGTGTAAAAAATCTGCTTCCAGTGCAGGAGACATGTGTTCAATCCCTGGTCGGGAAGATCCCACTTGCCTTGGAGCAGCTAAACCTGTGCACCACAACTACTGAGTCTGTGCTCTAGAGCCAGGGAACCACAGCTATGGAGGTTCTCACCACAGAGAGTCCGTGCTCTGCAGTAAGAGAGGCCCCCGCAAAGAGAAGCCCATGCGCCGCAAACAAGAGTAAACCCTCCTCACTGCAACTAGAGAAAATCCCACTGAGCAACAACAACCTAGCACCTCCCAAAAATATAAATACATATGCACATCAAGGAACGCTTGTAAATGCATCGTTGCCACAGTATTTTTCAGAGACATACATTTAACAGTATCTGCTGTGAAAAACAATCAAATGTAAAGAGGGGCATCCTATGAGCTTGCTGTTGAGTAGTTGCTCGGTTGTTTCCAGCTCTTTGTGACTGTAGCCCGCCAGGCTCCTCTGCCCATGGCATTTCCCAGGTAAGAATACTAGAGTGGGTCCCGTTTTCTCCTCCAGGGGATCTGACGGACACAGGGCTTGAACCAGTGTCTCCTGCCTTGCCAGGCAGCTTCTGTACCACTGAGCTGCCAGGGAAGTGCTAATGAACTTACCTTGCAATTGCTTCGTTATCCCTGAGGCTGAAAGTGTGTGTGGATTTGTTAGCCATTTACTTTTCTCTATCTTAAATTATGTGTGTGAGTCCTTTGCTTTTCTATGTAGGATCAGAATAGGATTCTGATCTTTGAGTGCAATCTTTCAAACAAAGAACTGGAGATACTTTTTAGTTGTTAAGATGTTATTTTGTTGTTAAATCATATCCAACTCTTGGCAACCCCCTGGACTGTATCCCACCAGGCTGTTCTGTCCATGGGATTTCCCAAGCAAGAATACTTGAGTGAGTTGCTATTTTCTCCTCCAGGGGATCTTCCTGGACCAGGGATTGGACCCATGTTTCCTGTATTGGCAGGTGGATTCTTTACGACTGCACCACCAGTGCAGTCTTTGTTCCTACCTTTTGTCCCATTTTCCCTTTTTTCCCCATTTTCCTTCTTACTCAATCATTTCTCATAGACCTGCCTCAAATCACAAGTTTAATGATGAATTCATTATTTTTATGACTGTACAACAGGTCATGGTGTGCCTATAATACTAACACTCTCATGGTCTTTTGTATCCTTTATAATTAAGTTGCTATTATACCAAAGCTACACAATACATTGAGATAGTGAAATTCAAACTCTGATTCTAACCATGGATGGTTTCTTCCCCCCAGGGATTTTTGTCTGTCACACATAGAAAGCTCTGTAGAGTCAGGGATGCTCTAAATATCCTTCAATGCACAGGACAGGTGCCACCACAAACAGTGATTTGGCTCATAATGTCAACGGTGCTAACACTGGAGAACCCTGAGTTAAAGTATATCTGTATTTTGAAGGTTATAGCTGTCTTCAGATTTTTTCATAAAATATTTTAACAGTTCACATTTCTGCCAGAAAAATCAGGGCCTCCTTTACTACTAGTCCAGAAGTTCTCAGCCCACATTTGACAAGTCTTCAAGATATTTCCCAGGACCAAGGTAGGAAAGAGATTTTTTGTTGCATTCTTAAACTATTTACTGAACTAGAGCAAATATTTATGTATTTCTTCACCTTTTTTATTTGCCTATTATTATGATGTATGGGCTTCCATGGTGGCTCAGTAGTAAATTTGAATTTGCCTGCCAGTGCAGGAGACATGGGTTCCATCCCTGGGTCAGGAAGACAGATTCCCTTTGGAAGGAAATGACAACCCACTCCACTATTCTTGCCTGAAAAATCACATGGGCAGCAGAACTTGGCGGGCTACAGTCCATGGGGTCATAAAGGAGTCAGACACGACTTAGCAACTAAACAGCAAAAACAATAACTATTACATACAATATTAACAACTAAACAGCAAGAACACATGTTATATGCCCATTTTTATGCAGATATGAGCCTTTTGAATGACTCTTTAAAATTATTGTTTTTCAGCTGATTTGTGAGGCATATATTTGGCCTTAAACTTTTTTTTTAATTTTTATTTAGTTATATAGAACTATTGCCTTGTTTGTGAGTCTCTTGCATTATTTCAGGTGATTTTTACCCTCTCCCATGTTGATACTATATTGGCTTCCCAGGTGGTTCAGTTGGTAAAGAATCCACCTGCAATGTGGGAGACCTGGGTTCCATCCATGGGTTGGGAAGATTCCCTGGAGAAGGGAAAGGCTACCCATTCCAGTATGTCGACCTGGAGAATTTCAAGAAGTGTATAATCCATGGGGTTCAAAAGAGTCAAATACAGCTGAGCAATGTTCAGTTGATATTATATATTTACATGTCAAAGTGTTCATCTAAAATGTGTCAGTTCCTCTTACACTGAGGACATAATCTCACTAATATTTTCAAGATGCTTGAAGTAGGTGAGAAGCCATTTTTTGAAAGATAGATATTTATTCCAGGTTTAGGAATAATTCAATCTTCCCAAATAAATTGAAATACAACCTTGATATATATTCAGTTCAGTTCAGTTGAGTTGCTCAGTTGTGTCCGACTCTTTGCAACCCCATGAGCTGAGGCACACCAGGCCTCCCTGTCCATCACCAACTCCTGGAGTCCACCCAAACCCATGTTCATCGAGTCAGTGATGCCACCCAACCATTTCATCCTCTATTTCCCCTTCTCCTCCTGCCCTCAATCTTTCCCAACATCAGGGTCTTTTCAAATGAGTCATCTCTTTGCATGAGGTGGTCAAAGTACTGGAGTTTCAGCATCAGCATCTGTCCTTCCAATGAACACCCAAAACTGATCTCCTTTAGGATGGGCTGGCTGGATCTCCTTGCAGTCCAAGGGGCTCTTGAGAGTCTTCTCCAACACCACAGTTCAAAAGCATCAATGTTTTTGTGTGTAGCTTTCTTTATAGTCCAACTCTCACATCATGTATTAAATGTCTGTATATTAGTGAGTTTTGAGATGAATCTGTGTGTTTGGGTGTGGATTTGGGCAGCCTGTATGTTGATGCTCAGGGCTATGTTCCTGCCTTGGAGAATTTGTGTGGTATGTCTTGCTCTGGAACTTATTGGTTCTTGGGTGGTGGCTGGTTTCAATGTAGGTATGGAGGCTTTTGGATAATCTCTTATTAATTAATGTTCCCTGTAATCAGGAGTTCTATGGTGTTCTCAGGTTTTGGGCTTAAGTCTCTTGCCTCTGACTTTCAGTCTTATTCTTCCAGTATCCTCAAGGCTTCTCCAACTATACAGCATGGATGATAAAACTTCTAGGTTAATGATGAAAAGATTCTCCACAGTGACGGACACCCAGAGAGGTTCACAGAGTTACATAAAGAAGAGGAGAGGGAGGAAGGAGATGGAGATGAGCAGGAGGAGAAAAAGGGGGAGTCAAGAGGAGAGAGACAGATCTATGCAGTACTCTGTTCCCTAAGTGTTCTCCATAGCCCAGAACACCCACAGAGATTCACAGAATTGGATAGAAAAGAGAAGGGGAGGGAGGAAATAGAGGTGATCTGGGGGAGAAAAAGGCGAGTCAAAAGGGGGAAAGAGTAATCACCACACTCCTGAGTAAAAATGGGTACTGAATATTGGTTTCTTAAAAGTCCAAAATTGATATCAAATACTGAAAAACAAAGATTAAAAATCTAGAGTAGACATTGGACTCTTAAAAATACAATATTAAAAACAAAAACACAAAACAACAACACACACACACACAAATTGCATAAGAAGGTAAGTTTCCAAACTCATTCTATGAAGCCACCATCAGCCTAATTCCAAAACCAGACAAAGATGTCACACAAAAAGGAAACTATAGGCCAATATCACTGATGAACATAGATGTAAAAATCCTTAACAAAATTCTAGCAAACAGAATCCAATGACATATGAAAAAGATCATATATCATGACCAAGTGGGCTCTATCCCAGGGATGCAAGGATTCTTTAATATCCACAAATCAATCAATGTAATACACTAACAAATTAAAAGATAAAAACCATATGATTATCTCAATAGATACAGAAAAGGCCTTTGATAAAATTGAACATCCATTTATGATAAAAACTCTCCAGAAAGCAGGAATAGAAGGAACATACCTCAACACAATAAAAGATATATATGACAAAACCACAACAAACATTATCCTCAATGGTGAAAAATTCAAAGCATTCCCCCTAAAATCAGAAACAAGACAAGGGTGCCCACTTTCACCACTCCTATTCAACATAGCTTTGGAAGTTTGGCCACAGCCATCAGAACAGAAAAAGAAATAAAAGGAATCCAGATAGGAAAAGAAGAAGTGAAACTCTCATTGTTTGCAGATGACATGATCCTCTACATAGAAAATCCTAAAGACTCTACCAGAAAATTACTAGAGCTAATCAATGAATATAATAAAGTTGAAGGATATAAAATTAACACACAGAAATCCCTTGCATTCTTATACACTAACAATGAGAAAACAGAAAGAGAAATTAAGGAAACAATACCATTCACCATTGAAACAAAAAGAATAAAATACTTAGGAGTATATCTACCTAAAGAAACAAAAGACTTATACATAGAAAGCTATAAAACACTGATGAAAGAAATCAGAGAGGACACAAATAGATGGAGAAACATACCGTGTTCATGGATTGGAAGAATCAATATTGTGGAAATGAGTATAATACCCAAATCAATCTATAGAGTCAATGCAATCCCTATCAAGCTACCAATGATATTCTTCACAGAACTAGAACAAATAATTTCACAATTTATATGGAAATACAAAAAAAAATCTCAAATAGCCAAAGCAATCTTGAGAAAGAAGAATGGAACTGGAGGAATCAACCTGCCTGACTTCAGGCTCTACTACAAAGCCAGAGTCATCAAGACAGTATGGTCCTGGCACAAAGACAGAATTATAGATCAGTGGAACTAAATAGAAAGCCAGAGATAAATCCACATATCTACAGACACCTTATCTTCAACAAAGGAGGCAAGAATATACAATGGAAAAAAGACAACTTCTTTAACAAGTTGTGCTGGGAAAACTGGTCAACCACTTGTAAAACAGTGAAACCAGAACACTTTCTAACACCATACACAAAAATAAACTCAAAATGGATTAAAGATCTAAATGTAAGACCAGAAACTATAAAACTCCTAGAGGAGAACATAAGTAAAACACTCTCCAACATAAATCACAGCAAAGATCCTCTATGACCCACCTCCCAGAATATTGGAAATGAAAACAAAAATAAATGGGACCTAATGAAACTTAAAAGCTTTTGCATAACGAAGGAAACTATAAGCAAGGTGAAAAGACAGCCTTCAGAATGGGAGAAAATAATAACAAATGAAGAAACAGACAAAGGATTAATCTCAAAAATATACAAACAACTCCTCCAACTCAATTCCAGAAAAATAAATGACCCAATCAAAAAATGGGCCAAAGAACTAAACAGACATTTCTCCAAATAAGACATACAGATGGCTATCACACATATGAAAAGATGCTCAACATCACTCATTATCAGAGAAATGCAAATCAAAACCTCAATGAGGTACCGTAACACGTCAGTCAGAATGGCTGCTATCCAAAAGTCTACAAGCAATAAATGCTGGAGAGGGTGTGGAGAAAAGGGAACCCTCTTACACTGTTGGTGGGAATGCAAACTAGTACAGCCACTATGGAGAACAGTGTGGAGATTCCTTAAAAAACTGTAAATAGAACTGCCATATGACCCAGCAATCCCACTCCTGGGCATATACACCGAGGAAACCAGATCTGAAAGAGACACGTGTACCCCAATGTTCATCGCAGCACTGTTTATAGTATCCAGGACATGGAAGCAACCAAGATGCCCATCAGCAGACAAATGGATAAGGAAGCTGTAGTACATATACACTATGGAATATTATTCAGCCATTAAAAAGAATTCATTTGAATCAGTTCTAATGAGATGGATAAAACTGGAGCCCATGATACAGAGTGAAGTAAGCCAGAAAAATAAAGACCAATTCAGTATACTAACGCATATATATGGAATTTAAAAAAATGGTAGCGATAACCCTATATGCAAAACAGAAAAAGGGACACATATGTACAGAACAGACTTTTAGATTCTGGGGGAGAAGGTGAGGGTGGGATGCTTCAAGAGAACAACATTGAAACAATATACTATCAATGGTGAAACAGATTGCCAGCCCAGGTTGGATGCATGAGACAAGTGCTCAGGGCTGGTGCACTGGGAAGACCCAGAGGGGTGGGATGGGGAGGGAGGCAGGAGGAGGGATCAGGATGGGGAACACATGTAGACCCATGGCCGATTCTTGTCAATGTATGGCAAAAACCACTACAATGTTGTAAAGTAATTAGCTTCCAACTAATAAAATAAATGGAAAACAAAAAAAAAGGAAAAAAAATGTCCATATATAAGGAGACCTAAGTCCTGATTCATTCAACAATGTCCTCAGATGACTAATACGAAGCAAGTTAGCGAAAAGGTTGAAATGGTCAGTGTATCCTGGTTTTATGTGTGTGGACTTTTGATTTTGGGGGCAAAGATCTGAACTAGGGCTAGAGTATGTGCTTAGGACTCATCAGAAAAAGATGAAAATCCAAGAATAACAGCAAAAAAAAAAAAGGATGTCACATCTGAAAAGAGAGAAAGAGGCTTGCTCCTCTGCTTTCATATAAAAACATTTGATGAAATAAGCACAGGAAAAACAAGTTTTGCTGCCTGATATTAAAAATGGCCAATGTTCAATTCCTATCCATTGTACTTTATAAGCATTCTTTTGTGAAGAGATATTTTGTTCCCTTTGCTCATTGTTCTCTTGGGTCATACAACCCATAAGTATTTAGACCATAAGTACTTAGTCTAACACCCATAAGTATTTAGTAGTAACTTTGATATTTTGGATAGATTTATTTTTTCTGTTTAATTATTTCTGCTGGGCATCAGGGGACATTACAGTCCCATTACAGACATTACAGACATTATGAGCTATTACAAGCTCATAAAATGTCATAAAACCAAAGAAATGTTCTTACCACAGTCTCCAGGGACCATTTGAGTTATTAGCTCTGTATTCTTTTTCACGTCTTCTTTATTTCTCTCTCTCTCGTACATAGAGAAATGTATTGTTGGTACTGTTCAGTCTCTAAGTCGTGTCTGACGCCTTGAAGCAGATGTTTCAGAACCACCTTGTTCCTCAGCATCCTCTGACACCTTCTCTCCTCACTTTCCCTCCTAACTTCCCTCACCACACTGGCTTCCTTTTTTTCAACTAGAACATCTTAAACAAGCACCTTCCCCAGGGCCTTTGCACTGGCCGCTCTCCCTGCCAGGCACACACTTCTGATAAGTTCATGGCTCCTGCTCTCTCTTCCATGAGGTCTCTGTTCAAATATCACCTCATTTGCTGTCTTACCTCAAGACCCATAGAAATAGCATCCCTTCTTTACTCTTCCCTTTATACTTGCTTTCATTTTATTCATAGTAAGTGTCACCATATGGCATGCTATATATATTTTTATTTGCTATATTAGTTCTCCATAACTAGATTTTAGGAGATTTTGAATACCAAAACACTGTACTCATTGTATGAACAAAACAGTGACATCAATTTCCTATTTGCAAAGTATATAAGATAGCATTTCAACAATGTGAATAATGTCCACTTGCATGAAAGTTAGTCACATTTTTTCCCTTTACTTGTAGTCACTTCCACCACATGGCACGAATGAACATCACAGGAGTTTCAGAATTTCTTCTTCTGGGATTCTCAGAGGAACCAGAACTGTAGCCCTTCATATCTGGGCTTTTCCTCTGCATGTACCTGACCAATGTGTTTGGAAACCTTCTATCAAACTGGCTGTCAGTTCAGACTAGCACCTCCACACCCCCATGTACTTCTTTCTCTCCAACCTGTCCTTTGTAGACATCTGCCTCACATCCATTACCCCCAAAGATGCTGTGGAACATCCAGACACAGAGCAAAGTTATCACCTATGAAGGCTGAATCACCCAGATGTATTTTTAATACTCTTTGCAGGGTTGGATGACTTTCTCATGACTGTGATGGCCTATGACTGCTTTGTGGCCATCTGCCACCCCTGCACTACACGGTCATCATGAACCCCCAAATATGTAGAATTCTGGTTCTGGTTAGCTGAGCCATCACTGTCTTTCATTCCTTGTTACAGACCTTAATGGAGTTGAGACTATTCTTCTGTAGAACTGGAAATCCCTCATTATTTCTGTGAACTCCACCAGATGGTCCAACTTGCCTGTTCGGACAACCTTCTTCATGACATGGTGATTTCACAGCTGGGATGCTGGCTGACGGTCCCCTCTCTGGGATATTTAACTCTTACTCTAAGATAGTTTCCCCCATATGTGGAATCTTGTCAGCTCAGGGGAAGCTTAAAGCCTCTTCTACCTGTATCTCACCTCTCTGTGGTCTCCTTATTTTATTGTACATGCTTAGGAGGGTACCTTAGGTCTGCTACTACCCACAATTCAACTCAATTGCAACAGCCTTAGTCATATACATTGTGGTCACACAAATGCTGTACCCCTTCATCTACAGTCTGAGGAACAAGAACATAAAAATGGCTCTGAAAGCATTCTTTAGGAGGACAACTATTAAAATACCAATTGATCCAAGCTGAAGAAGGGAGCATGAATGAAATGTTTAAAACCACACAGGGAGAAACTACAATTTTTGATCAGATTCTGGAAGTAGAAGTTGCTCCTTCCATTTATTTCATGGGGTTTCCATTTCTTTGACTTCACCTGCTCCATAAATTGATGTCATTCACTTGATTAAGCTTAGTGATGTCCCTCTTTCCAAGAGTTGTTCATGTTGTGCTTTCCCTCTCTCTCAAATTTGTTTTGAACTTTGGACCTGAACAACATGGGAATTACTGTTTATCATGCAAATTGATAGAATTCTGAAGAACAGAGTATTCTCAAATAATATTTAAAATATTAAATGTTTTTCTTTCATTTTAATAAAGAATAGTCAAGAGCTGTACTGTACTACTCCTATGGTGGGGGCTGGTGGGGGTGGGCAGCAAGGGGGAACTACTCAAGATATTCATGGCTATTTACGTGTTTATAACAAGGAGAACTCAGACCATTGATTTCATATTTGCATATATCGCTCCTTTATCTATCATCACCTGAGCTGCTCTTCCTGATATTCTGGACTAGAACATACATTATGTCTTGCTAGTTGTCACTCTGTTTGCCTCTTTAGGATTCTATTCCTTCATTCAGCTTTGTTTCCACAAGACCTATCTTGTTTATTTCTGCTTACACACTCAGTCCTGTCTCTTTGCAACCCTTTGGACTGTAGCCTGCTAGGCCCCTCTATTCATGGGATTCTCCAGGTAAGGATACAGGAGTGGGTCGCCATTTCCTCCGCCAGGGGATCTTCCTGACCCAGGGATCAAGCTCCATCTAAGTCTCCTGCATTGGCAGGTGGGTTCTTTACCACTAGCGCCACTTGGGAAGTCCCTGAGCCATCACAGTCACTGGCAAAAATAGATTATCATATACATGTCTTCAGGTAGAGTTCCCAACAGAACACAAGCTTCAGTGAACCATTTGATATAATAGACATGTGTAATATGATGAAGAAAAATGTTAAGATGCACTTTGTGTTATTTTGCTAAAGATTTCATTTTTCATACTATGCATCTATTTCTTTAATTACAGATGATCAGTATTCATGTAAAGCTGGAGTTACTTTGGAATTAAGAAGTTGAAGTCTTGTTTTGCTCTTTTTAATTGGATTTTCTTCTTAATTCTGCTTGAAAATCTACAGTTCTGCCTGCATATGAACCTTTTCATTTTTCTAAGTGAAATATTCCCCACTTTTATAAATAGATACAGTAATTTAAGGAATGATGAATGTACATTATAAATATCATCCAATACACATCCCTTTATGATCAGATACATCTACAATCAGATAAAGAAGGATTCTGCTGGATGAGGAAATGGCAACCACTCCAGTGGTCTTGACTGGGAAATCCCATGGACAGAGGAGCCTGGCAGGCAGTAGCACATGAAGTCACGAGTCAGACATGACCTAGTGACTAAACAACAACAGCATCTCTACAATCATTATGATCATAGGGTGACTAAAATGAGAGTTTGGATACCTTCTCAGTTCTGTGAACCAGAGTCACAGTTTTTTCTCCATAAACATTCATTTCTTTTCATGCTCCCCTGATCACCTGGAAGGCAATCTCCATGAAGTCATATTTTGATACAGCTTTCTGAAAAAAAAAAAAAAAAAGTCTTGAATAATAGAAAGATCATCAATGGGTCTATATCAAAACAAATGGCAAAATCAAGAATCAGCAAATTTTAATAATTGCCTTCACCGCTGTGTATTTTTATTTTTGTATCATTAATCTGTTGCTATATAACAAATCATCCTGAAAGGAAATGATTTAACACTCAGTTCAGTTCAGTCGCTCAGTCCTGTTGGACTCTTTGAGACCCCATGGACTACAGCACGCCAGGCTTCCCTATCCATCACCAACTCCCGGAGCTTTCTCAACTCACGTCCATTGAGTTGGTGACGCCATCCAACCATCTCATCCTCTTTCATCTTCTCCTCCTGCCTTCAATCTTTGCCAGCATCAGGGTCTTTTCTAATAAGTCAGCCCTTTACATCAGGTGCCCAAAGTACTGGAGATTCAACTCCTTCAGATTTAACATTATGTTTCACTAAATAACTTTACATAGTAATGAATTGTGCACATTTCTGCTGGACTCTACATATGTCTTTATTCACCTCTATTTCAACAGCAGAGGTTCTGTTGATCTTGGCTGAGAGTTCTAACACAGTGGGAGCTCAGCGGCTGAAGGATTCAGGAGGTTAGAACTTTTTCTTTCTTTGTCCAGTAGGTGGCGAAACGATAAAGCTTTTTTTTTTTTTTTTAATTTTACCTGAGCTGCTTCTGTTTATGAATCTGCACTTTAGACCCTCCATGACCTGTCAGAGGAGTTACCCAGTGCCCTAGCCATTGCTTTTGTGCCTCAGTGATTTTGGTACCTTGCTGCTGTCAGTGTTCCTCGCGTGCTGCCAGGAATGCTGGGTGGGTAGTTCCCTGATGCATTATAGGTGGCTGGTGGGGGGACACAGGGTCATGGACACCTAGGTAGCTGGTGGGGGGACACAGCATCATGGACACCTAGGTAGCTGGTGGGGACACAGGGTCATGGACACCTAGGTAGCTGGTGGGGGAACACAGGGTCATGGACACCTAGGTAGCTGTGGGGTGACACAGGGTCATGGATACCTAGGTAGCTGGTGGGGGGAACACAGGATCATGGACACCTAGGTAAATGGATGGGGAGACACAGGATCATGGACACCTAGGTAAATGGTTGGGGGGACACAGGGTCATGGACACCTAGGTAGCTGGTGGGGGAACACAGGGTCATGGACACTAGGTTATTGGTGTGGGGGGTGACACAGGGTCATGGACCCCTAGGTAGCTGTTGGGGGAACACAGGGTCATGGACACCTAGGTTATTGGTGTGTGGGGTGACACAGGGTCATGGACACCTAGGTAGA
>CM035271.1:8118650-8273062 GCA_020226075.1 Hydropotes inermis | reverse complement strand
TGTTGGGGGGACACAGGGTCATGGACCCCTAGGTAGCTGGTGGGGACACAGGGTCATGGACACCTAGGTTATTGGTGTGGGGGGTGACACAGGGCCATGGGCACCTAGGTAGCTGTTGGGGGGACACAGGGTCATGGACCCCTAGGTAGCTGGTGGGGACACAGGGTCATGGACACCTAGGTTATTGGTGTGGGGGGTGACACAGGGTCATGGGCACCTAGGTAGCTGGTGGGGGGATGGGGGCCCCACTACCCCTCTGCTCCTCCTTATGCTGCAGGCACCTGCTGCTGGAATGCCAGACCTGGTGCCACCTGTCCTGCTGCTTCTACCTTCCTTGGGGTTGAGTTTATAAAACAGCAAAAGGAAACACTGCCAGTAAGCTCTGGGACTGAATCCATAAGACACCTAAAAGAAGACAAAGGAAGTAAGCTTTTTGACATTAGTTTTAGTAATATCTATTCTAGATATATATCTCCTCAGGCAAGGGAAACAAAACTAAGAATAAATAATGTTACTGTATCATATTAAAGTGTTTGCATAGAAAAGAAAATCAACACAATGAAAAGACAAACTACCAAATGTAAGAATATATTTACAATGGGTATATCTGATAAGCAGTTGATATTAAAATATACAAATGACTCACATAACTCAACAATAACAACAAAATAACTAGATTTTAAAATGAGCAGAGGACCTTAATAGATTTTTTTCAAAAATACTGGAGTGGGTAGCCTATCCGTTCTCCGTGGGATCTTCCTGACCCAGGAATCAATCCTGGGTCTCCTGCATTGAAGGAGGATTCTTCACCAGCTGAGCTACCAGTGTGCCCTCAGAAAGACATACAGATGGCCAACTGACCCAGGAAGAAATGTTTAACGTCACTCTGTCAATTCCCCTACTTGTGAACGACTTCTCTTCTGAGAGTGTGTTCCAAGTTCTATTTGTTTGTAAATCCAACAAAGTTAGCCTAGGTACCTAACTTTTACAGATAATTCCAGACATGAACTAACTTACATGACTGGATATGTGAACAGATGTTTGCATTTTAAAAGTTGGCAACTTGAAGGTTCATATGTAGGGCACTTACTCTAATTACTAAGGAAATGCAAATGAAAACCACAATGAGATATTACCTCACTGAGATATTATGCCTGTTACAATGACATTATCAAAAAGGCAATAAATGAGAGTCGGCCATCATATGGAGAAAAGAGAAACCTTTTTATTGTAGAGAGTATCTTTCTTCCATCATATGTTATTTGCTTATTATAAGCTAATTGTCCCATATGTGTGCCTCGTTGGTGTGAATTTAAGTTGGTACAGCTACAATGGAAAACAAAACAGAGATTCCCCAAATAATTAGGAGCTATCATATGATTCAGCTATCCCACTCCTGAGTATTTATTCTCAAACATGAAAGCACGAATTTTTAAAGATGCATGCACCCTTAATTTCATCACAACAGTATTTAAAATAGCCAAGATATAGGGGAAAATATGTATAAATATGTTTATGTGCATATATACACAATGAAATACTACTCAGAATGAAAAAGATGAAACTTTTCATTTGCAACAACATGGATAAAATTTGAGGGTGTTTTGCTAAGTAAAATAAAACAGATAGAGGAAGACAAGTACCCTTTGATTTCACTCATATATGGGACAGAATGAACAAACAAAGTTAGTAAATGAGCACTACAAAACAAACAAGATATAACATGTAGGGTGAATGGCTTAAAGGGGATTGACTTCATCATGATGAATGGAAACTAAAGTTTTGCTTGTGAGTGCTCTGATCCATATACAGAAGTAAAAAAAAAAAGAATTGTTTGTACACATGAAGCTTATATGATATTATGTCAACAAATTATATATCAACTAAAAATGAAAAAAAAACAAAGATACATATACAGGTGTTTTCTAAGATCATTCATCTATTGAAAATAGAAGAAAAATAAAACATTACTGAATTGAAATTACACCTGTGTTGGACAGGTTTGTTGAGATGGCCCTAAGTGAAGTTTTCTCCATATCCATGTCTTTTGAAACGTGACACTGAAGCACCTTGCATTAGGAGGAGGTATCTCTTTCTCCACCTTTTTATCTGGGCTAGACTTAGGATCTTTATTTGGTTGAGTCCATAGAATTTGGTGAAAATAACGGTGTGCCTTGAGAGGACTGAGTGCATTTTGCTGAATTCTCAAATAACTCTGCCTCAGAAACATGAATAAATCCAGTTGGGCTACCCCAAGTTTAAGAGGACCTACAGAACAGAGCTTCACGGTCCTAGCCAAGAACATGATAAATCAGGCTATAGCTAGCTGGGGGCTTCCCTCATAGCTCAGTCGGTAAAGAATCTTCCTGCAGTGCAGGAGCCCTGGGTAGGGAAGGTCCTCCTGAAAAGGAAACGGGAATCCACTCCAGTATTCTCACCTGGAGAATCCCTAGGTCAGATGAGCCTGGCAGGATACAGTGCATGGGATCACAAGAGTCGGACATGACTTAGGGACTAAACCACCACTAGTTGATTTCCCAGTGTATTAGAATGCTCAACCAAGATCAACAGAGCCTCCTCGGCTGACTTTGACATAAGTAAATACACAGGAAGATCTGAGCAGAGATCAGCACAATTACAAAACCATCCATTTTAGTAAAACAATGCCACATCACTTGCTGTTAAGACAGATTGTTATGTAGCAATGGCAAACTGATACAACAATCAAAAGAAACAGAAATGAAGGCAATTATAATTTTCCAGAGCTTCCCAGGTGGCTCAGTGGTAAAGAATCAGCCTACAAATGCTGGAGGCACAGGAGACACAGGTACAATCCCTAGGTCAGGAAGATCCCCTGGAGGAGGAAATGGCAATCCACTCCAGTATTCTTTCCCAGAGAGTCCCATGGACAGCAGAGCACGGCAGGTTACAGTCCAAAGGGTTACAAGGACTTGGACATAACTTAGCGACTGAGCTTCTTGCCATTTCTTAAATTTGAGAGAGTGGAAAATCATAAAAGTGAAAAACTGATGGATATGATAGAAATCACTAAGGCTAATCATGTGAGTTACATAAAGTGCAATGAAGGAGGCGAAGTCAAAATATGAGAATTTCAGGAAATAGAGGAGCAAATTCTCTTTTCATAATCTGATCAAAAATTCTGATCAGAGATTTATAATTTCAGACTCTGAGGCTTTGAAATTTTAAATTATGTCCCCTTCTTCATGGGCCTTTTTAGAGCTGCCTTTCTGAAGAATGCTCGCAGAGCTCTCTTTATGTCTTTGTTCCTCAGACTGTAGATGAAGGGGTTCAGCATGGGTGTGACCACAGTGTACATCACGGAGGCAATTATACTTGAATGTGCACTGTGAGTAGCAGCAGAGCTAAGGTACACTCCCAGGCATGCACCGTAAAATAAGGAGACAGCTGAGAGGTGAGACACGCAGGTGGAAAATGCTTTATATTTACCCTGAGCTGATGCAATTCCACATATGGAGGAAGCAATCCTACAGTAAGAGTAAAATATGCCTGCAAAGGGACCAGCACCCAGTAACCCTGCTGCAAAATACATGGCAATTTCACTAAGGAGATGGTCAGAACTGGCAAGTTGGACCAGCTGTTTGAGTTCACAGAAATAGTGAGGGATAAACACATCTCTACAAAAGGACAGCCTTGATACCATGAAGGTCTGTATCAAGGAATCCAGGACACTGATGGCCCAGCTAACTAGAACCAGAATTACACAGAGCTGGGGGTTCATGATGACCCTGTAGTGAAGGGGGTGGCAGATGGCCACAAACCGATCATAGGCCATCACAGTCAGGAGGAAGTCATCCAACCCTGCAAACAGTATGGAAAAATGTATCTGGGTGACACAGCCTTCATAGGTGATGGCTTTGCTCTGTTTCTATATGTTTTGCAGCATCTTTGGGATGGTGGTGGAGGTGAAACAGATGTCTAAGAAGGACAGGTTGGAGAGGAAGAAGTACATGGGAGTGTGGAGGTGGGAGTCTGAGCTGATGATCAGGATGATGAGCAGGTTTCCAAATGCAGTGACCAGGTACATGGAGAGGAAAAGACCAAATATGAGGGGCTGCAGTGCTGGTTCCTCTGAAAATCCCAGAAGAAAAAACTCTGAAACCTTTGTGAGGTTGCTTGGTGTCATTTGTTGATGTTGACTGTAAAGAAACATGACAGTGTGATTCATTTTCACAAAAAGGCCCATTATAGTGTTGAAAAAATACACTCTGCACTTTGATTAATTATATTTAATTACATTTCTTAATTAATTTCAATATTTTGCAAGAACCTGGTCTTCTTTAGGAAAATCCCTCTGTCATTTCTAACTTGCAAATGTGTTCCAGTTTTAGCATTTTCCCCAATATGTCATGTAATCCACATATTTAATGAGAAATTTTTTCATTCCTTTGGGCACTATATACTGAGTGAAGTAATATCTCAGGTACTGTCTAGGCTATGTGCATAGGGTGCTGAAATATGAAAACTTTAAACATGTGTCCATGGAGAATAAATATTACAATATGTGCATGTGAGTGTGTGTGTGTGTGTGTGTGTGTGTGTGTGGGCTCGGTCATGTCTGACTCTTTGTAACCTCATGTACTGTAGCCTGCCAGGCTCCTCTACCCATCTATCCATGGGATTTCTCAGGCCAGAATACTGGAGTGGGTTGCCATTTCGTCCTCTAGGATATATGTGCCCGGGAGATGGTGAAATGTTCTGTGTAGAAATTCGAAAGCACATATAAGGGAAAGACTTATGAAAGGCTCCTATTGTTTAAGGCAAGACATGCAAAAAATAGTTATCATTTGAACAGAGACCTCAAGGAAGAGAGGGCAGGAGCCATGAACGTGCCAGGTGCAAGGACAACTTTGTGCCTGGCAGAGAAAATAGCCAGTGCAAAGGCCCTGGGGAAGGCACCTGTCTAAGATGTTCTAGTTTTTAAAAAAGGCACTAAGGAGGGAGGGGTTAGTGAGGGGAGGGGTAAGAGCAGGAGGGAGAGTGAGGAGAGATGGAGCCAGAGGAGGCTGAGCAATAAGGTGGGTTCCCCACTGCTGTTGAAACTTCAAAGCCCCACTATGTTCAGCTAGCACTTTATGAAATTGCTGCACATACAGATGTCCTGTATGTTTAAATGGGTCCCTTCTGTTGATCGAGTTCTGGCCTCTGTGTATGAGAGTCACCTTGGAATATGTGAGCTTGGTACCACTGCCCTGAAGACTTCTCACACTCCACGGGGCAAGAAAACAATGACCTACAGTGAGACCCTGGTTTCCTAGGCTGTGTTATTTCCACTTTGTTTTCACCCTTAACTCCCCTGATGAAGTTAAGGTTGATGCTTCTCAAGGTGAATAGATCAGATTATGCACAAAGGGCATCTAGAAATTCCCTTTTGTACATTGCCCAGGTGGCTTCCCAGGTAGCACAGTGATAAAGAATCTGTCTGCCAGTCCAGAAGATGCAAGAGACAGGGGCTCAATACCTGGGTTGGGAAGATCCCCTAGAGCAGGAAATGGCAACCCACTTCAGTTTTCTTGCCTGGGAAATCCCATGAATCAGAAAAGACTGAGCACAGAAGCACATTTCCCCGGTACCAGTGAACACGGTGCTCAGTTTTGGTCGTCATTTTATTCTTGTCATAAAGGCACACCAAGATATGTTCAGGGAACACATGTGTCTCTAGATTGTTTACCTAGATGTCTGTATCTTTCCTCAAAATTTCAAAATCTGGATTTTACATATATATATATATATATATATATATATGTATATATGTATATATATACATATATATATGCACATGTATATAACTCACATACACATATATATAATCCACATATGTATGTATAATCTACATATATATATAATATATATATATATATATATATATATATATATATATATATATATGTCTGTTCCTAGATAGCTCAGTGGTAAAGAATATACCTGCCAGTGGAGGAGTCACTGGAGACGTAGTTTCAATCCCTGAGTCAGGAAGATCCCCTGGAGGAGGGCATGGCCACCCACTTTAGTATTCTTGCCTGAAAAATCCCATGGACGTAAGAGCCTGGTGGGTTACAGTCCATGCAGGTGCAAGGAATTGGATATGACTGAGCACAAGCAAGCAGATATATATATATATATATATATATATATATATATATATATATATATATAGAGAGAGAGAGAGAGAGAGAGAGAGAGAGAGAGAGAGAGAGTGCATAAGCTCAAAAGATCCCTGAGATTTTGGTGAGGAAAAGCATCTTCAGTTCTGGTGACATTTCATGTTTTCTTATATTTTGTCCTTGGCCATGGAAAATAATGAAAAAGCAAAAATAAAGGCATTCAAAAGAAAAGATCAGTATATATTTATGGTGTGAAGCAATTAGAGATTTTACAGCCCATGAGATAAAATGCCAAAAGCAATAAACCAATACTGTACACAAGGACATTTATAAAGTAAAATGAAAGTAACTGAATATTGAGCATTTGACATATCAGCTAGCAGAATTCTTTTCCTGTGCCCATTTCTTGTTTATTTGACTAACCAGGTTCACATTGCAGACCTGGCAAATCTCTGTCTCCATTTTCATAAATGGCATCTTTGCTTTGCTTTGCTTGTGCTTTGATATCTTTTTTGATTAGTTCTCAAGACATCCTTTGTCCTAAGTCTGATCTTTGTCCCAGCATCAACAAAGTCCACGGTCCACACATATACACCTACACTCTGTGACAATTCCAATCTTGTCACTAAATTACTTTCTTCATATTAGTTATCTGAAGACATTGCATTATGTATACATGTCTTTCATTGTATTCTGTCTTCTCAGTCATGATTCTAGATCCCCCAGGCAGAGACTTCACCTGTTTTGTTAACCAAGTATGTGACTATATGTGATGGCTCAGACAGTAAACAATCTGCCTCTAGTGCAGGAGACCCAAGTTCAATCCCTGGTTGGGAAGATCCCCTGGAGGAAAAAATGGCAGCCCATTCTAGCATCTTCCTTGGAGAATTCCATGGGCAGAGGAGGCCGGTGGGCTACAGTCTATAGGGTCAAAAAGAGTCGGACATAACTGAATGACTAACACTTTCACAAAACTAAATTGGTAAAAATAAAAAGTAAGGAAATAATGAAACCAAGTTAAATAGTATAATTACAAAACAAGTCTGCTGCTGCTGTTAAGTCGCTGCAGACATGCCTGACTCTGTGCGAACCCATAGACAGCAGCCCACCAGGCTCCTCTGTCCCTGGGATTCTCCAGGCAAGAACACTGGAGTGGGCTGCCATTTCCTTCTCCAAAAAACAAGTCTAGTAAATGAAATTACATGAAGTATTGAAAACTAAATGAACAAGAAATAATTTATGATATCAATAAGAATTAATTAAACTGAAAATGACCTATAGGTAAATAATATACTATGTAATGTTCATATAATGTTTTTTCAAGTAGCAAATGCTCATTTATTGTTGTTGAATGAATCAGGACTTATTTCTCATTTTATATCAACATTTAGTATACATGAACATTTATTTAAGTTTGGAAGGATAGAATTTTTGGTAATAGCTTGCATAACTATTTAGCGAAAAATGAAGTTTTGCCCTCCCCCCAACATATAATATTAATAAAATATTAGAACAATTATAGCCCCAGTGTAAGAGTAAACAAAGCATTTTAGATTAATATCTTGAAATCTACATATAAAACCTATGGCTGTGTAAAATCATCATAAATAAGGCAAGATGCTCAGAAGTGAGATAATAGAGATGTACAACTAAATTAAATTTTTAAATGTTATGGCCAAAAATATGCCTCAAAAGTCACACACACACATAAAACTGGAGATATTTTACTATCTGAAATATCTATGATGTGAGAGCATCTGTGGATGGTACCAGTGTCAATTCCTGGTTTTGATATTATGGTATTTAAGATATTGGGAGAAACTGGGTGAAGAGCTCATGAGATATATATTTCTGAATTTTTTTGTAATGTCCTGTATCCAGTATTATTTAAAAATAAAAAGCTAATTATAAAAAGTCATTTGAAAACATAATTTGTAAAAATTACTTGAGAGTCTGTTTAGTGTAGGAAAATAGGTATATAATATGAATATATAACAGTAATAGGTAAATCAAATATATATACTTGGTCACCATTTTTATTATATATATTATATAATATTAAATATATTTGTATCACATATTTTATATTAAATATATGAATTTCCTCTAACTCAGTATATAGTTTAAGAAGACAACAAGGAAGCTCTTACATACCATCATCTTGGGAAAAACTTGAGCCAAGAATTTTTGAACTAGTAGCGAAGGAGTGCTCTCTGACTCTTCTGGCAAAAATGAAAGTATTTTAGGGGAAAATCTGAAGACATCTCTAACTATTCAAAATGCGGATGTGCTTTAACTCAGGATTCTCCAGCGCTGGCACAACTGGCCCTCTGATCCAGATTGTTGTGGTGGGATCTGTCCTGTGCCTTGTAGGATGCTGTGTAGTAGGGTAGAGACCCACTTCTGAGCCCCCACAGGTGACAACCACACTCACAGCTAGATTCTGACTTTCACTACCTTATGTTTCTGTATCACTGATATGTTAGTGATTTAATTTTAAAGGATGTGAAGGACCATCAAAGGGAGACTAACACAGGCACACGATACATGTTCTGCATGTGCGTGCGTCGTGTCTGACTCCATGCAACCCTGTGGACTGTAACCCAGCAGGCTCCTCCATCCAAGGGATTCTCCAGGCAAGAATACTGGAGTGGATTCTGTGCCCTCATCCAGGAGATCTGCCCAACCTAGGGACCGAACTCACATTTCCTATGTCTCCTGTGGCTCATGCATTGCAGGCAGATTCTTTACCCAGTGAACCACCTGGGAAGCCCATGATACAGTCAGATAAATAATAAGTCATTCACATAGTAATTGGAGGCAAGTCTATGAGAAATTATTAAGAAGGAAAAAAGGTAGGGAAAATGATTTCACTAAAACATGAAGAGCAATTTTGATATGCAAAGGATCCTATTCATGCATCTGTATAAAAGTGTATTGGCATGTATATGTAGATAGTATACAAAGAGAAGCTTTACAATAAATTAAGAATTTATGGGACAAAATGTCAGAGAGAATGAAATTAGTCTAAGTCAAGTGATTTCAAAACAACGGTATGTAACAAAATTGGGTGAAAATCTAAAGAAAATTGTATAGAAATATGAAGTAGTAATGATTTAACAACATCAACATGGGCAATTAAATTGCCAAGACTTGGGGAAAAAAAGAATATAACAGAATGAATTTTTAGATGTAGTGAGAATGCATTACCTGAGTTATTTCCTCTTACATGAATATGTGTGGATTTCTATTTGTTTTAGGAAGACACAAGTGATCTTTAGTCAAATGGTAATGAAGCATGCCTTCCACATGAAGGCCAGGTTTAATGCAACTTTTAGAAACAGATCTAATCACACATACACACACACACACACACACACACACACACACACACACAGAATGGAAAGCAAAACAAAAGAAAGCAAAGAAAAACAGCAATATAAAAACTTGGAGAAATTAAATATGGTGATCTATTAGCACTAAAGATTTAGTTACTTCACTGCCATTTTTGTTAAAACAAGATTTACAAGTGAAGAATTCTAACCCGAAAACTCAATTCTTTCAGAAAATTTAAAAAAATGGAAAAGCAACGAAGGGAGCGCATGTGTTTGATTGATGTATTGATCACATGAATAGTATATACACTCACAATTCATCTCAAATGCATCTATACATACATGTACAGGCATGTCTGTGTGCTAACTTGCTTGAGTTGTGTCCGACTCTTTGTGACCTCATGGGACAGTAGCCTGCCAGACTCCTCTGTTCAAGGGATTCTCCAGGCAAGAACACTGGAGTGGGTTGCCATGCCCTCCTCCAAGGGATCTCCCAACCCAGGGGTCGAACCAGCATCTCTTATGTCTCCTGCAATGGCAGATGTGTTCTTTACCATTAGCACCACCTAGGAAGCCCCCTTCAGTTCAGTTCAGTTCAGTTGCTCAGTCGTGTCTGACTCTTTGCAACCCCATGGAATGCAGCAGACCAGACTTCCCTGTCCAGCCCCTATACATACATAATAGAGTTAAATAGCAAGTAGCCAATCTATGGGGGTTAAAAAAAAAAAAAAAACAGAAAAAAATAACAATTTATTGTTTGAAAGGTTGGAAGCAACAACAGAAAATTTCTATCTGCCTATACTAAGGCAAAAAAATTCACACAGATAATTTAAGATAAAGTAAATGACTAATAAATCCACATACATATTCATCCTCTCAGATAATGAGATAGTTTCAAGGTAAGCACATCTGTATTCCCCTTTACACATCTTAAATTTTTCTTTTTTTTTTTCCACAGAAAATAATGTGAAAAATGTCTCTCACACCTGCCGTTGCAGAGATATATTTGTAAGCATTTCTTGGTGTGAAATGTTCTCATCATTACAGAAACATGGAAATATGCTCCATTTTAAAAGTTAAAAAGAAATGCTTTCACTTCATTTTATAGCCCTCCAACTAATAGCCTATCTCTCCATTCCAGGTAATTAAGATATTTGGACGTATGTTCTACTCTTACTGGAAGGAATTTGTGTTTCTTCCCCATTTTCTAATAGGGCTACCATTCCTAACATTTAATTTTTTTTTATCAGTATCTAGCATTTTTATTTTTTCCCCCACAATCAGAGGGTGGTGAAACTAAAATAAAAATATTGGGAGGTAATAGGAAAAAAGAAAGGAAATTAACATTTATTGAGCTACAGCTGTGTGCCAGACCCTGTTAGGTATTTACACATATCATCTAATTTTAGCTGTACAATAGTCCTCAAAGCAGAGAATTCAGAATTCTTCTTATCCCTAGTTTACAGATAGAAACCTAACATTTAATTGACATCACAGAGGATCATCTGCCTGAGTTCTACATTCACTACTCTTTTTAGCATTATTAAAATACACTGATATTTTAATCTAGCAAGAAAACAAACACAATGATCTCTTGGATGCACTGAGGTAAACATTTTCTCAGGTAAATGTTCTTGGATTTCATTCTATTTGTCATTCTTCTTCAGTGTCTTTTGGGCTTTTGAACTCACCTGCATGGGAATGCTGAGAGGAGGAACCTCGTGTGGGAGTCTGAATCCCTTCATGGATGCTTGATGATGGAGACTGAAGCTCTGTCCCCAGACAAGTCAGCAGGAAAGGGCCGTGCATTGGTCCTTCACCAGACTTAGGACTCTAAAAGCAACAACTTGTCTCATCCATGCCCAGCTTGTACAAGTTCAGGAACACAGCAGAGGAGATATTCACAGTTCTCATTACGCATATTCCCCTCTTGTTATTAATACAATGACCTGTAAGCACATGAAATTCCTGAGGGAGTTGGTCTGGTCAGAAAGGATGTGTTTCCCTATTGTTTCTCTGTTCTCAGGAGACCAGGTAACAAAACCAGAAGAACAATATTTGTATTAATATTTTTCTATTAACTCTCTTGCCCTCCAGTATCTAAATCTCCCAGCACTTTATCCCAATCCTGAGCTTAAGTTTTCTCTAGCCTCTGAGACTCAGGTAACTGTCGTTGACTATGTCTCTTGATTAAATAAAGCATTGACCTATGGAGGGGACACAGCTCATGAAATCCTTAGAAAAGCTTTTTTCCCTCTTTCTGAGGGACAAGTGTGTCCCTTTAATGTAAAACATTGCAGTGCACTCCATGGCTTCCTGACACTTTTGCTAAAACCTTTAGGAATTCCATATTATATCTGAAGTTAAGAGCTAACAGTTAGCCCTTCATTTAAAAAGGTTTGTAAGTTGTGAGATATATTTAGATATTGCCAAACACCATAACCTACCTCAACACATTACAGAGATTATCAGATTTAATTTTTAGAGAAGCTTCTTCTGTGAGGTGGCACTACTATAACTCCATCCTCCATTGCAGGAATGAGGTTCAGAGGAATTTCACATTCTGCTAAAAATCACAAACCTGTTTTGGGATGGAGTCTTGACTGTAATTTTATCAGGATGTTCCCAGTTCTCACACTCTGGTTCATGGTTCTCAGTCAGAGAACTGGGTTTTGATCCTGGAGATATGCGGCAATGTCAAAGGATGCAGCTAAACACCCACAATATCCAGGACAGGACTTAACACAGATAATTGTCCTGCAAAAGTGTTAGCAGCTAGAAGGTGATAAACACACTTTAAACCAGCACTGCTCCAAGTTTCTAGCTTCCCAGGTGGCTCAATGATTAAGAACCTGTCTATCCATGCAGGGGATGTGGACTCGATCCCTGAGTCAGGAAGATCCCCTGGAGAAGGAAATGGTAACCCACTTTAGAATTCTTGCCTGGGAAATCTGGACAGAGGAGTCTGGAGGGCTACAGTCCACAAAGTCTCAAAGAGTCATACACAACTGAGTGACTGAGCACACACACAGCTCCAAGTGTGTTGCGCACACAAGTCACTGAGGGTTCTAACTCAGCTACAGTTTCCAGCTAAGCAGGGGTGCAGTGGGCCCAAGGGCCCTGCCTGTCCAACAGCGGCCGTGGGGTGATGCTGCACGTCCCAGTCTGTGGGCACATTTTGAGTAACAGGCTGTGACTGTGAGTCAGTCATAGGTGAGTTTAGGTGCTCTGCACCAAAAAAAAAATCTACTTTTGTCTGTAATTTTGAAAGAAAAAGGTTTGACTCCCTGCAGAGGTTGTAATAAAATCTGTTTTTGATTCTTCATATAAGGATACTTGTTGTTGTTTATTTTGTCCCTAGGTCATGTCCAACTCTTTGCCACCCCATGGGCTGCAGCATGCCAGGCTTCCCTGTCCTTCACTATCTCCGAGGGTTTGCTCTTGAATTGCATCAAATCACATACATCAAGAAAATACTTTGTAATAATAGGAAGAATAAATGCCTCAAAAATATGTCCATATCCTAATCCTAAGAACTTCTAATATACATACGTATAGGCAGACTGTTGCAGAATTTATTAGAAGTAGTCTTGTTTAGGTTTCAGAGGCTGTAGTAAACCTCTGACTGAACAGAGACCCTGAAGGGAGTTACAGGCCAAACTTCTGACCAACAGAAAGGTGTGTGTATTCCATTATGTCTGACTTTGCCACCCAATGGACTTAGCCCCTTTTTCCATGGGATTTTCAAAGCAAGAATACTGGATTGGATTGTCATTTCCTCCACCAGGGGATCTTCCCGACAAGGGAATTGAACCTGCAACTCCTGCATTGGCAGGTGGATTCCTTACCACTGAGTCACTTGGGAAGTCCCATGATTTACTTGGGTTTGTATAAAGTCATTACAATGGACTTCTGAATGTGGAGGAAAGAGGAAGAAAAATTGGAGTCAGAGATTTCAGGATGCTACATTGCTGGCTTTGAGGATGAGGAAGGACCATGAGACAAGGAATTAAGGTGCCCCTAGAAAATAATCTAGGAAGGCAAGACCTTTTTCCCTGGAGTGTCCACATGGATCCCAGATTTCCCAGACATCTTGTATTTGGCTCAATAAATGAGTTTTGAGTTCTGACTTCTAGAACTTCACCTGTAAATGCAGGTACAAAGTTTGTAATTAGAGACATAGCTCAACAAAAAGTGGAGGAACACATAGAGAAATGCTTTTTTAGTTAAGATAGAAGCAAGGCAGAGATGCACAGCTGGAGATAAATGGTGTGGGCATCCCCCCAGTGAGAAGGAGCACAGTAGAGAGGCGGTTAAGTGATTTATATGGGTCAGTTCTCCCTGGTCTTTATTTACCTTCAGCCAATTATTTGGCCTCTTTATCCACCTTGACCTACCCTGGGACTCTGCCTTGGATGCACCCGCACCTCTCAGCCAAGATGGATCTCAAAGTGAAGGCTTCTGGGAGGGGCAACACTCTTTATGGCCTGGCATTATCCCCTGAGTTTTGAGCCCCAGAGGACCTTCTGAGCATGTGCAGGGTCTCCCTTGTCCTAAAAGAGGGGTTGGGGAGAAGGGGAGGAGGTAGTGGATATCCCTTAATCCTTCACTTTGTCCTTGCCACGACTATTCATTAAGGTGTTTACAAGAGGTGAAGACTGGCTATTTACCCTGTTTATGTTGTCACTTTCATTTCAGAGGTCAAAAAGAGGCTGATTGTAAATGCCTTAAACTGGAGCCCACCTATCTCTTGTCTCAGGAAATGCAAATAGGAGCCCATCTATGTCCTGCCTCACTTTGAGCCTGTGTGGTCTACCCAGTACTATCAAGGTGCTGTTGAAATAATATATTAGCAAAAGTGTGATGACATATATTAAAATATGGTTATTAATTTCAAGGTTCATTATAATGTCTGCTTTCACCTAATTTCTTTCCCTTTTCACCTATATGCCTGTCTTGGCTTCATGCAGAAATGCTACTCTTCAAGGACCATTATCTTCTTGACTTTGTGTAACAGTATGTAGATCCTAAACCCATTGTCTTATTCTTTAACTACATATGGATATTTTTGCTTGATTATTAAATTCTTTTCTTGAGTGGTCTTTAGCTTACAATAGTTTTCAAAATTCCCTTAAAATCCCCTCTCTATCTTTAACCCTCTAGTGATATTTCTAAAGTATTTAATTATCCAACTCTATCCTTAACAAGTGTGCTTAATTGAGAGAATAAATACATAAATAACACACACATGTACATACTTCATAATTTTGAATGTGTTCTTTTGACTATACAAGTACTTTCATAGTTTTCTCACAGCATCCTTCTTCACAAATTATGCTAATTTTTTTCATATTACCTTTAGAAGTAAGGAAAGCAGTCTGGGGAATTACATTTCTAAAAAATACATAATAAAACAGTAAAATTCTCATAAACCTTCTCAAGTTGTATAAAAATGGAAGCAGGCAGTACCTACTCTAAACTGTTAAATGACTTTCTAAATTCTTCAACTGGTACACTTTAAATGAGTACAGTTTACTGCTTGTAATTTTGCTTTAATAAATTTAAAAATGTAATGTCTATGCAAGGTAGGAACTGGAGAAAATATAGCTGAGTCACAGCTGACTGGGATGAGAGATATCTCTTCTAATTGAGGTTTCATATGTGTGTATTAAGGTAGTCAAATTATGGTAATTCACATTTAATAAATGTATTTCCCCCTGCAGATTAGAAGCTAACCCTCCACATATGAAAGTTGTTCAGTGACAAATTCTTCAAGACTGAAGTACAGTACAACCACACACAACATCGTGGATGAGCCTTTGAAATACAAGGTGGAGATTCATGCCTGACTACAGAATCATGAGAAGCCCTGCAGAGATCAGAACAATATCACACTGTTCCATCTCGTCTGAAAATAGAGGTGCTATATTAAACAAGTTTATTTTAGACAAGTTTGCATGCAGCAATAGCTGACTGATGAAATAATCAAACAGGATGAAACTGAGAACAATAATAATAAACTGATTTTATGTATTCCAGGAACTGGTTGTGATAGTTGAAGATAACATTCATAATCACTCAGTTGTTCAAGTTTGTTTCATATAGCTCCATGAAAAAGGGACTTCAGTGGGGTCCCTTTGATGCCCCATGGCGAGGTTGGAAGGACATGTATGTTTGCACAACACCTACATCCCCAAATCACATACCTGAAGAGAATCTGAGTTTTCTACGTGTCATCCTTTAATAATGAGGATAATACTTAATGGATATTATTGATACTGTTCATTCTCTGCCCCCATAGAGGTCTGACAAAATTATGAATAGATGCAGATATTTTATTAAGAGAAATGGAAAGAATAGTAATTACTGAAAGCACTGGAAATTTATAATCAGGAATAAAAAATAATTTTAAAAAAACAAAATATCCCACCAATCCTTCAACTTAAAGAATGTACCTTTCAAACAGATACTCACAGTCCATATTTTAATGAATCTATGAATCACCTGAAAAATATAGATTTTGCATAGTAATAAATGCATGACTTCATATTTTGCTTCATCTTACATAAAGTCAAGGCTAAGGTCATATTATATCAATCTAATTTTTCATATTTGTCTTTCAGTGTAGATTTCACTTGGAAACATGTAGTATCAGTATTTGCCAGTAATGATGGAAGACACAGTGGATACCAGCTGTATATCAGAGCAAGATCATAATTAGTAGAAAAATATCCTATGACCAAGGATAACAACCAATAATTTAAAATTTGTATTATCAAGAAGAGTAATTAGGACAGGGATATGCACAGAATAATGCTGAGAAAAATTAAAACTACATTCTCAGTTTTCCTCTGTTATAAACTTGTTAAGAGTTGTGAATGCCCAAAGTAGGGATCTTCCCCCTACTTGAATAATTCATAACTCTTCTTTTAGTCAAGCAAAAGAAAACAATGCTCACTCTAGCCTTACTATTTCATCAGAGGAGAAATTATTCTTAAGAAATTCATGTGGCACCTTGAGATAAATGGGAATTTCCAATGTTTTATATCTAAAACTTGAAATAGGGGAGAGTAGAAAACTTAAAAGGGAGAAATATTAGATATCAAACATCACAGAGCATAAAAGTGAGATACATAAATTGTATGAAGTTGAAACCAAAATAAAAATGTCAAGAAAACAGAAGAGGCATCTTCTATTTCCACAATCTGACCAAACAGTGGCAACACTGAGCTCAATGTTTGAACTCTGCTACTACAGGTACTTCTTAAGATCTACGACAATAGGACCTTTTAAAATCACCTTTCCAAAGAGTTTTCTCAGAGCCCTCTTTAAGTCTTTGTTCCTCAGACTGTAGATGAAGGGGTTCAGCATGGGTGTGACCACAGTGTACATCACCGAGGCTGTTGCACTTGAGTGTGAGCTGTGAGTACCAGCCAAGCTAAGATAAACACCTAAGCCTGTACAATAAAATATCAAGACAACTAAAAGGTGCGATGCACAGCTGGAAAATGCTTTATACTTCCCCTGAGCAGATGAGATTCTATGTATAGAGGAAACTATCTTAGAGTAAGAGTAAACAATACATATAAGGGAACCACCAGCCAGGAACACAGCTTTAAAATACATCTCCAAATTGTTGAGAAAGGTGTCAGAACAGGCAAGCTGGATCATCTGATTGAGTTCACAGAAAAAATGGGGAATTTCTAAGACTGTACAGAAGGACAGTCTCCACATCATTAAGCTTTCTAACAAGGAGTTCAGGACACTGATGATCCAGGATACCAACACCATCAGTCCACAGAGCCGGGGGTTCATGATGACGGTGTAGTGCAGGGGGTGGCAGATGGCCACAAAGCGGTCATAGGCCATCACTGTCAGGAGGAAGACGTCCAGGCCTATAAAGAGCGTGAAAAACTGCATCTGGATAATGCAGCCTTCATAGGTTATAACTTTGCTCTGTGTCCAAATGTTCCACAGCATCTTTGGGATGGTGGTGGAGGCGAAGCAGATGTCTACAAAGGACAGGTTGGAGAGGAAGAAGTACATGGGGGTGTGGAGCTTGGAGTCTGAGCTGACGGCCAGGATGATGAGCAGGTTCCCAAACACAGTGATCAGATACATGGAGAGGAAAAGCCCAAATATGAAGGGCTGCAGCTCAGGTGACTCTGAAAATCCCAGAAGAAGAAATTCTGAGCTTCCTGTTTGGTTCCTTGCTATCTCACATTGGGTATGATTACCAGGAAAAGGGTAAATATCATCACTGTTTTCATATAAACTGGCATTATTCACATTGTTTAAATGAGACCATATACCTCTTGCCATGAAGAAGTTAATTTCAGTATTTTGTTCATGGATTTTAATCTTTTTAGGGATTTCCCTGTGCCAACTCTAATTAGAAGGTTTTTCCTCAAGATGTAATGTATTCAAGTTTTTAATGAAAAATTCTTTCACATATTTGAGGAATTTGTCTTGAATTGAGACAAAGACCAGGCACTGTACATGAAATAAATGCAGGTTTCTGAAAAACAAAAATTCCAAGATCCAGTTATGGAGAAGAGAAGCAAATAAAAACAATATGAAGTGTGTCCAATGGGTATTGATGCTATGAAGATAAAGCAGATATAATAGACAGAATCAGGGAAAGGTGCTATTTTTAAATACATGTTCAGGAAGAAACTTCGAACAAGGTGATATTTGAGCAGAATGCAAGGAGGAGAGAGCCAGTGATGTGAGCATAACTGGGAAAGTGTGTACCTGGCAAGGGAAGAGCCAGTGCAAGGGCCTGGAAAGTACCCATGTAAGATGGTCCAGTCCAGAAAAGGAAGCCACTCTAATGAAGGACATGAGCAGGAGGGTGAGAGAAGAGAGATGGCGTCAGAAGATGTAGAAAAATGAGATGGCCTTCCTGCTACTGCTGAAGCTTCAAGACACGGAGTCCCCTTATCAATGTTACATACTTTCAGCACTTAATGAAATTCAATTTTAGAATACTATACGAAACAAAACTGATAGACATCCAAAACCAGTCTCTCTATATGTATACATATATGTGTGCATATATATACACATATATATTTTAGTTATAATTTAATATCAGTGTGCGTCATGTTGCAGTGAAATGGGAAAAAAGAGCACTGAGTTTTTCCTCTCCCTTTCCTGAGAATGAAGCAGACATGGATAACAGTGAGCAGGCCTGAACATTCCTAGTTTTCACTTCAACTGTTCCTAATCTGTAGTCTTTAACTAAGTTTGCTTTTCTGCCCCCGAAGTCTGTAGGAGCTACATTTTGCATCTTTTATCCTTTTATGCTGTTGTTGTTCAGTCGGTGAGTCCTGTGGTACTCTCTGCGACCACGTGGACAGCAGCACTCCAGGCTTCCCTGTCTAATCTTAACTCTAACCCTGATTATCCTTTGACTCTATGCTAAATGCATCCTTTATCTAGTGCTTACCTTTACAGCACTCTCCCTGTTTTAGTTCTTATTACATATCAGAAAGAAGGTCATAGAGTCCCCTGACTGTCAGACTCAATTACTAGGTTACCGATGCCAGCCTATGACTGTTTTTGAAACAATACAAGAGGAAGAAGACAAGATCCTTGCACATTTGTTCCTCGTCACCAACCCCTTTCTGTGAGCCTTCATCTTATATAAGCCCCTATGATCTCAGTGAGGGAGCAGTGAGCAGTGGCATGAAGCAAGATCTAAATTCCCTGCCCAGGAATTGAACCTGGGTATCCCAGATGAGAACCAGAAATCCTAGCCACTGTCCACTGAAAAATATAATCACAGCCTGAAAGTAGAGTTATTTCATTTGGTGGGAATGTTGAGGACTCAGAGTCAGTGAGATAGAATCTCAATAGCTCTGAGAAAACTGCTCTAAGGAGGCAGGAGGGGAAGTCAGGCTATATACAAGTTTGCAACAAAGGGAGCAAGCAGTCTGATCCTCAAGATAAGGTTTCAAGTCCAGGAATTTAGCATTCTATGTATGAGAAGATGCAAGAATCTGGGCTCACTGAATTCATTCCTTTCATATGCACCTCAGCTATCTGGTGCCAATCCTGTTTCCTTGTTCACCTTGCTTCTTGCATTCCCCCAGCTCCTTAGCAATCAACTTGCAAGTGGCATCATCTGCTGGATCATAGATTGGGAAGCTCACATTCACATTTGGAGGCTAGAAATTGCTTTTGGCTGTGACATTTCTTGTTTATTGATATGGCAGGAGACATTTTCATTTCTCACCACCAAACCAGCAAGGGTTATAGGCCAGAAGCTGCTTTTCTCTGAATTTTTGCTCCCTCTGAAAAATGTGTTTATCACAGAGGCAGAAACCATAAATATAGGTACAAAGTTTATTATCAGAGACACAGAACAACCAGTGGGAGCGCACATAGAGTAATGGTTTGTTTAGTTGAGGTAGAAGCAAGGCAGAGATGCACACCCAGAGAGAAAGAGTGTGGGTGTCCCCCCTAGTGAGAGGGTTAAACACTTATATAGGCCAGTTCTTCTGGGTCTTCATTTTCCTTCAGGCCAATTGCCTGCTTTCTTTTTCTGCACCTGACCTACCCTGGGACCCTCCCCTGGGGTGCAGGCTCACACACCTCCTCAGCCAAGATAGATTTCAAAGTTAAGGCTTCTGGGAGGAGCAAGACTTATTATGGTCTGGCATTATCCTTTGACTTTTGACCCACAAGGAGCCCTTCTGAGCATGTGTAGTGTCTTCCTTGTCCGAAAAAGAGGGAGGAACAGAAATCCCTTCATCCTTTACTCAGAGTTCTGTCTCTCTTTGTCCTTGCCATGGTTACTTCCCTGAGATGTTTACAAGAGACAAAGACTGCCTATTTCTGTTGCTACTTCCATTTTGGAGGGAAAACAGGAGGCTGGCTGTAAATTCCTCAACTGGAGGTCACCCATCTCTTGTCTCAGAACATGTAAACAGGGGGCTAGTTGTAAACATCTAACCTGGGGCCCTTCTGTCTCCTACATCCCTTAGACTCCTCATGGAGAGAGGCACAGTTCTTGAGGCATTAGACTGCTGTGTTTCCCCTCTGCTGGCTGAGAATTTAAGCCACCTTTCTATTTCCTCCAAACTCTGTCTCTGTATATTTTATTCAGCTTTGGTGGGCAGAGAAAGCCAAGATTTTGGCCTGCAAAAGCCACTGATTCACTTGTAGATTACCAAAATCTTGGGAAAAAATTAAATGAGAGAAAATCTTTTAAAATATTGAGGAAGTAGTACCTGAATTATCACTTCCTCTTACACAAAGACCTGTGTGCGTGCACACGCTCAGTCTATCAGTCACGTCTGATGCTTTGCGACCCCATGGACTTTAGTCCACCAGGCTGCTCTGTCCATGGGATTCTCCAGGCAAGAACACGGGAGTGGGTTGCCATTCCCCTCTCCAGAGGATCTTCTTCACCCAGGAAACAAACCCAGGTCGCCTGTATTGCAGGCAGATTTTTTGCTGGCTCAGCCACCTGGGAAGCTCCATTAACAGAGACAAAAGGATTCAAATACAAATATGGAAGACAAAGGTGATTTTCGTCAAATGTAAAGATTGCCTTAACACATAGTTATTTTGGTGCAACTTTTAGAAATAGATCTAATCACCAGAGAAGAAAAGATACAATGAGGAACAGTAGATATGGAAAGTAGTTGGATATATGCAAAGAGTGATTTAATAACACCAAGTATGCAAAAGAGGGGCTTCCTAGATGTCTCAGCGGTATAGAATCTGCTTGCCAATGGAGGAGACTCAAGAGACATGGGTTCAATTTTGCAAATACTTATATATATATGCATACTGATGCTTTTGAACTGTGGTGTTGGAGAAGACTCTTGAGAGTCCCTTGACCTGCAAAGAGAACAAACCAGTCCATCCTAAAGGAGATCAGTCCTGAATAATCATTGGAAGGACTGATGCTGAAGCTGATGCACCAATACTTTGGCCACCTGATGTGAAGAACTGACTCATTGGAAAAGACGCTGATGTGGGGAAAGATTGAAGGCAGGAGGAGAAGGTGACGACGGAGGATGAGCTGGTTGAATGACATCACTGACTTGATGGACATGAGTTTGAGCTAGCTCCAGGAGTTGGTGATGGACAGGGAAGCCTGGCAGGCTGCAGTCTACAGGGTCACAAAGAGTCAGACAGGACTGAGTGACTAAACTGAATTTATACATATATATATATATATATATAATATATAGATAGATAGATACAATAAATAAATGTGGAAGAAAAAATTGATTAAAAATTCCAATTCTTTGAGGATACAAACAAAAAAGGAAATAGGAAAAAAAATTTAATTTGCTATAAAAGCAAAGGACTTAAGCAGGTAGAAAAACAGTCAAATAGAGAATGTAACTAGCAAAGTATTCTACAAATATATTCAGTCTTACAGGTAGAGAAATGATTGCAAACTAAGCCCGTTAACATTCTCATTTTCACACAATATTTTTTAATTTGAATATTAACTCGAGATATTGTGAAATGCTTGTGTCAGGAAAGCCATTTTAAGGTAATGTTTGTCTGCATTCCTTGGATAGGGTCTTTAAAAAAAAAAAAAAAAAAACACAGTGCTTACATCACTGTACATGCCTCCACAATACCCCGATCCTCTCTTTCAATTAGTTGCAAACATCCTTGGACGTAAGTTCTACTTTAACTGGAATAATTTACACCTCCCATTTCCTCTTCTAATTGAATTTCCATGTCCACTATTGGGGCTTACCAGGTGTCTCAGATGGTAAAGAATTTGCCTGCCAATTCAGGAGACACAGGATACAAGAGTTCCATCCCTGGGTCAGAAAGATCCTCTGAAGAAGAAAATGGCAACCCACTTCAGTATTCTTGCCTGGAGAATTCCATGGACTGAGGAGTCTGGCGGGCTATAGCCCAAAGAGTTGCAATGACCCTTGCATTGTAGAGTTTAATGTACCCTTTTACTTCTGGCTTCATAAATTAATATCTTAAGTTGTTAAGCACAAAAACAACTCCAGTGATCTTAGCTCTCGGTTAGTCTGGACTGCCCCTCAGGTAAACTCAGGTAAAGCTTCTTGTCTTGCATCCCCTTTCACCTTCTCCTGCAGTATTTACTGGACTATTGAACTCACCTGGGTGGAGTCTCTGAGAGGAAGGTCTCAATATAGATGTCAAATCCTCTTGGATAGTTGATGATGGAAAAAGGTGTGTTCCCAGATGTTACAGTGGGATGGAGTCAAACATGGGTTTACCAGCAGGAGTTATGACTCCAAAAGCAACAACCACATCCTGGCTAGCCCAAGGTTGCCCAGGTTGAGGGATGCAGCAGAGGATATATTTACTCCCGTGTCTGCTCATTAGTACATTTCCCTTGTTATCCCCACCTCTAAGTAATTGATTCCCCATAGGAGCAGACAGGAAGATTTTCCTGTTCGTTCTCTTTGTCCAGGAGACAATGTAACAAACCAGACAAATCAGTGTTTATTACTCCTTCCATCATCTCATCTGTCCCTCCAGAGGAATACACCTTAAGATCCCAACACCAAATCCCATCCCTGAGTTCACGTTTTCTCCAGAGTCTAAGCTTAAGGCTTCTTTCTTGATTAGTCCATAATCAATAGCATGTGTGCTTGCTCAGTCATGGAGAAGGAAATGGCAAGCCACTCCAGTTTTCTTGCTGGAAAATCCCATAGACCGAGGGAGGAGCCTGGTAGGCTACAGTCCATGGGGTCGCAAAGAGTCGGACACGACTGAGCCACTTCACTTCACTTGCTCAGTCATGTCTGACTATTTCCACCTCATGGGCTATAGGCTGTTCTGTCCATGGGATTCTCCAGGCAAGAATACTGGAGTGGGTAGCCTTTCCCTTCAGGAGATCATCCCAACCCAGGGACTGAACTCAGGTCTCCCACATTGCTGGTGGATTCTTTACCAGCTGAGCCACAAGGGAAGCCCAAGAACACTGGAGTGGGTAACATATCCCTTCTCCAGGGTATCTTTTCAGCCCAAGAATACTGGAGTGGATCTCCAGGGGATCTTCCGGACTCAGGAATCAAAGAGGGGTCTCCTGCATTGCAGGCAGATTCTTTACCAACTGAGCTATAAAGGAAGCCTGCACATTTGTTAGCAGTGCTGTTTATTATCCTGTTACACATTCACAAATAATGATATTTAGGCTTGGGAGACTGCATTTTTCACAATTACATTTTTTATGGTAACTGGACTTATTGTGGTGATTATTTCATAATGTATACTTTTTTAAAAAATTTGAATCTGCATACTTTGTTATACATATGAAACAAATATTATATGTGAAATACAACTTAGTTAAATAGCTCCAAAATACATGAGGCAAAAGGAAATAAAGCTAAGAGAAAAATACAGATACACAATTACAGTTGGAAATGTTTCAGTAATCATTCTACAAGTACATCAAATCTCCAAATATAATAGATCTCAACAACTCTATCACTCATGTTAATCAAAGTGACGTTTATGGAACACTAAACCTAGCATTAACAATATACAAATCCCTTCCAGAGGCACAAGCAGATTTCACCAAGATAGATATTCTGGGCAATAAATAAGGAATTTTTAAGAGCTTAAATCATTCAAATTATGCTATTTGATCATAAAAAATTATATTAGGAATCAATAACATAAAGATAGACACAAATTGCTTCCATATCTTCGCTATTGTAAACAATGCCGCTACAAACATTGGGCTGCATGTCTTTTCAAATTAGTGTTTTCATTTTTTTTCTGAATATACTCCCAGGAGGAATGGCTGGGTTTTATGATAGTTCTATTTTTAGTTTTTTAAGAAACTTCCATACTCTTTTCCATAATGGTTGCATTAAGTTACATTCCCGCCAAAAGTGTACAAGTTTCCCCCTTCCCCACACCTTTGTCAGCAGTTGTTATTTGTAGACTTTTTGATGATAGCCATTCCAAAAGGTGTGACATCACTGTGGTTTTGATTTGCATTTCTCTAGTAATTAGCAATGTTGAACATCTTTTCATGGGTATGTTAGCCACCTGTACATCTTCTATGGAAAAATGTCCATTCAGGTCTTCTGTTCATTTTTTGATTGGATTATTTTTATGATATTGAGTTGTATGAGCTGTATGCAAAGTTTGGATATTGACACCTCATTGGTCTTGTCATTTGCAAGTATTTTCTACCATTCAGTAGGCTATTTTTTTCATTTTATTAATGTTTTGCTTTGCTGTGTGAAAGCTTTAAAATTTAGTTGGTCCATTTGTTTATTTTCAGTTTTAGTTATTTTGCGTTAGGAGACATATCCAAAAAATATTGCTATAATTTATGTTGGAAGGTGTTCTGTATATGTTCTTTTCTAGGAATTCTATGGTTTCATGCTCACATTTAGACATTTAAACAATTTAGAGTTTATTTTTGTATATGGTGTGAGGAAATGTTCTAATCTCTATTCTTTTACCTGTTGCTGTCCAGTTTTTCTAGAACCACTTGTTGAAGAGACTATCTTTTCCCCACTGTATAGCCTGGCCTCCTTTGTTATAGGTTAATTAGCTATAGGTGCATGGGTTTATTTATGGGCTCTCTATTCTGTTCCATTAATCTATGTGTCCTTTTTGGTGCCAGTACAGTGCTGTTTTGATTACTATAGTTTTGTAGTACAGTCAGAAATCTGAGAGGGCTATACATTAGCTTTGTTCTTTTTTCCCCTCAAGATTGCTTCAGCAATTTGGGGTCCTTTGTATTTCTTTGTGGATTTTAAGATTTTTTGTTCTACAGAAAACATTTTAACAAATCCGTTCACAGACCAATGGACACTTGGGTTGTATTCTTGTCTTGCATATAGTGAGTAATGTTGCAATGAACATGGTTGTACATATCTCTTAAAGAGACTGAATTTAGTCCTTTGGATATATGCCCAGACATGGAAGCACTAGACAATAGCCCAGTTTTAGGGCTTTCCTGGTGACTCATATGGAAAAGAACCTGCCTGTAATGCAGGAGAGGTAGGTTCAATCCCTGGGTTGGGAAAATCCCCTGGAGAAGGAAATGGCAACTCACTCCAGTTTTCTTACCTGGAGAATTCCATGAACAGAGGAGCCTGGCAGGCTATAGTCCTTAGTGTCACAAAGAGCCAGACAGGACTAAACGACTAATACTTTCAATTTTTTTCACTTTCATCCCAGTTTTATTTTTCATTTTTGAGTAACTTTTATACTTTTTTTTGCATACTGGCTGTACTATAAATTACAATAACACCAATAGTGTGTAAGAGTTCACTTTTCTGCACACTCACACCAACACTAACATTCTCATTTTTTTCAGTTCAGTTCAGTCTCTCAGTCATGTCCTTCTCTTTGTGACCCCATGGACTGCAGCACGCCAGGAATCCCTGTCCATCACCAACTCCAGGGGCTTGCTCAAACTCATGCCTATCAAGTCGGTGATACTATCCAGCCATCTTTTTTTTTTAATTTTAATTTTTTTATTGAGGTAATATTTCAATATTTCATTTTATTGAGGTGATATTCCTTTACAGTATTATAAATGTTTAATGTTGCAACATTAGATTTTGAATTATCTTTACACAGTGGTGTGCTCACCACCAACATTTATTTTGTTTTCATCTGTTAATATTATTCACCTTCTTTATTCATTTTATCCTCCATCCATCACACTTTCCCTCAGGTAACCACTACTGTGTTCTCTTTATCGATATGTACATTTTTGTTTTATTTGTGAATTGATATTTTTTATATTCCACATGTATGCAAAATTATATAGTATTTGTCTTTTTCTGTCATTTCTTTCACTTAGCATAATACCCTCAAGATCTTTCCATAGTGTTGCAAATGCTAAAGTTTCACTCTTTTTTACCTAAGTAGTATTTCAACTGTATGTCTTTGTTTATATATGCACACATACATATCCATTATCCATTATATATATATCCTTTATCCATATAGCCTTTATTCATTCTTCTGTTGATGAGTACTTAGGCTGTATCTATATCTTGGCTATCATAAATATGCAGTCATGATCATAGTGATGCATATTAATTAGTATTTTCATTTGCTTGGAAAAGGGTCTTCTCTGGTGGCTCAGTGGTAAAGAGCCTGCCTGCCAATGCAGGAGACACAGGAGATGGGGGTTCAATCCCTGAGTCAGGAACATCCCCTAGAGAAGAAAATGGCAGCCAACTCAATTGTTCTTGCCTGGAAAACCCCTTGTACAGAGGAGCCTGGGGGGCTACATTCTGTGAGGTTGCAAAGAGTTGGACACAGCTGAGCACACCTGCACCTTTTATTTGGACAGATACTCAGGAATGAAATTCTTGAGTCATAGATTAGTTCTAAAACTCTGGAGGAACCTCCATACTGTTCTCCATAGTGATTACACCAACTTACTTTCCCACCAACAGTGTTAAGAGAGTTCCATTTTCTCCACATTTTCACCAGCATTGTTGCTTCTTATGTATTGATAATAGACATTCTGACAGATGTAAGGGAGAATCTCATTGTGGTTTTAATTTTTTAGTTTCTCTGTTCATTTTTGGTTGTTGTTCTTTTCACACAGGACTTCTCTCCCATCAATCCCAATGCTTTTTAAAAATTTTATTTTTATTGTAGGATAATTACTTTACAATATTGTGATGGCTTTTGTCATATAACAACATGAAATGATCACAGATATACATATGACCCCTCCCTCTTATACCCTCCCTCCCACCTTCCTCCCCATTTTACCACTCTATGTTGTCACAGAGCACCAGCTTTGGGTTCCCTGAGTCATCCAGCAAACTCCCAATGCCTACCTATTTTACATATGGTAATGTATCTATTTCAGTGCTCTTCTCTTCTGATTTGCATTTCCCTAAAAATTAATAATGTTGATCTGCCATGAGTCTTCTTTTGAAAAAATATTGTTCAGTTGTTCTGCTCATTTCATTTTCTTTTTCTTTTTCATTTATATGATATTGAGTTGTATGAACTGATTATGTTTCTTGGATATTAACTCCCTGTCAGTTTTTTTTTTATAACTATGTACTCCTATTCTGTAGCTTATCTTTTGGCCTGATAGATGGTTTCATTTTCTGTTTTTGAATTTAATTAGGTCTCATTTGTTTATTTTTTTGCATCTATTTCTTTTGCTTTAGAGCAGAGTTCCAAAATACATTACCATGATTTATGACAGAAAGTATTCTGCCTACTTTCACTTCTAAGAGTTTTATGGTTTCAGGCCTTGCACTGGGGTTTAAAAATCTCATGTTTATACATAATTCAAGGAACCTATAAGGCACTAAGACCTAAACATAACTTTTGTAACTAAGAAGCATTTTCTGATGAGGGATGGATAATTATTAGCTAGTAATAGAAAGCTGAAATTGCTAGTTGTTTTAGCAAAACTGTCATGAATCCAAGCAATGTACAACCCAAGGATTTGTATTTTTAAAAACCAAACAAAGTTAACATTTCTTGAAGATAGGAATTATAGTTTACAAGAGATATCAGGTATGACCTAAATCAAATCCCTTATGACCACACAGTGGAAGTGAGAAATAGATTTAAGGGACTAGATCTGATAGACAGAGTTCCTGATGAACTATGGATGGAGGTCATGGCATTGTACAAGAGACAGGGATCAAGACCATCCCCATGGAAAAGAAATGCAAAAAGGCAAAATGGTTGTCTGAGGAGGCCTTACAAATAGCTGTGAAATGAAGAGAAGCAAAAAGCAAAGGAGAAAAGAAAAGATATTCCCATTTGAATGCAGAGTTCCAAAGAATAGCAAGGAGAGATGAGAAAACCTTCCTCAGTGATCAATGCAAAGAAATAGAGGAAAAAAACAGAATGGGAAAGACTAGAGATCTCTTCAAGAAAATTAAAGATATCCAAGGAACATTTCATACAAAGATGGGTTTGATAAATGACAGAAATGGTATGCACCTAACAGAAACAGAAGATATTAAGAAGAGGTGGCAAGAATACACAGAACAGCTGTACAAAAAAGATGTTCACCACCCAGATAATCATGATGGTGTGATCACTCACCTAAAGCCAGACATTCTGGAATGTGGAGTCAAGTGGTCCTTAGAAAGCATCTCTATGAACAAAGCTAGTGGAGGTGATGGAATTACAGTTGAGCTCTTTCAAATCCAGAAAGCTGATGCTGTGAAAGTGCTGCACTCAATATGCCAGCAAATTTAGAAAACTCAGCAGTGGTCACAGGCCTGGAAAAGTTCAGTTTTCATTCCAATTCCCAAAGAAAGGCAATCCCTAAGAATGCTCAAACTACAGCACACTTGCACTCATCTCATGCTAGTAAAGTAATGCTCAAAATTCTCCAAGTCAGGCTTCAGCAATAGGTGAACTATGAACTTCCAGATGTCCAAGCTGGTTTTAGAAAAGGCAGAGTAGCCAGAGATCAAATTGCCAACATCTGTTGGATCATTGAAAAAGCAAAAGAGTTCCAGAAAAACATCTATTTCTGCTTTATTGACTATGCCAAAGTCTTTGACTGTGTGGATCACAATAAACTGTGGAAAATTCTGAAAGAGATGGGAATACCAGACCATCTGACCTGCTTCTTGAGAAACCTATATGCAGGTCAGGAAACAACAGTTAGGCCTAAGCAACAGACTGGTTCCAAATAGGAAAAGGAGTACATCAAGGCTGTATATTGTCACCTGCTTATTTAACTTATATGCAGAGTACATCATGAGAAATGCTGGGCTGGAAGAAGCACAAGCTAGAATCAAGATTGCTGGGAGAAATATCAATAACCTCAGATAAGCAGATAACACCACCCTTATGGCAGAAAGTGAAGAGGAACTAAAAAGCTTCTTGATGAAAGTGAAAGAGGAGAGTGAAAAAGTTGGCTTAAAGCTCAACATTCATAAAATAAGCATCATGGCATCTGGTCCCATCACTTCATGGGGAATAGATGGGGAGACAGTGGGAAAAGTGTCAGACTTTATTTTTATGGGCTCCAAAATCACTGCAGATGGTGACTGCAGCCATGAAATTAAAAGATGCTTACTCCTTGGAAGGGAATTTATGACCAACCTAGATATCATATTAAAAGGCAGAGACATTACTTGGCCAAAAAAGATCCATCTAGTGAAGGCTATGGTTTTTCCAGTGGCCGTGTATGGATGTGAGAGTTGGACTGTGAAGAAAGCTGAGCGTTGAAAAATTAATGCTTTTGAACTCTGGTGTTAGAGAAGACTCTTGAGAGTCCCTTGGATGGCAAGGAGATCCAACCAGTCCATCCTAAAGGAGACCAGTCCTTGGTGTTCATTGGAAGGACTGATGCTGAAGTTGTAACTCCAATACTTTAGCCACCTCATGTGAAGAGTTGACTCATTGGAAAAGACCCTGATGCTGGGAGAGATTAGGGGCAGGAGGAGAAGGGGACGACAGAGGATGAGATGACTGGATGGCATCACCGACTCAATGGACATGAATTTGAGTTAACTCCGGGAGTTGGTGGTGGACAAGTAGGCCTGGCATGCTGGGGGTCGCAAAGAGTTGGACACGACTGAGCGACTGAACTGATCTGAGAGATATGGACTGTGATCCACCAAAGGCAATGTTTTGATTAGGGACCTAATCAAAGAGGTATCCTCAGTCTTAGACCCTGAAGAAAACTTGAACTCAGAGTTGGAAGAAGTGCTGAGATCTTAAATATTACAATGCCTGAAGACAGTAAAGATCATGGAGAATGAATAATCACTGAATCTATCCAGCTCACAACATTGTGTCCTAGACAGGGAGAATGAGTAGAATATATTTTCTGTTCAGTTCAGTGTTTCTCAGGGACAATTACTGAAGGTGGTGGTAACAATAGGGACATAAATGTTTCTTCCACTGTGTCCCTCAACTTGTCCAACCTTGGGCTGAACAGTATGTGGTTATTCATAACTCAGTGCAAGACAAATATTTGACAACACTCTGCTGTCTTGTCTGGGAGTAGAGTTTCTATCTCTATCATCAACCATCCAAGACAGATTTTCACATCATTGTGGAGGCCTCCCCCTCAGAGACTCCACCCAAATGAATCCAAGTAACCAGTAAATACTGTAGGAGAAGGTTAAAGGGAGTGGCAGTCACAACATTTACCTGAGTTCACATGACAGCCAATCCAGACTAGCCTGGAGCTAAGATCACTGCATTAGTTTGTTCACTTGAGTATTAATTGATGATGGAAAAGATATAAGTGAATATTGAACTCAGTAATGTAAAGGACAAAGTCAACCATTAAATGATGAAAATGGAAGTTTGATTTGAAAAGAGAATAGGAGGTGAAAAGTGTTTCCACTAAAATTAGAAGCTAAATCCAAGGACCTATGTGATTAACTGGGATAAAGTAGGGTATTAACAATAGAGGGATGTATAGTGATATAAGGACACATTTGAAAATGCAGAGAGTATTTGACTGTGATAACAAATATCCAGACCAAGGAATGTTGAGAATTTTTCATGTGAGTAGTTCATGAGTCAAATAGCTCACAGCATCTTTCCTCTTTTAGTATTCAAATAAAAATGTATTTGTTATATGAAGAGGGGTGTGCTAATGAGCTTACTTTGCAATTATTCCATTTCCTGTAGGACTGACTGTATTTGTAGATCAACAAGACAGCTGCTTTCTCTATGGAAAACTGCCTGTTCAAGTCCTTTTCTTTTGTATTTTTGGTTTACTTCATTCAAAAAGGAATTGGATTTTTGTTTATCATATGCTATTTGGATCAGTTTTCAAGTATTCATTCCAATCCCAAAGAGAGGCAATGTCAAAGACTGTTCAAAATACCACACAATTGCACTCATTTCACATGCTAGCAAAGCACTGCTCAAAATTCTCCAAGCCAGGCTTCAATGGGACGTGAACTCTGAACTTCCAGATGTGCAAGCTGTATTTAGAAAAGGCAGAGGAACCAGAGATCAAATTGCCAACATCTGTTAGATCATTGAAAAAGCAAGAAAATACCAGAAAAACTTCTCTTTCTGCTTTATTGATTACATCAAAGCCTTTGACTGTGTAGATCACAAACTGTAGAAAATTTTTCAAGAGATGGGATTACCAGCCCACCTTACCTGCCTCCTGAGAAACCTATATACCAGTCAAGAAGCAACAGTTAGAACCAGACATGGAACAACTGACTGGTTTCAAATTGGGAAAGGAGTACATCAAACCTGTATATTGTTACCCTGCTTATTTAACTTATATGCAGAATACATCAAGCAAAATGCCAGGTTGGATGAAACACAAGCTGGAATCAATATTGCCAGGAGAAATATTAATAACTTCAGATACGCAGATGATACCACCCTTATGACAGAGAGTGAAGAATTAAATAGCCTCTTGATGAAAGTGAAAGAGGAGTGTTAAAAGGTTGGCTTAAAGCTCAATATTCAGAAAACTAAGATCATGGCACCCAGTCCCATCACTTCATGGCAAATAGATGGGGAAACAGTGGAAACAGTGGCAGACTTTATTTTGGGGGCTCCAAAATCACTGCAGGTGATATAGATTAATTTACATTAATCTAAAAATTAAAGATGCTTGCTCCTTGGAAGAAAAGCTGTAACCAACCTGGACAGCATATAAAAAACAGAGACATTACTTTGCCAACAAAGGTCCATCTAGTCAAGGTGATGTTTTTTTCCAGTAGTCATGTATGGATGTGAGAGTTGGACTATAAAGAAACCAAGGATGATTCATGTCAATGTATGACAAAAACCGCTACAATATTGTAAGGTAATTAGCCTCCAACTAATTAAAATAAATAAATAAATAAATAATAAATTTTTAAAAAAGAAAAAAAAAAAAAAGAAAGCTGAGCACTGAAGAATTGATGCTTTTGAACTGTGGTATTGGAGAAGACTCTTGAGAGTCCCTTGGACTGCAAGGAGATCTACCCAGTCCATTCTAAAAGAAATCAGTTCTGAGTATTCATTGAAAGGGCTGATGCTGAAGCTGAAACTCCAACACTTTGGCTATCTAATGTGAAGAACTGACTCTCAGAAGACGCTGATGCAAGGAAAGATTGAAGGCAGGAAGAGAAGGGGAAGACAGTGGATAAGACAGATGAATGGCATCACTGACTCAATGGACATGAAGTTCAGCAAGCTCTTTCTCCTTTTCCTTTAGCTTCTCTTCTTTTCTCAGCTGTTTGTAAGGCCTCCTCAGACAACCATACACTCTAGGTCTGGCCATATTGTTCCAAGTGGTAAGGTTTCACTGTTTCATACCTAAGTAGTATTCTATTGTATAGAACACACCATCTTTGTCCATTCTTCTGCCAATGAACACTTCAGTTGAAACCATATGTTGATTATCTTAACTATGTGGCAATGGATATAGCAATACATATTATTTAGTGTTTTTATATCTTTGCATAAATACTCAGAAGTGGAATTGCTTAATCACAGCATAGTTCCATTTCTAGTTTTTGAGGAACTTCTGTACTATTTTCTATAGTGGCTGCACCAATTTACATTCCTACCAACAGTGTAGAGGGTTTCCTTTTCTTGAGATCCTCTTCAAAATTCATTAATTGTAAACTCTGATGATAGCTATCCCCACAAGTGCAAGGTAACATCTCATGCTTTTTTTGGTTTGCATTTCTCTAAGCAATTAGTGATACTGATCAACTTTCCATTTGTTGGTTATCCATCTGTATGTTTTCTTTAGGGAGAAAATGTCTATTCAGGTCTTTTGCCCATTTTTTATTGAGTCATTTATTTTTTACATTGAGTTATATGAGATGTTTATATATTTTGGATTTTGATCCCTGCCAGTGATATAATTTGCAAATATTTTATCCCATTCCATAGGTGGTTTTTTTTGTTCATTTTTTAGATGATTTCCTTTGCTGTGAAAAATCTTTTAAATTTAATTAAGTTCCATTTATTTTTCCTTTTATTTCCTTAACTGAAAGACAGATCCTAAACAATATTGTGATCATTTATGTCAAAAAAATATACTGCTCATGTCCTCACTACTCAGAATTTTATGATTCAGGTCTTACATTAAGGCCCATAATCCATCTTGAAATTTTTTTTCATATGTGGCACAACGAAATGTTCTAATCCATTGTTTTACACATGGCCATTTGGTTTTCACCAGCTTCCCAAGTGGCTCAGTGGTAAAGAGTCTGCCCACCAGTACAGGAGACACCGGTTCTATCCTTGAGTCAGGAAGATCCCCTGGAGAAGGAAATGGCAATCCAAACCAGTATTCTTGCCTGGGAAACCCCAGCAGTAGGGAAGCCTGGAGGGCTCGTCCATGAGGCTGCAAAGAGCTGGACAGGACTGAGCGTGCATAAAAGCCCATTCAGTTATGGGAGTGCACTTGTTGAAGAGACTGAGCTTTCTCCATGGTGCATGCTTGTCTCCTCCCTTGTCATAGATTGGTCACAACTGTTTGGGTTTATTGCTGGGGAGTCTCTATTCTGATCTATTAATTCATGAGTCAGTTTTTGTGCCAGTACCATGCAGTTCTGAGAATGATATCTTGGTGTTGAGAGTACAGTCTTAAGTCTGGGATCCTCATGAATCCAGCTTTGTTGTTGTCGTTGTCGTTTCCCCAGGATTGCTTTGACAGTTCTAGGTCTCTTGTAGTTTCATGTTAATTTTAGCATTTTGTTCTACTTCTGGGAAAAATACCATGTGTATTTTGATTCAGAGTGCATCAACTCTGTACATTGCTTTTGATTGTATGGCCATTTTAAGAGTATAACTTTTTCCACTCCAAAAGGACAAGAATGTCTTTTCATTTCTTTCTATTGTCTTTGATTTTCTTCATCAATGTTTTATACATTTTTGAATACAGATCTTTCACCTCATTGGTTAAGGTTATTTCTAGACATGTTTTATATGATTTTAACTATATATCTTTTTTACCTTTCTCCTTCTTATAGTTGATTATTAGTGTATAGGGAGCTATAGATTTCTGTATATTAATATTTTATCTTGCAACTTTTCTAATTTCATTTAATCATTCTAATATACTTTTGGTGGAGACATTGGGTTTTTCTATTTAAAGTATCTTGCCTTCTACATCATGGCTTTTTGAAAGACTCCTTTTCTCTCTGCCCTTCAATCAACAGCCAAGAAAACTTCCACAACACAAGAAAGGTGCCTCTGCACAACCTTCCAGGTGATCAGAGAGTTCCACAAACCTGTATTTTTAAGGTGGGGACATACAGGAGAAGCCAACTACCTACAAGAGGGTGATAGAGCCTGTGACCCAGGATTTCTCAGACCCATTAGAAAAGCCTTCATCCCTGGGGCCTGGGCATCATACCAGTAACAGTGGCAGCAAGCAAGGTACCAACAGGAGACTATAATTAGGATGAAAGAGAACATCTTTGACAGAGGTTGGAAAGTGCATATTTTCTTTTTTTTTTTATTTTCATTTATTTTTATTAGTTGGAGGCTAATTACTTTACAATATTGTAATGGTTTTTGCCATACATTGACATGAATCAGCCATGGATTTACATGTATTCCCCATCCTGATCCCCCCTCCCACCTCCCCCTCCACCCGATCCCTCTGGGTCGTCCCAGGGCACCAGCCCCATGCACTTGTCTCATGCATTTAACATAGGCTGGAGAACTGTTTCACCCTTGATAATATACATGTTCAATGCTGTTCTCTCTAAAAATTCCACCCTCTTCTTCTCCACAGAGTCCCAAAGTCTGTTCTGTACATCTGTGTCTCTTTTCTGTTTTGCACATAGGGTTATCGTTACCATCTTTCTAAATTCCATATATATGCATTAGTATACTGTATTGGTCTTTATCTTTCTGGCTTACTTCACTCTGTATAATAGGCTCCAGTTTCTTCCATCTCATTAGAACTGATTCAAATGAATTTTTTTTAATGCCTGAGTAATAGTCCATGGTGTGTATGTACCATAGCTTCCTTATCCATTCGTCTGTTGATGGACATTTAGGTTGCTTCCATGACCTGGCTATTATAAACAGTTCTGCGATGAACATTGGGGTGCACTTGTCTCTTTCAGATCTGGTTTCCTCGGTGTGTATGTCCAGAAGTAGGATTGCTGGGTCATATGGCAGTTCTATTTCCAGTTTTTTGAAGAAATCTCCACACTGTTCTCCATAGTGGCTGTACTAGTTTGCATTCCCACCAACAGTCTAAGAGGGTTCCCTTTTCTCCACACCCTCTCCAGCATTTATTGCTTGTAGACTTTTGGAAAGCAGCCATCCTGACTGGCATGTGATGGTACCTCATTGTGGTTTTGATTTGCATTTCTCTGATAATGAGTGATATTGAGCATTTTTTCATGTGTTTGTTAGCCATCTGTACGTCTTCTTTGGAGAAATGTCTGTTTAGATCTTTGGCCCATTTTTTTGATTGGGTCATTTATTTTTCTGGAATTGAGCTGCAGGAGCTGCTTGTATATTTTTGAGATTTATCCGTTGTTGCTTCGTTTGCTATTATTTTCTCCCAATCTGAGGTTGTCTTTTCACCTTACTTATAGTTTCCTTTGTTGTGCAAAAAATTTTAAGTTTCATTAGGTCTGATTTGTTTATTTTTGCTTTTATTTCCAATATTCTTGGAGGTGGGTCATAGAGGATCCTGCTGTGATTTATGTCAGTGTGTTTTGCCTATGTTCTCCTCTAGGAGTTTTGTAGTTTCTGGTCTTACATTTAGATCTTTAATCCATTTTGAGTTTATTTTTGTGTATGGTGTTAGAAAGTGTTCCAGTTTCATTCTTTTACAAGTGTTTGACCAGTTTTCCCAGCACCACTTGTTAAAGAGGTTGTCTTTTTTCCATTCTATATTCTTGCCTCCTTTGTTGAAGATAAGGTGTCCATAGGTTTGTGGGTTTATCTCTGGGCTTTTGATTTTGTTCCATTGATCTATATTTCTGTCTTTATGCCAGTACCATACTGTCTAGATGACTGTGGCTTTGTAGTATAGTCTGAAGTCAAGCAGGTTGATTCTTTCAGTTCCATTCTTCTTTCTCAAGATTATTTTGGCTATTCGAGGTTTTTTCTATTTCCATACAAATTGTGAAATTATTTGTTCTAGTTCTGTGAAAAATACCGTTGATAGCTTGATAGGGATTGCATTGAATCTATAGATTGTTTTCGGTACTATACGCATTTTGACAATACTGATTCTTCCAATCCACGAACATGGTATATTTCTCCATCTGTTTGTGTCCTCTTTGATTTCTTTCATCAGTGTTTTATAGTTTTCTGTGTATAGGTCTTTTGTTTGTTTTGTTTCTATTTTTAATTTTTATTAGTTGCAGGCTAATTACTTTACAATATTGTAGTGGCTTTTGTCATACATTGACATGAATCAGCCATGGATTTACATGTATTCCCCATCCCGATCCCCCCTCCCACCTCCCTCTCCACCTGATTCCTCTGGGTATTCCCAGGTAGATATACTCATAAGTATTTTATACTTTTTGTTGCAATGGTGAATGGTATTGTTTCCTTAATTTCTCTATTTTCTCATTGTTAGTGTATAGGAATGCAAGGTATTTCTGTGTGTTAATTTTATATCCTGCAACTTTACTATATTCATTGATTGTATACTTTCAAATAATAATCAAGGGCTGCTCAGGTAGGAAGAAAAACGGAGAAAAAAGAAAAAGTTATGCCACCTAGTGGATTAAAAAAGCAACGCATTTCTAATTTAATAGAAGGAAAGGGAAAACTGCTTCCTTCTTCAAAGGCACCACCTGAGAGGAACAGCACATTAAACACGAGAAAGAACCACAGAAATACCACCGCAGAAAGAAAGCAACAACTGCCCAGCAGCCAAGCTTTAACACTGTCGTGAAGAAACTCAATTCAAGGAAACCGAGAAAGGCAGCTGAATGAACCCAGGAATAAAATTAATGACCAGAAGGAATGCTTTCCAAAATATTGAAACTTTAAGATAAAACTAAACAGAAATTCTAGAGCTGAAAGGCAAACAAGAAGCCAGATGAAGAATGCATTAGAAATCACTGGAAACAGGACAGAGTTAATGAGTTTAAAGATGGAAAACTAGACATGGTACAAGTAGAAGAAGAAAGAGAAATGAGATATTAAACAATGAGCCTATTCAATGAGAGGTAACTGACTCTTTAAAGAAGGGCCACTTTAAGGTAGTGAGTGTCTGAAAAGGAGAAGAGAAAAAAGAAATGTGTAGAGAGTTTATTCAGATAAACAAAACTGAGTATTTCCCAAACCTGGGCAAAGAATTTGATATCCGAGTCCATAAAGTTAAGACCATCTAATTAACCTCAGTGCACAAAGACCTTCCCCAGGACACATGATACTGAAGTTGTCAAAAATCATTAACAAAAAATAATTTAGAGGCTGAGACAGAGAAAGCAGGATGGTAGCCTTCATGAAACACTCATAAGACTACAAGAAGATTTCACAGCAGGAATCCTACAATCCAGGAGGGAGTGGAATAGCATTCTCAAAACTCTGAAAGAGAAAAACTTTCACCCCAAAGTATTCTATCTGTAAAAATTATCATTAAGATATGAAAGAGAAATACTTTTTCATACAAACAAATGCTAAGGGAGTTTAGCAACACTAGACCTAAACTACAAGAAATGTAGAAAGAAGCTCTTCAACATGAAACAGAAAAGGCAAAAACACACAAAACTTTGAGTAAGGTGACAAATAGACAGAGTCATAAAATCATAAAATACTACCAGAATAGATTTTTAAATAACTTATTATAGTGTCATGTGCAAAGAGGACAAAAAGCAGAAAACAATTATGGCTACTTCAATTAGGTAACAAGCTCACAACATAAAAAGGCAACTAAAACACAAAACAGGAAGAGGGAACAAAATAATTTTTGTGCAACAAAAATAAGATGCTATCAGTGGGAAAAGTACTGTTTTTACCTATGAGATGTTTGCCACAAATCCGTGATAATCACAAAACATAAATCTAGACTAATGACTCAAAACATCAAAAAACAGGAAGCTGATTAAACAAATCGTGGAAAAATGATCAAATTTAAATGCCAGACAGAAACTCACAAAAAAGGAGGGTGGGGAATAGAATAACCAGAATAGAAAAGATAAAATAGCAGTACTAAATCCTCATCTGTCAATAATCATTCTAAATGTGCTGAATGCACCTATCAAAAAAACAGAGTGTCTGGATGGATTAAAATACAAGACCCACATACATGCTAAACCCAAGAGACTCTTCATGTCTAAAGACATAGATTTAAAATCAAGTGATGGAGAAGGATGCCCCAAGCAAATGGCAACATAAAAGGTATAGGCATAACCATACCAGAAAAAAAATGGATTTAAAGACAAAAGGGAAAATAAAAGACAAAAATGGACAGAATATAATGCTACAGGGGAAAGTTCATCAAGAACACAATTTTTTTTGTTGTTTTATAAAAGCTCCTAACATAGGAGCACCAAACATATAAAACAATAGTTAACAGACCTAAAGGGAGTAATTGACAGTAAAAAAATAATAGCCCATGACTTGAACAATCCTGATATATGAATAGATATCATTTAGCCAGAAAATAAAAAAATAAGTATCAGCTAAATTACATATAACACCAGATGCATTTGATATATTTATATAGAACATTCCATCCTAATGCAGAAGAATATACATTTTTCTCAAGTGCACATGGGACATTCTCAAGAATAGGCCATGTTTTGGGGACACAACACTAGCCTCAATAAATTTAGGAAGTTTTGAATCACATCAAGCTTCTCTTCCAATCACTAGGATATGAAACTAGAAATAAAATGAAAGAAGAAAGTTGGAAACAAAAAACAGAACTCTGTGAAAACTGAAACACATGCTACTGAACAACTATTAGGTCAACAAAAATACCAAAGGAGGAATAGAGAATCACCTGAAGACAAATGAAAATAAAAATATCACATACTTAAATATATGAGATATACTAAAACTGAACTAAAATAGAAATATTTGGCAATACAGGTCTACATTGGACACAAGAAAATTTCGAGGTAAACAATTTTTATTGCAACAGAAAAAAAGATCACCATATATTTTCATGGTAGCAAAACGTGTCAGATTGTTTGCTTTCATAATAGCTTCTTGTGAACACCATATGATATCACTTATACATGTAATCTAAAATATGACACAAATGTCCTTATCTCTGAAACAGAAACAGACTCACAGACATAGAGAACAGACTTGCAGTTGCCAAGGGAGAGGGAGTGTTGGGGGGATGGATTGTGGAAAGTTTGGGATTAACAGATACAAGTTATTATATTTAGCATGAATAAACAGCAAGGTCTACAGTATAGCACAGGAACCATATTCAAGATCCTATAATAAAGCATAATGGAAAAAGATATAGAAATAAAGCATATATGTGTATAAATGAACCACTTCTCTGTATAGCAGAAATTGACCCAACATTGTAAATCAACTATAACTCAATAAAATATTTTTCAAAAAAGAATGGCTTGCTATGCAACAAGAGCTTACTGGTCAGTTCAGTTCAGTTCAGTTTCTCAGTCATGTCCGACTCTTTGCAACCCCATGAATCGCAGCACGCCAGGCCTCCCTGTCCATCACCAACTCCCAGAGTTTACTCAAACCCATGTCCATCGAGTCGGTGATGCCATCCAGCCATCTCATCCTCTGTTGTCCCCTTCTCCTCCTGCCCCCAATCCCTCCCAGCATAAGGGCTTTTCCCAATGAGTCAACTCTTTGCATGAGGTGGCCAAAGTACTGGAGTTTCAGCTTCAGCATACAACAACCCAAATGAGCAGAAGTGAAGACAATTAAAATAACTTGATGTTTCTTACTTTTGACGTTTGATTTCCTATCAAGACAACATTAATGACCATTTTGTTATTCAAGTTTAATTTAGATCATGTTATTAAAATGTAACTCCATTAAACTTCCCTTCCAGGTAACCAGAGGAGTTTGAAAGAAAATGAATGTTTGTGGAGAAAAACTTATGACCCTGAAACACAGGACTAGACAGGAATTCAATTGTTCTTGTGAGTCACCCTTTTATTATAAAGACTGAAGAGGTTCTTTATCACAGAGAGGACATAAAATGGTTCTAATTTGTAATGTACATGCATTTCTCCTAAATTAGTATTATTACTAACTTAGAAAATAGGATGATATTTCTTTAGCGCAGCAGCAGAATTCATGTATAGGCAGCACTCTAAGTTTTCAGCCAGAAACCAATAGATAATCTAATAAAAGCACATGAAGCAGGTCATCGACTCCTTCACTCCAACATATAAACCTCCTCTCACTTGAATATTGACTTTCCATAATTTAAGGAGTTGATGTATAACATGTAAAACAACATTTTGCCCATCAGTGTAAAGTACATTTTAAGACTTTGCTACATTGTATTTCACAATATTGTGATGGCCTCTGCCATACATCACCATGAATGAGCCATAGGCAAACATATGTCCTCTCTGGAAAGAAGAGGTCACATTCTTTATGTCAAATATTTATTCAAATTTCTGTTCCTTATTTTCCAACTGGTTTATTTAAGTGACTGATGTCATCTAAGACAACCATTGCCTTATTGAATTTCTGTTTGGACCATCTGTCCATTAATACAGTTGGGATTGTAAATTGATACAGCCACTCAGGAAAATGGGCTTCCCTCATAGCTCACTTGGTAAAGAATCCGCCTGCAATGCAGGAGACCCTGGTTTGATTGCTCGGTTGGGAAGATATGCTGCAGAAGGGATAGGCTACCCACTTCAGTATTCTTGGGCTTCCCTTGTGGCTCAGCTGGTAAAGAATCTGCCTGCAATGTGGGAGACCTGGGTTTGATCGCTGGGTTGGGAAGATTCTCTGAAAAAGGGAAAAGCTACCCACTCCAGTATTCTGGCCTGGAGAATTCTATGGACTGTATAGTCCATGGGGTTGCAAAGAGTCAGACACGACTGAGTGACCTTCACTCACTCACTCACTCATTCACTATGGAAAACAGTAGGGAGGTTTCTCAGTGACCTAAAAATAGAACTATTATATGACCTTGGAAACTACACTTGGGAATATATTCCCCCAAAATATAAAAGCATAAATTTGAAAACATACATGCGCCCTAATGTTCACTGCAGCACTGTTTATAATAGCCAAAATATGGAAGCAACACAAATGCCCATCAATAGACAAGTATATAAAGAATGTGTGCCACAAATAAATAAATATTAATATGTATAAGTAATAAAATGTTACTCAGACATTAAAAAGAATGAAATTCTGCTATTTGAAGCCATGTGGATGGACCTAACTATTATTATGATTAGTGAAATAAGTCAGAGAGAGAAAAAATAGTGTATGATATAACTTATCATGTATGGTGAAGGATCATATGGAATCTTAAAAATAATACAATGAGAATATATGCAAAACAGAAACATGCTCACAGATACAGAACAAAAACTAAAAGTTACCAGACTGTAAAGACAAAGGGGTATGAGCAAATTAGCAGTATGGGAAAAAGAGATCAAAACTACCGTATGGGCAAGCAACAAGGATATATATTGTAGCACAGGCAATTATAGACATTATATTTTATTAACTTGTAGTGAAATAAAATCTGTAAAAATACTGAGTCAGTGTGTTTTGCACCTGAGATAAATAAGACATTATGAATCAACTCTTCTTCAGATTTAAAAATCAGGAAAAAAGTTCAAAAAGTGCATTGCCTTGGGGATACCACATGGATACATGCATTTGATCATCTATTTTTCCCATGGACTATGGTAGGTATGGGGGTTCCCAGGTGGTTCAGTGAGTAAAGAATCTGCTTGCAATGCCACAGACCCAGGAGACACAGGTTCGATCCTTGGGTCCAGAAGATCCCCTGGAGGTAGGAATGGCAACCCACTCTAGTATTCTTGCCTGGAAAATACCATGGACAGAGGAGCATGGCAGACTACAGTCCATAGAGTCACAAACAGTCGGACACAAATGAAGCAACAGAGCATGCATGCACACACACGGAAGGATTGAAGACACCAAGGTAAATGAAATAATAGGAACTTAATGAGGAGAAACAATCAAATTGCACATTACACATGACACTAAATTTTATAAGTCTAGAATATCATGAAAAAGAGTTAAGGCAGTTATATACAAAGAAATGATACAAACAAAAATCAAATCTGTGGTATGAGATTTTAATCTTTACAAATACATGAATGGATATGAGTGCTTAGACTAGTTATTTTTCATAGCAGAACTACAATTCATGACTATTCATTACACAAACAACAAAAAAAGTGATTGATGCTATATGTTCTTATTTGAGTTTTTTCCTTTTTAATTAATTAATTTTAGTTGGAGGATAATTACTTTACAAAATTATGATGGTTTTTGCCATACATCATCATGAACCAGCCACGGGTGCAATATGTCCCCCCATCCTGAAGCCCTTCCCACCTCCCTTCCCATTGAAACATGTATATTACCATATGGAAAACAGATGACCAGAGCAAGTTCAATGCATGAGAATAAATTATTTTAAGAAGGATTTCTCAGTTGCCGCCAGTGGTAAAGAACCTGCAGATTAGACATAAGAGATGCAGGTTAGATCCTTGGGTCAGAAAGATCCCATGGAGGAAAGCACAGCAATCCACTCTAGTATTCTTGCCTGGAGAATTCCATGTTCAGAGGAGCCTGGCAGGCTATAGCCCATAGGGTCGCAAAGAGTTGAACTTGACTAAAGTGACTTGGCATTCATACAGCTTTAAGAAACTCATCTAGTTATATGAAAAAAATGATTAATTCCCAAATTATCCAGATCCAAGACTGAGAATAAATCTGAGAAACTGGGAAAATCATAAAAGGAAAGAAAAATTGAATTATGAGACATATCACAAGGCTTAACTGAGTTATATAAATCATATGGAGAAGCTGAAGTCAAAAAAGGAAAATTCCAGGAAATAAATTGAAAGAGCAAGTTCAACTTCCACAGCCTGATCAAAGAATCTGATCAAAGAATCTGATCAAAGATTAGCAATTTATGATTCTGGGGTCTTTCTTCAGCCCAGGTGAATTACCTTTTTCTATGGCTATTTGAAAGAACGCTTTTAGAGCTCTCTTCATGTCCTTGTTCCTCAGACTGTAGATGAAGGGGTTCAACACGGGTGTGACCACAGTGTACATCACTGAGGCTGTTGCACTTGAGTGTGAGCTGTGGGGAGCAGCAGAGCTAAGGTACACGCCTAAGCATGTACAATAAAATAAGGAGACGACTGAGAGGTGTGATGCACAGGTGGAGAATGCTTTACACTTCCCCTGAGCTGATGAGATTCTACATATTGAGGAAGCTATCTTACAGTAAGTGTAAAGGATACCTGCAAGGGGAACACCACCCAGAATCACAGCTCCAAAATTCATCACCAGTTCATTAAGAAAGTTGCTGGAACATGCAAGTTGAATTAACTGTTTGAGTTCACAGAAATAGTGAGGGATTTTCACCTCTCTGCAGAAGGACAGCGTCAATACCATTAAGGTTTCTGACAAGGAATGTAGGACACTGATGATCCAGCTAACCAAAACCAGAATTCCACAGCGGTGTGGGTTCATGATGACTGTGTAATGAAGGGGGTGGCAGATGGCCACAAAGCGGTCATAGGCCATCACAGTCAGGAGGAAGTCATCCAATCCTGCAAACAGCATGAAAAAATACATCTGAATCATGCAGCCTTCATGGGATATAACTTGGCTCTGTGTCTGGATGTTCCACAGCATCTTTGGGATGATGGTGGAGGTGATACAGATGTCTACAAAGGACAGGTTGGAGAGGAAGAAGTACATGGGGGTGTGGAGGTGGGAGTCTGAGCTGACGGCCAGGATGATGAGTAGGTTTCCAAACACAGTGACCAAGTACATAGAGAAGAAAGGTCCGAATATGAGGCGCTGCAGTTCTGGTTCCTCTGAAAATCCCAGAAGAAGAAATTCTGAAACATGTGTTAGATTCCTTGGTACCATGGGCTGAGGGTAACTATGAGGAAAGAGGAAAATAGTATGACCGATTTTTACACAATTAGTTATCACTCACATTGTTGAAAGGCTGCCATTTATAACTGCCTATCATATTGATTTCAAAAATTTGTTCATGAATTCAATCCCCTTGGTGGAATTTCTTATATCATCTTTAATTAGCAAGCTTGTCCAACTTTCAGCATTTTCCCTGGCAAGTCAGATATTTCTCATATTTAAGGAGAAATTCTCTTATTTTTTCAGGGCATTTAAATTGTGTGCTGAGAATGTTCCAGGTGCTGTCTAGGCAATCAGTATGGGGTGCTGAAAAATAAAAGCTCTTACAATCCATTTACAGAGAAAAATCCAGAGAATTAAAAGGAAAAAAAGTTATGTATAGCTTCTTGGATCATGACAGATGCTATGAAGATAATGAAAGCAGGTATAACAGAATGAGTAAAGAGGGGTGCTATTTTTTATGGATATTCATGCTAAGACTTGAAAACTTGAAAAACAAGGTGACATTTCCATAAACATATCAGATGAAATGTGTGCCAGGCAGGGAGAACAGCTGTGCAAAGAGAGGTACTTCTTTAAGATGTTCAGTATGGGAAAGGTAATGGGCAGGAGGGAGAGTGAGGAGAGATGATGTCATAGGATGCTGAGGACAGTGTCCTCCCCACTGCTGCTGAGACATCAAATATCAAGGAGTCCATTATATACATTATGTATAGAACTTTAGAAAATTGTTGCAAAGTTGGCTTGTAAGTTCTAATGAATCCCTTCTGTCAGTTGAGTTTAGAACTCTGTTATAAGATTCACCTTGGAATGTATGGGCTCAGAACTCCTGCTTGGAGGACTTAACACACTTCACAAGGCATGAAAACACACACATAGTAGAATTTCCTTCCTATGCTGTGTAACTTCCGTGTCTTTTTTACCCCTAACTACCCTTATTAAGTTATATGTTGATATAACTCAAGATGATCATGGCAAATTGTTTAGAAATGACATTCAGAAATTCCAGTTTAAGTTTTCGAACATTCCCAGATAGCTCAGTGTATAAAGAATCAGCCTGCAAGGCAGGCAACACAAGAGACGCAATTTCAATCCCTGGGTCGGGAAGATCCTCTGGAGAAGGGAATGGCAACTCACTCCAGTATTCTTGCCTGGAGAATCCCATGGACAGAGGATCTTAGTGGCCCACAGTCCATAGGGTTTCAAAGAGTTAGACATAACTGAACTGACAGAGCACAGTACCAATAAACTTGGAGCTCTGCTTTGGTATAGCCATTTTATGCTTTGTATTAAACTTCTGTTGAACATTTATTGCATAAACTCATGTTGTTGTTCAGTTGATAGGTCATGTCTGATTCTTTCCATGGACTGCAGCACATCAGGCCTCCCTGTCCTTCACTATCTCCTGGAGTTTGCTCGCCTTCATGCCCATTGAGTCTGTGATGCTGTGTGTGTGTGTGTGTGTGTGTGTGTATCTGTAATTTTCTTTCTCAAAGCCTGAATTTTAAGATACATGCACACACACACACACACACACACACATATATATATATATATATATATATATATATATATATATATATATATACTTCCTTAGTGGTCCAGTGGTTAAGAATCTGGCTGTCAATGCAGGGGTCATGGGTTTGATCCCTGTTCCGGAAAGATTCCACATGCCACCAGATAACTAAGCCCATGCATCACAGCTACTGAGTCAGAGTTCCCTAGAGCCCATGCTCCCCCAAAGAGAAACCACCACAATGAGCAGCCTGCACACTGCAACTAGAAAGTGGCCCTGCTCACCCCAACTAGAGAAAAGCCCGCACATCAATGAAGACCCAGCACCGGCAAAAACAAATAAATAAATAAAGCTGAAAAATGATTTATGTATACATCAAGAGAGAGAGAGGGAGAGAGGAATTTGACATAAGAGAAAGGAATGACCTAATAAGCTCAAATGGTCCCTGACAGACTGTGATAAAGAAAAACTTCATTCTGGTGGGAAAAAAAAAGCTTGGTTCTGGTGACATTTCATGTGCTATTATACTCCCTTGATGCCCAGGAAAAATTATAAAAAAGAATGCACTTACCCAAAAGATAAAGTAGTGATGCCTTTATGCTTTAAAACATTTGCAGATTATGCCAGTCAAGAGAAAGATGAGCAAAGGCAAAAAAAAAAAATCCTTTGTAAAAGGATGTTTATAAAATACATACATAATGTAAAATGAATGTTGACCACTTTTAATGTGCTATCCTGTGCTAAGTCACTTTAGTCATGTCTGACTCTTTGCAAACCCATGGACTGTAGCCTGCTAGGCTCTTCTGTCCATGGGATTCTCCAGACAAGAATACTGGAGTGAGTTGCCATTTCCTCCTCTAGGGGATCTTCCTGACCCAGGGACCGAACCCACAACTCATGTCTCCCACATTGGCAGGCAGGTTCTTTACCACTACCGCCACCAGCGAAGCCCATCTTTAAGATGAGGCAGCAAAACCTGTTTTTCCTGTGCCTATTTTATATTTTTTTGTTTAATTGTTTTTATATGGTCCAATAGCAGGCAAAGCAATCCTCTTTCTCTCTTTTCATATGTACCCCCTTCTCTTTGCTATCCTTGGGTTTTCATCATTTTTCTCTTAATTCTTATACACACACTTTGGTCCTAGTTTGCCCAACCATCAGTGACCTCCACAGTCCATATACATAAGATATACATGTTATGATGATTCCAACCTTCTCTCTGAGTAACATTCTTCATATTAGTTATCTGAGACATCCTGTTATTCATACATCTCTTTCATTGTACTCATCTTCTCAATGAACACAGGGTCCAAGCAACATAACACCTGTTACGTTCAAGTTTGTATTTTAACCGTGTGTGAATATATATGCATTTGAACAAAAATGAGTTTAGAAAAGATGAAAAGTTGGGAAAAGGAGAAGGAGAATAAACCAGGTTAAATAGTATGGTTTCAAGACAAGTTTAGCAAACAAAATTGAATGGAGTGATGAAAAATAATTGTGTAAGAAATATAATAACAATAACAAGGGTTTTCTTTGTGGTTCAGCTGGTAAAGAATCTGCCTTCAATGCAGGAGACCTGGTTTAATTACTGAGTTGGGAAGATCCTCTGGAGAAGGGAATGGCTACCCACTCCAGTATTCTGGCCTGGAGAATGCCATGGACTGTATGTATAGTGCATGGGTCACAAAGATTCGACAGGACTGAGCAACTTTCTGACTCATGATATAAAAATGGACTGATTAAATTGACAATGACCTAGATGTAAAATAACGTAAAACATAATCTTCCTAGAATGTTCTAGTATATAGCACATTCTCAGTTCTTTGTTGAATACATTAGGATTTAGGTCTCTATTTATGTACATTTAATATGTGGTAAGGTTGTATTTTATTTTATTTTATTTGGAAGAAGTAAATTGTTGATGAAATTAAACACAAATGTCTATTTATTTTGCAAAGTCTGTAGTTTCCCATCATAAAAATTCTTACAAAAAATTAGAAAGATTATGACCTCAGTATTAGAGTGACAGACACTTCATAGATAAACATCTTGCAACCTACATATAAAGTCTTTGGGTGGCCGAAGCCATGGCAAATAAGACAAGATACTCAGAAGTAAGACGATAGACATTTTTTAACTAGAGAAAAAAATTTAATTTAGGATCAAAAGTAAGTACGTAAAGTCAGTTCAAAAACCATATTTTGTAAAAATTATTTGAAAAATTGATACCTATAGGAAAATGGCCATATAACATGTAGGTACATAATAATAATACTAGGCAAATCAAAATCATGACCAAGCGTAAAAATCTTTGGTTGAACTCAGTATATAGTCTAAGAGAACAGCAAAAACTCTTTATCATATTATTGTCCTGGGAGAAACTTAAAGACCTTCCACATTTTGGGGTAAGAATAATTACCCTCAAATGTGCTATTGGTAGTAAAGAAGGAGTCTCTGATTTTTATGGAAGAATGTGAGGTATTAAAACTTCTTAGGGAAACAATCTGAAGATAGCTATTAATAGTCAAACTACAGATATTCTTTTTTCACTTTAAATCAAGTTTTATTTTAATAATAAGATTTTTTCCATTAGGAACTTAAATGCTTTCAGGCTGACAAATATCTTTAACAATTACCATAGTCAAGAGCATATCCAAAGTGGGCAGTATAAACAAGATGCTAAATTTTGGGAACTACCCTAGCAGTCTGGTAGTTAAGACTCCATGCTTCCAATGCAAGGATCATGGGTTCAATCCCTGGTCAGGGAACAAAGACCCAAATGCTGTGGCAAAAGAAAAAAAAAAGATATTAATTTTTTTAAAAATGAGTAAAAACAAAATTTTATGGGAATAAGAAAAGATGTATGTATTGTCCATTAATCCACTTACTAAGTAAATACTTACTGAATACCTGCTCTAGGCTATACAATAAGCTAGTCACTGAAGATTTTAACCCAATTCGAGGATAATACAATTTAACCAAGAAAAGAGACATTTGTAAAAGACTTACAGAAATAAATGTCATATTGCAATTAAAATAAGCACTATGATGGACACAAACAATGCTCAAGAAGCATGTCAGAAACTGAGCTAGTCTAAAGCAATGCTAGGCAAAATAAGTCTCACAAACAAATGCACTAAAATAGGAAAATTTAACACTAGATCAGGAACAGGGAAACAGAGATCATAGTGGGTTGCATTCCCAGAAGCTGAAGATCTAAAACTCACTGTTTCCAAGCTCGGCATTCTTGACTTTTTTGCTTTCACTTCTTTTAACATTTGTTGTTTAATTGCTCAGTCATGACTGACTCTTTTGTGACCCCATGGACTGCAACCCACCAGGTTCCTCTGTCCATAGGATTTCCCAGGCAAGAATACAGAAGTGAGTTGTCATTTCCTACTCCATGGGATGTTCCCAACCGAGGGATGGAACCCCACATCTCCTGCATTGCATGCAGATTCTTTACTGCTGAGACACCTGGAAAGCCCTTCCTTTAAATAACTAAGTCATTAAACAAGTGATAGAAATTTCCTGTATCTGTCTTCTCTTCACGGCAGCAGTTGATCACAGCTTCCTCTCCCACTGTGTGTTCTGGGCCTCCTTGGCCTCTGCTTACTCTCATTCTCCCCTTATGTCTAACTTTAAAGAAAGAAATATTACAGTATAAATGTTTCATAATGCTGTGTCATTCTGTCATACACAGTGAATCAGTTATAAATATATACACACACATCCCCTCTTGTTTTGGATTCTCTTCCCCTTTAGGTCACCACAGAGCTCTGACTACGGTTCCCTGTGCTGCATGGTAATTTCTCATTAGCTGTCTCTTTTATACATAGCAGTGTATACATTCCAGTCCCAATCTCCCATCCATTCCACCCCCACATCCCTCCTTTGGCAACCATGAATGTCTTCTCTCTATCTTGGTTTCTATTTCTGAAAGGAGAAATAGAAAATACAGAGATTCTTTAACTGAGGATTCTTCCGTGTTGGCACAATTGACATTCAGGTCCAGATCACTGTGTTGGGGTCTTGTCCCATGTTCTGCAGGTGTTAGAGCTTCCCTGGCCTCTGTGGACCCCTGCTGATGTCACTGTCATAAAGGTCTGGACATTGCTCAAAGTACCCTGGGGATGCTTGGTTAGAATGGCAGTTTGAACATAACTAACAACATATTTTATAGCATTTGCATAGCAGTAGTTTAATGATAAAGATTAGGAATGGCAAAATGAGAGTAACACAGGCACACCATGAAATGGTGCATGATATGGCATATGCCATGATAATAGCAAACCATCACTGTCATCATCATGTCATCATCATTAGTGCTGAGAGGGTATATAGTGAGGAAATATTGAGTAAGAAGGAAAATTGGACAAAAGTAAAAAAAAAACTATTGTGCTTTTAGGAAGTGTATGAGTATATATGTGTGCATAATACAGAAAGAGAAGTTTTAAAATAAGGAATTTATGGCAAAAAATGTTAACTTGAATGAAACTAGGTTAAGTAAAGTAGTTTCAAAACAGCTGTATGTAATGAAATGGAATGAAAATTTATATTATATAAAAATGTGAAATAGTAACGATTTAAAAAAATCAACATGGATCATTAACACAAAGTTAAGCTGCCAACAACTTGGAAAAAAATAATAAAACAGAATGACTTTTAAAATGTAGGGAGAAAGCAGTATTTAAGTTGTAATTTCACCTCATGTGAATAGGTGTGGATTTCAGTGTACCCTGGTGGCTCAGATAGTAAAGAATCTGCCTGCAATGCAGGAGACCCGGGTTTGATTCCTGGGTCAGGAAGATCTCCTGGAGAAAGGAATGGCTACAAACCCCAGCAGTATTCTTGCCTGGAGAATTCCATGGACAGAGGAGTCCATGGGCTCACAAAGAGTCTGGCATGACTGAGTCACTTAGTGATCATTAGGCAAATGATAAAGAAGAATGCCTTCCATCTGATGGCTTGATGTGAAGCAACTTTTAAATATAGGTCTAATCAAAAGGAGAAATTAGGGATTTCCCGGGTGGTCCAATGGTTAGGAATCAGCACTTCCACTGCAAGGGACATAAGTTCCATCCCTGGTCAGAGAACTAAGGTCCCATATGCCATGTAGGGTGGCCAAAAATAAATAAAGGAGCAATTAGAAATAGCAGGGGTGTAAGTTCATGTTGGAAAAACTATAAATGGTGATTTATTAGCATGAAGGATACAGAACTTTCAACTTCATTTTTGTCTAAAACAATGATCGGCAAGTGGAGAATATTAAACTGACAGCTCAATTTCTTTCAGAAAAAAAATTTTAAAAAACCAAATATATAGTGATGCATGTAAGTGGAATCTAGGAAAACGGTACAGTGGAATCTATTTGTTGGGAGGGAATAGACACACAGACCACAGACGTCGGGAAAAAATATATGGACACAGCTGGAGGGGAGAAGGGGGATGAACTGGGAGACTGGGACTGATACAGGAGCAATGCCGTGTGTAAAACAGAAGCTACAGGGAGCCTACGGTGCCACACAGGGAACTCAGCTCAGCCCCTGTGATCACCTAGAGAGATGGGACGGGGATGGGAGGGAGGTCCACGAGGGAGAGGATGTGTGTGTCCATACAGAGATTCACCTCACAGCACTGAGAAACTAGCACAGTGTGATAAAGCAACTGTCCGCCAATAAACAAATAAATAGAAAGCAACAGAGAATATATGATATGATTAACTGAGAAATCTGACCACACCAAATTCACGTATATTCACAATTCCCCTCAAATACATCTATAAATAAGTAAAAAACTAAAGGACAAATAGCCAGTATGAGGGGGTGGTGGGAACCTCCAACTGTTTATTTGAAAGATTATAATTATAAGCAAGAATAGAAATTCTCCAGTTCTATTCTACCAAGGAAAGGAGTCATAATGATAATTTGAGATACAGAAAGTAAATAGTTATCAAATCCACTTACATATTCAAGCATCACAAGTAATGGAATAATTCAAGTTCTTTAGCATTCCCCTTTATGCAAATTAATTATTTTCCTTCCATTTTATTTTTTTCCCCCATAGAAGATACTGTGAAATACATGTCTCTTGTTGCAAGGATGTTTGCAGGCCTTCTTTGGTATAGACCTTTCTCATTAGTAAGGAAATACAGTCAAATATGCCCATTATTGAAAGTTAGACAAAAATGCCTTCACTTCATTTTATGTCCCTCCAGTTAACACCCTACCTCTTTCTTCCAGTGAATTAGTAAGATACTTGGATATACTTTCTATTATACTCCACCTGGAAGCCCTTTATGACTCTCTTGTCTTTTGTAATTGGGCTTCCTTTCCTGTCATTTAATTGTCATCACTGAGCATTGCCTTACTGAGTTCTTTTTTTAGCATCTAAAAAATACTTTAATATTTCAATCAAACAAGCAAACCACCACAGTGTTCTTTGGACTCTGGGATAGACTGAATAATTTTTCACAAGTCCTCAGGTAAATATTCTTGATTTTCATTCTTTATGACCTGTTCCTGCAGTGTCTTTTGGGCTCTTGGACTCACCAGCATGGGAACTCTGAGAGGAAGTTCTCTAGGTGAAGTCTGAATCCCTTCCTGAATGGTTGATGATGGAGACTGAAGCTCTGTGTGCAGACGAGACCACAGGAAGGGTTAAACTATCGAAACGTGAGCCAGACTTAGGACTCTAAAAGCAACAACTGTGTCTTATTCACACTCAGGTTTTACAAGCTCAGGGACCATAGCAGAGGAGATATTTACAGCTCTCTCTGTCTGCTCATTATGTACATTTCTCTCATTTTTCAATGGCCTGTAAGCACATGAATTCCCTATGGAACTTGGCCTGGACAGAAAGAAATTTTCCCTGCTGATGCTCTCAAGAGATCGGGTTATAAGCCAGGAGAATTCAGATCTCTTGGGCTTCCCTGTTGGCTGAGCGAGTAAAGAATCCACCTGCAATTCAGGAGACATAGCAGATATGGGTTTGATTCCTGGTTCAGGAAGATCCCTTGGAGGAGGGCATGGCAACCCACTCCAGTATACCTGCCTGGGAAATCCTATGGACAGAGCCTGGAGGGCTACAGTCTAAAGGGTCACAGAGAGTTGGACATGACTTAGTGACTAATTACTTCTTAAGACCTATGCCAATCGGACCTTTTATGATTATGTTTCCAAAGAATTTTTTCAGACCCTTCTGTAAGTCTTTATTTCTCAGACTATAGATGAAGGGGTTCAGCATGGGTGTGGCCACAGTGTACATCACGGAGGCTGTTGCACTTGAGTGGATGCTGTGGCTACCAGCAGAGCTGAGGTATACTCCTAAACCCGTACAATAAAATAAGGAGACAACAGAGAGGTGAGATGCACAGGTGGAAAATGCTTTATACTTCCCCTGAGATGATGAGATTCTGCCTATGGAAGAAACTATCCTAGAGTAAGAGTAAAGAATACATGTGAGGGAGCCCCCAGCCAGCAGCACAGCTCCAGAGTACATCACCACATTATTGAGAAAGGTGTCCGAACTGGCAAGTTGGATCATCTGATTGAGTTCACAGGAAAAGTGAGGGATTTCTAAGAATATACAGAATGTCAGTCTCAACAAACTTAAGCTTTGTAACAAGGAATGCAGGACGCTGATGACCCAGGACACCAGAACCAACAGTTCACAGAGCTGGGGTTTCATGATGACCGTGTAGTGCAGGGGGTGACAGATGGCCATGAAGCGGTCATAGGCCATCACTGTTAGGAGCAAGATGTCAAGTCCTGCAAAGAGCATGAAAAAATACACCTGGGTGATGCACCCTTCATAGGTTATGACTTTGCTCTGTGTCTGGATATTCCACAGCATCTTTGGGATGGTGGTGGAGGTAAAACAAATGTCCACAAAGGACAGGTTGGAGAGGAAGAAATACATGGGGGTATGGAGGTGAGCTTCTAAACTGATGGCCAGTATGATGAGCAAGTTTCCAAAAACAGTGATCAGGTACATGGAGAAGAAAAGACCAAATATGAATGGTTGCAATTTTAATTCCTCTGAGAATCCCAGAAGAAGAAACTGTGAAACTCCTGTTAGGTTTCTTATTGCCATGTGTTGATGGTGACTATGGAAAAAGAAGGAAATAGCATGATTTATTTCCACACAAAAGCATCATTACTCATGTGGTAGAAATGCTACATTTATATTTTGCCATAAATAATTGCTTTCAACATTTTGTTCATGGATCTTATGCACTTGAAGGAACCTCCTGTGGCATCTCTAGTTAGCAAAGTTGTCTCACAGAGTTTCCCCCAACATGTTATGTATACTACAATTTTAATGAGAAATTCTTTCATGCATTTGAATAATATAAATTGAATTGTGACAATATTCCAGGTACTATCTATGCAGGGAGTTAGGGTGTTGGATAACAAAAGCACATAAAATCTGGTTGTGCAAAAAAGATATAAGCAAATAAAAAGTTACATAGAAATTTAAATGTATATATAGCATGTCTTATGCTTATGGGTCTCTTAAAAAGAGACCCATAAAATAAAAAGAAAGCTGGCATAAAAGCAAGAGTGAAAAGGAAATACTATTTTATGCATGTTTAGATAAGAACTGCAAACAAGATGCTATTTGAACAGACTTCAAGGAAAGGTGAGTGTCATGAACAGACTTGGAGAAGGGTGTCCTTACAAGGAAGCAGCCAGTGCACAGGCCCTGAGGAAAGCACTTGTTTAAGACGATCCAGTGGATACAAGGAAACCAATCTGGTGAGGGAAAATGAGCAGGAGGATTAGTGAGGAGAGATATTGTCAGAGAATGCTGAAAAATTATGTAGCCTCCGGTTACTGCTGAAACTTCCAGTCATAAAGTCCACATGTGTCTTCAGCGCTTTAGGAAACTCCATATGTTAAAAAGCCTATACGACTTATCTCACTTAGCATAATGGCTTCAAGTTCCAACCAAGTTGTTGCTAATGGCAAGATTTCATTCTTTTCGTAAAAACTGGTGTATCTAAACTGTTTTAATAGTTTCTGGTGTACAACATAGTGATTTGATATTTTTATAGATTATGCTCCATTTAAAGTTATTCCAGAATATTGGTTATACTCCCTACACTGCACATTGCATATTTATATCCTATTTTTTTGGTTTTATTTCTTCATATTATTTTTTAAATAAATTATTTATTTATTTATTTTTTCTGTGCTGCGTCTTCATTGCCATTCAGGCTTTTATGATGAATGAAATAAGTCAGACAGAGAAAAGTAAACATTGTGAGATCTTGCTTATACGTGGAATCGAAAAAACAAAACCAGAAGCCAAGCTCATAGATAGAGAGAACAGATTGTGACTGCCAGAGGCAGGAGCAGGGAGTGGGAGTGGGTAAATTGGATGAAAGAGGTCACAGGTACACACTTCCAGTTATAAGATAAATAAGTCATGGGGCTATAATATACAGTATTGTGACTCTAGTTAATAATACTGCATTGCATATTTGAAAGTTGCTAATAGAGTAAATCTTAAAAGTTTCTATCAAGGCAAAAATTGTAACTACACTTGATGGCGTGTATTAACTAGACTCATTTTGGTAACCATTTCAAAATATATATAACTATTGGATCATTATGTTATAAACCTGAAACTAATATAACATATGTTGATTACATCTCAATAAAAGATACTTTTTTAAAAAATGCCTATAGGAAACAAAATTTAAGGAAGGTCCAGAAATGACTTCTCAAAGAAATGATATATGATTATTACAATTTAATGATATCACATGTGTCACTAATTCAATTTTAGATTTGGAAATGAAAGACTATGACAGAAACTCTTTTATAATATGGAGAGGAATCAGTACCTAAGTTATAACTTCCTCTTCCATGGGGACATATGGACTCAAATTCAGGTATGGAACTCAAAGTTGTCTTATTTAAATGTAAAGGAGAATGACTTCCAAATATTAGTGACTGAATATGTGCAACTTTCATAGATCGATCTGATCAAAATAGAATAAATTAAACAATAAGGGATAAGAGATATCAAAGGTAGTTGGAAATGCATTAAAAAGCATGATTTATTAGCACCTAATAAACAGAAGAACATTTTCATTTCTACTTAGAGCAAGGATTTTTAAGTAAAGAACATTTAAGTGACAACTCTATTCCCTCAGTTACACTTTTTTTTCTTAAAGCAATAAAGATGAATTGCAAAAAATGAAAAGCAATAAGATGAATTGACACTGATTTCACCACACAAAATTTATAAACTCTCAGACATTATGTGCAAATTTTATATATATATATATACATAAAATAAGTAAATGGCAAACAGCAAGCTTGATGAAAAATTTTAATTCTTTGTTTGGAAGAATAAAATATAAAACAGAAATAAAACATGCTGGAGTCACCTGGAGTGATGGGGTGGGGAGGGAGGTGTAAGGGGGTTTCTGCTGAGGAGACACATGTATACCTATGGCCAATGTATGTTAATGTGTTGCAAAAGCCATCACAATATTATAAAGTAACTATCTTCCAATTAAAATAAATAAACATATTTTTTTAAAATAAATTAAAAAGAAGAAATGTCCTGATTAGTCATGTCTCCATATTTTCAACATAGAAACTGATTGGTTAGCTTATCTACAAATGTATTCACTCTTACAGGAAATAAGTACAGATGAAGCTCATTAATACATCATTTTTCACATAATAGTATGTTTTATTTTCTACATTGAGAGAAAAAATACTGTGAAATATATGTATATCTCATGAACTGCTGTTTCAAGAAAATGTGTGGAGGCATTCCTTAGTCTGGATACTTCTCATCATAGTCAAATATGCTCCATATTAAAAAAAAAAAAAAGAAACTCCTCACATCTCTGTACATCCTTCCACAGCTAATACCCGTTGTCTCTACTACAGTTAATTGCAAAATCCTTGAACTTATATTCTACTTTTACTGGAAGCACTTTATACCTCTTATTCCCTCTTCTCATTGGGCTTTCATGTTCAGCTTTTAATGGTCAACCTTGACCTTGCATTGCTAGTTCAATTTTCACTTCTATTTTTGGAATAAAAAATGAATATATTATTAATCAAGCACACAAACAACTTCAATGATCTTGCCTCTGGGTTACCCTTGACTGGCTCTCAAGTGAACTCGGGTGAATGTTCTTGATTGTCATTCCCTTTGACATTCTGCAGTATTTATCTGGTTCTTGACTCACCTGGGTGAGGCTCTGAGAGGAAGGTCTCAACAGAGATGTCCAAATTCCTATTGAATGGTTGATGATGCCAATAGGAGCTCTGTTCCCAAACAAGACAGTGGGATGCAGTCAAGCATCGGTCCCCTAAGTCAGTAATGACTACAAAAACAACAACTGTGTCCTGTCCAGCCCAAGGATGCACAGGCTGAGGGATGCAGCAGAGGAGATATTTATAGCTTCCCATGTCTGCTCATTACCATACTTCCCTCTTGTTTCCACCACCTCTAATAACTGATTTCCCTGAGGGATGCTGATCTGGACAGATAGAAACACTTTCCTGCTCATTTTCTATGTCTGGGAGACAATATTACTACTCAGAGGCATTCAACATTTATTACTCTTTACATGAACTGTCCTGTCTTCCCAGAGGAATAAACCTTAAGGTCCCCAACAAATTACCCCAACCATGATTCCATTTTTTTTAATTTTTTTAATTTATTTGTTTTAATTGGAGTCTAATTACTATACAATATTGTAGTGGGTTTTGCCATACATTGACATGAATCAGCCATGGGTGTACATGTGTTTCCCATCCTGAACCCCCTCCCACCTCCCTCCCCATCCCATCCCTCAGGGTCGTCCCAGTGCACCAGCCCTGAGCACCCTGTCTCATGCAGCTAACCTGGACTGGTGATCTTTTTCACATATGATAATACAGATGCTTCAATGCTATTCTCTCAGATCATCCCACCCTCGCCTTCTCCCACAGAGTCCAAAAGACTGTTCTATACATCTGTGTCTCTTTTGCTGTCTCACATATAGTGTTATCGTTACTATTTCTCTAAATTCCATTTAAAAGCATTAGCATACTGTATTGGTGTTTTTCTTTCTGGCTTACTTCACTCTGTATAATAGGCTCCAGTTTCATCCATCTCATTAGAACTGAATCAAAAGTGTTCTTTGTAATGGTTGAGTAATATTCCATTGTGTATATGTACCATGGATTTCTTATCCATTCGTCTGCTGACAGGCATCTAAGTTGCTTCCATGTCCTGGCTATTATAAACAGTGCTGCGATGAACATTAGGGGACGTGTGTCTCTCTCAATTCTGGTTTCCTCAGTGTGTATGCCCAGCAGTGGGATTGCTGGGTCATATGGCAGTTCTACTTTGAGTTTTTTAAGGAATCTCCACACTGTTCTTAATAGTGGCTGTGCTAGTTTGCATTCCCACCAACAGTGGGAGGGTTCCCTTTTCTCCACACCCTCTCTAGCATTTATTGTTTGTAGATTTTTGGATAGCAGCCATTCTGTCTAGCTTGAGATGGTACCTCATTGTGGTTTTGATTTGCCTTTCTCTGGTAATGAGTGATGTTGAGCATCTTTTCATGTGTTTGTTAGCCATCTTTATGTCTTCTGTGGAGAAATGTCTATGAAGTTCTTTGGCTCATTTTTGGATTGGGCCAAAAATTTATTTTTCTGGAATTGAGCTGCAGGAGTTGCTTGTATATTTTTGAGATTAATTCTTTGTCCGTTGATTCATTTGCTGTTATTTTCTCCCATTCTGAAGGCTGTCTTTTCACCTTGCTTATAGTTTCCTTTGTTGTGAGAAAGCTTTTAAGTTTAATTAGGTCCCATTTGTTTATTTTTGCTTTTATTTCCATTACTCTGGGAGGTGGATCATAGAGGATCCTGCTGTGATTTATGTCAGAGAGTGTTTTACCTATTTTATCCTCTAGGAGTTTTATAGTTTCTGGTCTTAGATCTTTAATCCATTTTGAGTTTATTTTTGTGTATGGTGTTAGAAAGTGTTCTAGTTTCATTCTTTTACAAGTGGTTGATCAATTTTCCCAGCACCACTTGTTACAGCGATTGTCTTTTCTCCACTGTATATTCTTGCCTCCCTTGTCAAAGATAAGGCATCCATAGGTGTGTAGATTTATCTGTGGGCTTTCAATTTTGTTCCATTGATCTATATTTTTGTCTTTGTGCCAGTACCATACTGTTTTGGTGACTGTGGCTTTGTAGTAGAGCCTTAAGTCAGGCAGGTTGATTCCTCTAGTTCCCTTCTTTCTCAAGACTGCCTTGGCCATTTGAGATTTTTTTTGTATTTCCATACAAATTGTGAAATTATTTGTTCTAGTTCTCTGAAAAATACCATTGGTAGTTTGACAGGGATTGCATAGAATCTATAGATTGCTTTTGGTAGTGTAATCATGTTCACTATACTGATTCTTCTGATCCAAGGACATGGTATATTTCTCCATCTATTTGTGTCCTCTTTGATTTCTTTCATCAGTGTTTTACAGTTTTCTCAATATAGGTCTTTTGTTTCTTTTAGGTAGATATATTCCTAAGTGTTTTATTCTTTATGTTGCAATGGTGAATGGAATTGTGTTCTTAATTTCTCTTTCTGTTTTCTCATTGTTAGTGTACAGGATTGCAAGGTTTTTCTGTGTGCTAATTTTATGCCCTACAACTTTACTATATTCATTGATTAGTTCTAGTAATTTTCTGGTAGAATCTTTACATTTTTCTATGAAGAGGATCATGTCCGTTGCAAGCAATGAAAGTTTTACTTCTTCTTTTCCAATCTGGATTCCTTTTTATTTATTTTTCTGCTCTGATTGTTGTGGCCAATGTTTCTAAAACTATGTTGAATGGTAGTGATGAGAGTGGGCACCCTTGTCTTGTTCCTGACTTTAGGGGAAATACTTTCAGTATTTCACCATTGAGGATAATGTTTGCTGTGGGTTTACCACATATACTTTTTATTATGTTGAAGTATGTTCCTTCTATTCCTCCTTTCTGGAGGCTTTTTATCATAAATGGATATTGAATCTTATCAAAGGTTTCTTCTACATCTATTGAGATAATCACATGGCTTTTATCTTTCAGTTTGTTAATTTGCTATATTGCATTGATTGATTTGTGGACATTAAAGAATCCTTGCATTGCTTGGATAAAGTCCACTTGTTCATGATGTATAATCTTTTGAATATGTTGCTCTATTCTGTTTACTAGACTTTTGTTAAGGATTTTTGCATCTAAGTTCATCAGTGATATTGGCCTGTAGTTTTCTTTCTTTCTTTTTGTGTGTGGCATTTTTGTCTGGCTTTGGCATTAGGGTGATGGTGGCCTCATAGAATGAGTTTGGATGTTTACCTTCCTCTGCAAATTTCTGGAAGATTTTGAGTAGGATAGGTGTTAGCTCTTCTCTAAATTTCTGGTAGAATTCAGCTGTAAAGCCATCCGGTCCTAGGCTTTTGCTTGATGGAAGATTTCTGATTACAGTTTCAGTTTCCATGCTTGTGATGGGTCTGTTAAGATTTTCTATTTCTTCCTAGTTCAGTTTTTGAGTTATACTTTTGTAAACGTTTGTCCATTTCTTCCAGGTTGTCCATTTTACTGGCATATAGTTGCTGATAGTAGTCTCTTATGATCCTTTGTATTTCTGTGTTGTCTGTTGTAATTTCTCCATTTTCATTTCTAGTTTTGTTTATTTCATTCTTCTGCCTTTGTTTTTTGATGAGTCTGGCTAATGGTTTGTCAATTTTGTTTGTCTTTTCAAAGAACCAGCTTTTAGCTTTGTTGGTTTTTGCTATGATCTCTTTTGTTTCTTTTGCATTTATTTCTGCCCTCATTTTTAAGATTTCTTTCCTTCTACTAAACCTGGGGTTCTTCATTTCTTCCTTTCTAGTTGCTTTAGGTGTAGAGGTAGGTTATTTATTTGACATTTTTCTTGTTTTTTGAGGTACGCCTGTATTGCTATGCATCTTCTTCTTAGCACCACTTTTACAGTGTCCCATAGGTTTTGGGTTGTTGTGTTTTCATTTTCCTTTGCTTTTATGCATATTTTGATTTCTTTTTTGATTTCTTCTGTGGTTTGTTGGTTATTCAGAAGTGTGTTGTTTAGCCTCCATATGTTGAAAGTTTTAATAGTTTTCTTCCTGTAATTGACATCTAATTTTACTGCATTATGGTGAGAAAAGATGCTTGGAATGATTTCAATTTTTTTATTTTTTTGCAATTACCAAGGCTAGATTTATGGCCCAAGATGTGATCTGTCCTAGAGAAGGTTCTGTGTGCACTTGAGAAAATGGTGAAATTCATTCTTTTCTGGTGAAATGTCCTATAGATATCAATTAGGTTTAACTGGTCCACTGTATCATTTAAAATTCCCATATCCTTGTTAATTTTCTGTTTAGTTGATCTATCCATAGGCGTGAGTGGGCTATTAAAATCTCCCATTATTATTGTGTTATTGTTAATTTCCCCTTTCATACTTGTTTGATAATGCCTTACATATTGCAGTGCTCCTATATTGGGTGCACATATAAGTGTTATATCTAATTCTTGGATTGATCATTTGATCATTGTGAAGTGTCCTTCTTTATCATTTTTAACATCTTTTATTTTAATGTCTATTTTATTCATATGACTATTGCCATGCCTGTTTTTTTTTTGTTTTGTTTTGTTTTTTGGGGGTTTTTTTGGTCTCCATTTGTGTGAAATCCCTTTTTCCAGCCCTTCACTTTCAGTCTGTAGGTGTCCCTTGTTTTGAAGTGGGTCTCTTGTGGGCAGCATAAATACAGGTCTTGTTTTTATATCCATTCAGCCAGTCTTTGTCTTTTGGTTTGAGCATTCAACCCATTTACATTGAAGGTAATTCCAAGATCCCCTGATGTGGCACCAGCTTCCCCAGTGTTTGGCAGTTGAGGCAAGAAACTGACGTTTGTCAGACTAAATTTTTTAGGGTAAGTCTCTACAGTGTGCACACTGGTAACATTCCCCCACCTCAATTTGGGCTTTTCCTTCGGAGGGCAATCCAATTTGGTTGGGGTACCCTGTTAGGGAGGGGAATTGTTGTTGGACTGTACCTGAGGTGGAACTGGTTCACTGGGGAAATAGTTCTTATGGGGGTAAGCCTATCCTAGTTGGAATTAGTTCATTTCTTTGTAGGATAAGTTTATTTACCTGAGTTGGGAATCTGCTCAGTTGGATCCAGATTATTGGGGAACTAGTTATCATGGGCCACAGACTTGTCTAACTAAGTGAAACTAAGTCATGATGCATGGGGTGACCCAAGACGGACAGGTCATGGTGGAGAGGTCTAACAGAATGTGGCCCACTGGAGAAGGGAATGGCAAACGACTTCAGTGTTCTTACCTTGAGAACCCCATGAACAGTATGAAAAGGCAAAATGATAGAATACTGAAAGAGGAACTCCCCAGGTTGGTAAATACCTAATAAGCTACTGGAGATAAGTGGAGAAATAACTCCACAAAGAATGAAGGGATAGAGCCAAAGCAAAAACAAAACCCAGTTGTGTATGTGACTTCTGATAGAAGCAATGTTCGATGCTGTAAAGAGCAATATTGAATAGGAACCTGGAATGTTAAGTCCAAGAATCAAGGTAAATTGGAAGTGCTCAAACAGGAGACGGCAAGAGTGAACATCAACGTTCTAGGATTCGGTGAACTAAGATGGACTGGAATGGGTGAATTTAACTCAGACGACCATTGTATATACTACTGTGGGCAGGAATCCTTTAGAAGAAATGGAGTAACCATCATAGTCAACAAAAGAATCTGAAATGCAGTACTTGGATACAATCTCAAAAACTACAGACTGATCTCTGCCCAAGTGGGCAAGAATCCCTTAGAAGAAATGGTGTAGCCATCATAGTCAACAAAAGAGTCTGAAATGCAGTACTTGGATGCAGTCTCAAAAACGACAGAATGATCTCAAGGCAAATCACTGAATATCATGGTAATCCAAGCCTATGCCCCAACCAGTAATGCTGAGGAGGCTGAAGTTGAACAATTCTATGAAGACCTACAAGACCTTTTAGAACTAACCCAAAAAAGATGTGCTTTTCATTATAGGGGGCTGGAATGCAAAAGCAGGAAGTCAAGAAACATCAGGAGTAACAGGCAAATTTGGCCTTAGAGTACAGAATGAAGCAGGGCAAAGGCTAATAGAGTTCTGCCAAGAGAACACACTGGTCATAGCAAGCACCCTCTTCCAACAACACAAGAGAAGACTCTACACATGGACATCACAAGATGGTCAACACCGAAATCAGATTGATTATATTCTTTGCAGCCAAAGACAGAGAAGAACTATACAGTCAGCAAAAATAAGACTGGGGGCTGACTGTGGCTCAGATCATGAACTCTGTATTGCCAGATTCAGACTGAAATTGAAAAAAGTACGGAAAACCTCCAGACCATTCAGGTATAACCTAAATCAAATCCCTTGTGACTAAACAGTAGAAGTGAGAAATATATTTAAGGGTCTATATTTGATAGACAGGGTTCCTGGTGAACTATAAATGGAGCTTCATGACATTGTACAGGAGACAGGGATGAAGACAATCCCCATGGAAAAGAAATGCAAAAAAGAAAATGGCTGTCTGAGAAGGCCTTACAAATAGGTGTGAAAAGAAGAGAAGTGAAAAAGCAAAGTGTGAAAGGAAAGATATAAGCATCTGAATGTAAAGTTCCAAAGAATAGCAAGGAGAGATAAGAAAGCCTTCCTCAGTGATCAATGCAAAGAAATAGAGGAAAACAATAGGATGTGAAAGACTAGAGTTCTCTTCAAGAAAATTAGAGATACCAAGGGAATATTACATGGAAAGATGGACTCGATAAAGGCCAGAAATGGTATGGACTTAACAGAATCAGACGATATTAAGAAGAGGTGGCAAGAATACACAGAAGAACTATAAAAAAAAAAGATCTTCACAACCCAGATAATCATGATGGTGTGATCACTTACCTAGAGCCAGACATCCTGAAATGTGAAGTCAAGTGGGCCTTAGAGTGGAGCTATTTCAAATCCTGAAAGATGATGCTGTGAAAAGCCTACACTCAATATGCCAGCAAATTTGGAGAATTTCCAGTCCTGTTGCCTGGAAAAGGTCAGTTTTCATTCCAATCCCAATGAAAGGCAATACCAAATAATGCTCAAACTGCTGCACAATTGCACTCATTTCACACACTAGTAAAGTTTAAAATTCTCCAAGCCAGGCTTCAGCAATACATGAAACGTGAATTTCCAGATGTTCAAGATGGTTTTAGAAAAGGCAAAGAACCCAGAGATCAAATTGCCAACATCTGATGAATCACCAAAAAAGCAAGAGAATTCCAGAAAAAACATCTATTTCTGCTTTACTGACTATGCTAAAGTCTTCGACTGTGTGGATTGCAATATACTGTGGAAAATTCTGAAAGGGATGGGAATACCAGAACACCTGAACTGCCTCTTGAGAAACCTGTATCCAGATCAGGAAGCAACAGTTAGACCTGGGCATGGAAAAACAGACTGGTTCCAAATGGGAAAAGGAGTACGTCAAGGCTGTATATTGTCACCCTGCTTATTTAACTTATATGCAGAATACATCATGAGAAACCCTGGGCTGGAGGAAGCACAAGCTGGAATCAAGTTTGCCAGGAGAAATATCAATAACCTCAAATATTCAGATGACACCACCCTTATGGCAGAAAGTGAAGAACTAAAAAGCCTCTTGATGAAGGTGAAAGATGAGAGTGAAAAGTTGGCTTAAAGCTCAACATTCAGAAAACTGAAATCATGGCATCTGATCCCATCACTTCATGGGACATAGATGGGGAAACAGTGGAAACAGTGGCTGACTTTATTTTTCTGGTTTCCAAAATCACTGCAGGTGGTGATTGCAGCCATGTGATTAAAAGACACTTACTCCTTGGAAGGAAATTTATGACCAACCTAGACCACATATTGAAAAGTAGTCACATTAGTTTATCAACAAAGCTCCGTCTAATCCAGGCTATGGTTTTTCCAGGGGTCATGTATGGATGTGAGAGTTGGACTATAAAGAAAGCTGAGTGCCAAAGAATGATGCTTTTGAACTGTGGTGTTGGTGAAGACTCTTGAGAGTCCCTTGGACTGCCAGGAGATCCAACCAGTCCAGCCTAAAAGAAGTCAGTCCTCAGTGTTCATTGGAAGGACTGATGTTGAAGCTGAAGCTCCAATACTTTGGCCACCTCATGCTAAGCGAAGAACTGACCCATTGGAAAAAATACTCATGCTGGAAAAGTTTGAGGGCAGGTGAATGGGACGACAGAGGATGAGATGGTTGGAGGGAATCACTGACTTGATGGACATGGGTTTGGGTGAACCCCTGGAGTTGGTGATGGACAGAGAGGACTGGTGTGCTGCATTTCATGGGGTCACAAAGAGTTGGACACGATTGAGTGAACTGAACTGAACTAACATTGTCATTTTAATATAAAACCTTGGGAAACACACTGCTTGGATTTATGGTGATACTGTCAAAACAATTACACTTTTCATTCTTTTAGCACAAGCCTGGTTATTTTTGTTCCTCATTAAAATGTGTTTGTTAATTGTTACAGGTATATTTAGATCTTAGCATCTCCTAGAGATTGTATGATTTATCTTTTAGAAAATGTCATTCTGTGAAGTATTACTATTATGAACTCGGTTTTCCATTGTAGAAATGGGGTTCATAGAGATTAGTGATCTCCCAGTCATAATCTGAGTGGAAGCAGTGACAGATTTTTAGTTTCTTGGGTTCCAAAATCACAGTTTGAACATATGATTGGGATCACAGAAAAAGTGGGGTGTTTCCATGTCTGTACAGAAGACAATCACATTATTAAGCTTTGTAACAAGGAATTTAGGACACTTGAGATCCAGGACACCAACATCAGAAGTCCACAGAGCTGGGGGTTCAGGATGATATTGTAGTGCAGGGGGTGACATATGGTGAAGAAGTGGACACAGGCCATCAAAGCCAGGAGAAAGTTGTCCCAACAAACAAAGAGAATGGGAAAATACATCTGGGTGATGCAGCCTTCATAGGTGATACCTTTGCTCTCGGTCTGGATGTTTGACAGCATCTTTGGGATGGTGGTGGAGGTGAAACAGATGTCTACAAAGGACTGGTTGGAGAGGAAGAAGTACATGAGTCTGACCTGACAGCCAGGATGATAAGCAGGTTTCCAAGCATAGTGATCAGGTACATGGATAGGAAAAGCCCAAATATGACGGGCTACAGTTCTGGTTCCTTTGATAATCCCAGAAGAAGAAATCCTGAAAATTGGGTATCATTGCCTCTTCTCATGTGTGGTGGTAAAGACTAAAATTTTAAAACACTGATTAATTTTTATGTAAATGGACATAAGTAACATGTTGAAAATGCTGCAATTATAAATGTATGTCAAGCAAAAGCAAACATAAGAGAGAGTGGGTAGTTTTGCTATTTTCATTCTGAGTTCAGGAAGACTGAAAAGCAGGGGAATATTTGTACATAAACCTCAAGGAAAAATAGTTGGCAGACAAAGAGTTATCTGGGAAAGTGTTTGCCCTGTAGGGAAGAGACAATGCAAAGGATCTGAGGAAGGTTCTCATTTCAGACATTCCAGGCTCAATATATCTCCAGTGTGGTGAGCAAAGAGCACAGGGAGAGTGATGACAGATAGTCTCAGAGAGTTGAAGAAAGAGGTGGACTCCTTACCACAACTGAGACTTCAGGGCATAAGGAGTCCCTTGGTCAAATTCTGTTCTTTGCTCATCAGGAATTTTGATTCCATCCTGTGAATTTTGAGGCATCCTGTGACTAGACATGGATCCTAGCCACAGGGATTCTCCTTATGTTCATATGTACATTAACATTCTGGTTTCTGTCTTTTAAGGGCCACTTTAATTGTGTGTGGGGTCAAATAGTCAACATGCATAACTGTTCATCAGCCACAAAACACCCACAACACAGAGCATATTTTGTCCTGTTAGGGGCACAATGCTACCAGGCTCTTCTCAACCCTGAAAGAAACTGAAAGTGTTGGTTGCTCAGTTGTGTCCAACTCTTTGTGACCCCATGGACTGTAGCCCACCAGGTTCCTCCGTCCATGGGATTCTCCAGAAAGAATACTGGTATGTCCTGCCACTGCATTCTCCAGGGGATCTCCCCAACCCAGGGATCAAACCCAGGTCTCCCGCATTGCAGACAAATTCTTTAATGTCTAAGCCACCAGGGAAGACCCTTCTCATTCATAACCACCAAGATGGGGGGTGGGGGAGGGGAGCACTCTAGAAATAAAGCTGCCAGTCAAATTATCTTTACCCTAAAGAATAAATAACATTCATAGCCCAGTTGGTAAGCCTGCCTGGGACATGTGAACTTGGGGCTTCATTAAAGTGTGACCACTTTCCGTCCTGTATTTAAATAAGTATAAAAACATCAGCTATTTGTAAGGCCTCCTCGGACAACCATTTTGTCTTTTTGCATTTTTGTTTCCTTGGGAATGGTTTTGATCACTGCCTCCTGTACAATGTTACAAACCTCTTTCCATAGTTCTTTAGGCGCTCTGTCTGTCAGATTTAATCCCTGAATCTTTGTGACATCCACTACTGTATGTTTGTAAGGGACTTGATGTAGGTCATACCTGAATGGTCTGGTAGGTTTCCCTACTTTCTTCCACTTAAGTCTGAATTTGACAATAAGGAGTCCATGACCTAAGACAGTCAACTCCCAAACTTGTGTATAGAGCTTCTCCATGTTTGGTTGCAAAGAATATAATCAATCTGGTTTCAGTATTGACCATCTGGTGATGTTCATATGTAGAGTCATCTATTGTGTTGTTGGAAAGGGTGTTTTCTATGACCAGTGTGTTCTCTTGACAAAACTCAGTTAGCCTTTGCTCTGCTTCATTTTGTACTCCAAGGTCAAACTTAACTGTTACTCCAGGTATCTCCTGATTTTCCACTTTTGCTTTCCAGTTCCCTACAATGAGAAGGACTTTTTTTTTTTTTTATGTTAGTTCTAGAAGGTCTTGAGGGTCTTCATAGAACCATTCAACTTCAGTTTCTCCAGCATTAGTGGTGGGGCATAGACTTGGATTATTCTGACACTGAATGATTTGCCTTGAATATGAACAGAGATCATTCTGTTGTTTTGAGATTATACCCTAGTGTTGCATTTTGGACTATTTGTTGACTATGAGGGATACTCCTTTTCTTCTAAGGGATTACTGCCCACTGTCAGTTCAGTTGCTCAGTTGTGACCGATTCTTTGCAACCCCATTGACTGCAGCATGCCAAGCTTCCCTGTCTATCACCAACTCCCAGCGCTTACTCAAACTCAAGTCTATCAAATCAGTGATGCCAAACAATCATCTCATCCCCTGTTGTCCCCTTCTCTTCCTGCCTTCCATCTTTCCAAGCATCAGTGTCTTTTCCAACAAGACAGTTCTTCTCATCAGGGGGCCTAAATATTGGAACTTCAGCATCAGCCCTTCCAATTAATATTCAGGATTGATTTCCTTTAGAATGGGCTAGTTGTATCTCCTTGCAGTCCAAGGACTCTCAAGAGTCTTCTCTAACACCACAGTTCAAAAGTATCAATTCTTCAGTGCTCAGCTTTCTGTGTAGTCCAACTAACATCAATACATGACTACTGGAAAAACCATAGCTCTGACTAGATGGACCTTTGTTGGCAAATAATGTCTCTGCTTTTAAATATTCTGTCTAGGATTGTAATAACTTTTCTTCCAAGGAGCAAGCGTCTTAATTTCATGGCTGCAGTCACTATCTGCAGTGATTTTGGAGCCCCCCCAAAATAAAGTCTCTCACTGTTTCCATTGTTTCCCCATCTATTTGTCACAGTAGTAGATATAATGGTCATCTGAATTAAATTCACCCATTCCCATTCATTTAGTTCACTAAATTTTATCACCTAAAATGGTGATGTTCACTCTTGCCATCTCCTATTTAATCACTTCCAATTTACCTTGATTCATGGACCTAACATTACAGATTCCTATGCAATATTGTTCTTTACAGCATCAGAGTTTACTTTCACCACCAAACATATATGTTTCCACTTTGGCTCAGTGTCTGCATTCCTTCTGGAGCTCCATTCTTGGAGCTTGGATCCAAGAAGAATCTCCATTCTTCTCCAGTAGGATATTGGGCACCTACCAACCTGGAGAGTTTATCTTTCAGTCTCATGTCATTTTGCCTTTTCATAGAGAAGCAAAAGGCAAAGGAAAAATGGAAAGATACACCCATCTGAATGCAAGTTCAACAGGGAGAGATAAGAAAGTCTTCCTCAGTGAACAATGCAAAGAAACAGAGGAAAAGAACATAATGGGAAAGATTAGAGATCTCATCAAAAAAAAAAAAAATAGAGATTACAAGGGAATATTTCATGCAAAGATGCATACAAAAAAGGACAGAAATGCTATGGACCTAACAAAAGCAGAAGATAATAACAAGAGGTGGCAAGAATACACAGAAGGACTATACAAAAAAGATCTTAATGATCTGGATAACCACAGTGGTGTTACCACTAACCTAGAGTCAGACATCTTGGAATGTGAAGTCAAGTGAACCTTAGGAAGCATCACTATGAACAAAGCAGTGGAGATGATGGGATTCCAGTTGAGCTATTTCAAATACTAAGAGATGATGTTGTAATAGTGCTACACTCAATATACCAGCAAATTTGGAAAACTGAGCAGTGACCACAGGACTGGAAAAGGTCAGTCTTCATTTCAATACCAAAGAAAGGCAATACCAAAGAATATTCAAACTACCACACATTTGCACTCATTTCACATGCTAGCAAAATAATGCTCAAAATCCCCCAAGGTGGATTTTAATGGTGCATGAACTGTAAAATTCCAGATGCACAAGCTGCATTTAGAAAAAGGTGAAGAACTAGATGTCAAATTGTCAACATCCATTGGATCATAGAAAAAGCAAGAGCGTTCCAGAAAAAAAAAAAAAAAAAAAATTTACTTCTGCTCTATTGACTATGCTAAAGCCTTTGTGTGAATAACACCAAATTGTGGGAAATTCTTAAAAAGATGGTAACACCAGACCACTTTACCAGCCTCCTGAGAAATCTGTATGCAGGTCAAGAAGCAACAGAATCAGTCATGGAACAATGGATTGGTTCCATGTTGGGAAAGGAGTATAACAAGGCTGTATATTATCACCCTGCTTATTTAACTTACATGCAGTGTACATCATGAGAATTGCTGAACTGCATGAAGCACAAACTGGAAACAAGATTGCCTGGAGAAATATCAAAAACCTCAGATATGCAGATAATACCACCTTTATGGCAGAAAGCAAAGACAAACTAAAGAGCCTCTTGATGAAGATGAAAGAGGAGAGTGAAAATATTGACTTAAAGCTCAACATTCATAAAACTAAGATCATAACATCTCATCTCACCACTTCATGGCAAATAGGTGGGAAAACAATGGAAACAGTGACAGATTTTATTTTCGTGGACTCCAAAATCACTGCAGATGTTCAGTGCAGCCATGAAATTAAAAGATGCTTGCTCCTTCGAGAAAAATTATTACAATCCTAGACAGCATATTAAGAAGCATAGACATTTCTTTGCCTACAAAGTCCATCTAGTCAGACCTATGGTTTTTTCCCAGTAGTCATGTATGGATGTGAGAGTTGGACCATAAAGAAGGTTGAACACAGAAAAATTGATGCTTTCAAACTGTGGTGTTGGAGAAGACTTTTGAGAGTCCCTTGGACTTCAAGGAGTTCAACTCAGTCAGTCCTAAAGGAAATCAATCCTGAATATTCATTGAAAGGATTAGTGCTAAAGCTGAAGCTCTAATACTTTGGCCACCTGATGCAAAGAGCTGACTCTTTGGAAAGGACCCTGATGCTGGGAAAGACTGAAGGCAGGAGGATAAAAGGACAACAGAGGTTGAGAAGGTTGGATGGCACCCTGACTCAAAGGACATGAGTTTGAGCAAACTCCAGGAAACAGTGAAGGACATGGAAGCCTGGCATGTTGCAGTCCATGGGTCACAAAGGGTTGGACATGACTGAGTGACTAAACAACAAAAAAACTTAGTTCAAAAATAGAGATAGGGCTTCTCTGATGGCTCAATGGTAAAGGGGCCACCTGCCAATACAGGAAACACAGGTTCGGTCCCTGATATAGGAAGATCCCACATGCGTCAGAGGTGATAAGACCATGTGCCACAACTATTAAGCCTGTGCTCTAAGGCTTAGGAGCCACAACTACTGAGCCCACCCACCCTAGAGCCAGTGCTTCATGGCAAGAGGAGCAAGCACAATGATAAACCCGTGCACCACAACTAGAGAGCAGTTACCATTCACCGAAACTGGAGTAAAGCCCTGAAACAAAGAAGACCCAGCACAGGCAAAAGTAAATAAATGGAGTTAAAAAAAATAGAGATACATAATATAGATGCACATCATGTGGGTAATGTTCTAATAATCTCAGGTGGTTCTGAGAGATTGAAAAGAAGAGAACGCTTTCCTAATTCTGGCAGCATTGCATCCCTAGTTATACTTTCTTGATTCCCAGAAAAGCTATTAATAGTAGAGCCGCAAAAAGCAATTTATCCAAATGAGAAAGGAGTCTTATATTTACTAGATCAAGACATCCTATCCACTAGAAACATGAGCAAAGGGATTAAAACCACAATTTACAAAATGAAGCACCTCATTTCTAAAAACAGTGAAGATTTTAAAGATGAAATGGTAAAAGACCTTCCTAAGTGGTATTATATGCAAAATTTGAAATCAAATTTTAAATCTTGGATCTACCACTGCTGTTTGAATTTGGAGAAACATCCAATCTATTCTAAATGTTCTCATCCTCACACAAATAGTGCCCAACCTCCCCAGGTAACCGATAGTTTTAGTCAATTCATATAATAACTTTAGCAGAGTTCCTTCCTATCAATAAATTAATGGTTATTACTGGTACTTATTCTCTTTGTTTAGTTGTGTGTGTGTATGTGTGTGTGTGTATACATATGCTCAGTTTTGTCTAATTCTTTGACCCCATGGGCTATAGCCTGCTAGTCTCCTCTGTCCATGGGATTTCCAAGGCAAGAATACCAGATTAGGTTGCCATTTACTCCAGCATGGAGTCTTCCAGACCCGTGGATCAAACCGGTGTCTCCTGCATTGACAGCATATTCTTTGCCACTGAGACACCTAGGAAGCCCTAGTTGTGTGTGTGTGTGTGTGTGTGTGTGTGTACCAATATGTAGTTGTGTGTTTGCAGGTGCACATGAGTGATCCCTCTGTTAAAGGCATGTTTATTCTGGGATGCATTCAAAAAAATCAGAATCCACTGCAGTAAAGGAAAAAAAGTAGCTTTAAATGAAGGTCAGTGATGCTAATGAGTGAAGACACTGTCAGAAGGGCCAGTTTCAAAAAGAAGAGCAGCAGCTCTGTGCTGAAGCAACGTCAGACTCAAGGGACCACACACTGGCTACTCCACTTGCTTCCTGATGGCGCCCACCTCAAGCCCCTGATCTAACTGCTGTTCCTTTTCCTACTCCATGTTTATCTAACCACACTTGCTTTTGTATCTCCCAGTAGCGGGTGAGCCTGGCCCTTTTCTTACATTTGATTTCTTGTGGTTGGGACTTTGATATCTTTTTTGACAAACCAATGAGCACACTGTCATTCTAATTCTGTTCCTCATCCAACAGGATAGTGGCACCCTACTGCTGAACATATACTATAAAATCCTGCATTTTTTATGACAATCTACCCCCTTCCTTCATATTATTTGTGCCTGTCTACCTTATGTAATGGCAACCCACTCCAGTATTATTGCCTGGAGAATCCCATGGACAGAGGAGCCTGGTGGGCTACAGTCCATGGGGTGGCAAAGAGTTGGACACGACTGAGCGACTTCACTTACCTTATGCAATAAAAGCATTTACTTCATTGTCTTTGCTTTGTCGTTTGCCTTTGCTTTCATTTGTCTCTCTTATAATATCTTTTCCTAATAAGCAGAGACATCATATGCTTTGTTTACTTCTAGATTTTCACCAAAGTGTGCATTTAAGTTGAAACAAATTTTAAGAAAATGAAAAGTCAATAAATTAAAAAGTGGTGCTGAAAACAAAGCTCTGCTAAATAGAGTAGATTCAAATAATTGTATCAAATTGAATAAATATGAAATACCAATATCTAAAAAATATATAAAATAATAATATATCAATTAAAACAACATGGGTCTGTAATTTAAGATGAATGGGACACCTTGAAAATAGAAGAATAGCAAAATATAATTTTAAATCCATACTGAAGGAAGCAGTATCCAACTTATAATTTCATTCTATATAATTATTAATGGGATCAGTCATTCTTATTAAACAATGCAAGAGCTCTTTAGTTGCATACAGATGCGTATGTTTTCCACAACTTGACAGGAGATAATTGCTTGTTAAAAATTATAGATTTAATCACAAGACATAAAACAGTAGAAATAAGGAAAACTGGGTGCTAAATAAGATAGTAATATGCATAAAAATCTACTCCTTGCTATTAAGGATGCAAAAAAAAAAATCATGTTTAAAAGCAATGAGGGGAGCACTGTGATTGACTGATATATTTGATCACACACAATTTGTAAACTTTCACACAACACCACTAATGTATGGTGTTGAAGTACAGAAGAACTAAATACCAAACAACAATCTTGTTTTAAAAAAAAACAAACTTTTTTTAAGAATGGGATTTTAAAAAGGGATAAAACACTCAGATCCCAGGACACAAAGCTAAACACTTCCAAAGACAATTCATATTTAGAAAGGAAATGTCTATCAAAGCCAAAGATTTTTAAAGAATCCACCTACCAAAGGAGACTCAGGTTTGATCCTTGGGTTGGGAAGACCCTTTGGAGAAGGAAATGGCAATCTGCTCCAATATTCTTGCCTGGGAAATCCCTTGGGTAGAGGATCCTGGTGGGGGACAGTCCACAGCACCAACAAAGCCAAACATATATTTAGCCTCCAAGGTAATGAAATAATTACTAAGCAGTGCTTGCTGGCATATTCCTTCATGCATATTATACACAATATTCTTTATCATGTTAATACCAAGTGGGAGACAATGCTGAGAAAAGCAAGTGTCATGAATTGCTGTTGTAACATACTATGTACTTCCATGGGTCTGTATCATTCTCAGAAAAAATGGAACATGTTCAAATACACCTCATTTGCAAAAACTTCACTGTTCACATCTCGAAACTCAATATTCTGTTTTCCTACTCCTCTGAACTGCCAAACACCTCAGATATGTTCTAATATTTTGGGAACCACTTTGTGCTTCCCATGTCTTCTTCATTCTCATCCAATTGGAATTCCACTCCCATCAGTTAATTGTCAACAATTATCCCTGTATTACTGAGTCCACAGACACTATTTTTAGCATTTTAAACATGTCAATTTTGAATATATTAGTCCACTAAGAAAAACATGGCAATCTCTTAGCTCTAGATTAGGCTGGCTGAACTCTCCTGTGACTTTGGAGGTCTCCAAAGTCTCCACTTACATTCCCTCTGAATCTTCCCTGAAGTTCCTACCACTGTCAGACTCATCTGAACAGAGTCTCTGAGTGGAAGTTCTCCAATTCTTGGAAATTGACAGTTTAGTGTGGAAATCCAATTCTTCCCTGAATAGTTGATGATGGAGATTGAAGCTCTTTCATCAGACAGGATGGCAGGAAGGAGTGAAATATTGGTTCTCCAGCCAGATTTACAACAACAAAAGCAGCAATCATGTCCTGCCTACCCAAGGTTAACCTTGCTGTGGGACTGCAGGTGGAGAAACAGTTATAGCTCTCTATGTCTGCTCATTAGGCACAGTTTCCATGGTTACTCCCACCTCTGAATACATCATAATCCAATAGGACTCTTGTCTGGACAGGAGGAATTTTTTCCCCTGTTTATTCTCTATCCCCAGGAGACCAGATCAGAAGACAGATGAGTTCAGATTTACTATTCCTTTTCCATGAGCTCACCTGGCTTTCAGAGCCCTGACTTCACTGCACCTTATCACAACCTCAAGTTGACAGTTTCTCCAAATCTAAGGCTGAGGAACCTTTCTTGAGTAAGACACATGACTTCCAAAGTATTGTCTTGTGTTGAGAACATCTCCTGACATCTCTAGAAAATTGATATTCCCTTTCTCAACAAGGGATCAAGATGTGTTCCTTTGTTCTCGGTACACTGGGACTGTAGACCTTAGATTCATGATACATTTGCAAAATCAACTGGGAAATTCATGTTAGTGATGCAAATTAAGAGATGCCATTAATATTTTTTAGATGTTGATTATATTATACATTTGGCTTTTATGATGTAGCGACCAAACAACAACAGCACCAACATGTGGTAGATATTGGAGACACAGGCTGAATAATTGTATGACACCAGGATACCATTATAAAACTCAGTGGCATGAATAGATTCGATATTATCAGGAAGGACAGTTAGCACTGATGATGTAGAAAAATGACAGAGCCAAAACCAAAACATTGGTTTCAGACTTTACTCTGCAGTTGAATTCTATAAGTTACTTTAGCTGCCAAAGGCAGTTTTTCCTCTTGAGTAGAGAAGAATTTTTTTTAAATACTTGAGAAGATGGATGTTGCCTAAGATAATGGCCTTAAGGAATCCAATTTTGCCTACCAAATAAATGGAAATTTCTAAATATTTCCCACTCATGTTTGGGAAAAATTTAGGGAAAGTAGAAAAATAGAAAAAAAAATGGAAAATTGTCCATGCATAAGCTATTAAGAAAGCTTTATCAATTGAGTTACTTAAATTATATGCTGAATTTTAAATCAAAGAATGCAAAAGCCAGGCAATACATATAAGGAACAAGTGCTCTTTCCATAATCTGATCAAGAATCCCAGTTTCTGACTCTAAAGCTTTGAGCGCTGCAATTACCAGCACTTCCTCAGCCCCAGGACAAATGGCCCTTTCATAGCTGCCACTCCAAAGAATCTTCTCAGAGCCCTCTTTATGTCTTTATTTCTCAGACTATAGATGAAAGGGTTCAGCATGGGTGTGACCACAGTGTAGATCACTGAGGCTATTGCACTTGAGTGTGAGCTATGGGTTCCAGTAGAGCTAAGATACAATCCTAAACCTGTACAATAGAATAAGGAAGCAACAGAGAGGTGAGATGCGCAGGTGGAAAATGCTTTATACTTCCCCTCAGCTGATGAGATTCTACATATGGAGGAAACTATCCTAGAGTATGAGTAACATACACCAGCCAGGGGGATAGCACCAAAGAGCCCAACTGCAAAATACATCACAGTGTTATTAAGAGAGGTGTCAGAGCAGGCAAGTTGGAGTACTTCTTTCAAGTCACAGAAAAAGTGGGGTATTTCCAAGACTGAACAGAAATACAGTCTCAGTACCAGTAAGCTTTGTGCCAATGAATTCAGGGCACTCATCATCCAGGACACCAGCACCATCAGTCCACAGAGAATAGGACTCATGATTACTGTATAGTGCAGGGGGTGACAGATGGCTATGAAGCGGTCATAGGACATGACTGTTAGAATTAAGTTCTCCAACTCTACAAATAGTATGTAAAAATGCATCTGGGTGATGCAGCCTTCATAGGAAATGACTTTGCTCTGTGTCTGTATGTTCACCAGCATCTTTGGGATGGTGGTGGAGATGAAACAGATGTCTACAAAGGACAGGTTGGAGAGGAGGAAGTACATGGGTGTCTGGAGGTGGGAGTCTGAGATGGTGGCAAGAATGATAAGCAGATTCCCAAACATACTGATCAGGAACATGGAGAGGAGAAGTCCAAATATGAGAGGCTGCAGTACTAGCCCCTCTGATAATCCTTGAAGAATAAATTGTGCCATTCCTGTATCATTTCTTTGCACCATGTGGTGGTGATCACTACTAGGGAACAAAAAAAAAAAAAATGCATGATTAGCTTCTACCTGTGTGCACATTAACACAGTAAAATGCAATGAATTGCAATATTTAATCATCTTTCGGGAATCTATTGTGTCATCTATGATTACAAATTTCTGTTTAACACTCAACCTTTTCCCCAAGAGGTCATGATTATAGTTTTAAAGCAAATGTCTTTCATATATTCTAAAAATTCATGTTGAGTACCAACCATCTTCTAGGGTAAATGTGTGAAGATGCTGAGAACAAAACTTCCAACAATGCAATGTTGAAGAAAGAATATGGGTTAGCCAATGGAAAAATATACATATGCAGTCTCATGTGGTAACAGATGATATGGGGGAAAAAAGGCAGATATAAATTGCCATGCATGGATATGTTACATTTTACTGACAGTTCAGGAAGATCTACAAAAAAAAGAGACCTGAATTAAGACAAACGAGAGACATCAGTTTACTTGGGGACCCAGTGTGCCCTATCGGGAAAAGATTCTGCAAAGTACCAGAGGGTAGGGCTTGTTTCAAATATTGAAGACTCAAAAGGCAGCAAAAATGTCAAGGGGAACAAGCAAGACCAAGTGTGAGGAGAAATGGTATCAGAGGATGCTAAGGAACAAGGTCTTCCTGCTATAGCTGAACCTTCAAGACACAAGGAGTCCCTCATTCACATGTTACTTTCACATTTTTATATTTGTTTTGATTCCTGTGAATTAAATGAATTGACTCCTTTATTTGCATCGTCTGGTTGACATTATTGTGTCTGTGTTTTAAGGGTAACATTTTGGAGTGGATAAGTTTAAGTATCACTTCCCAGAGAATTGCTCATTCCTCACAACACACACTTACACACATCCTGTTTTACTGGGCTTGTTACTCTCTGGCTCTTCTCACTTTTGGTCACAATAATTATGAAAGGAGTGATTAAAGAAAGTCATCATCCCTACATTACCTTTGCCCAAGAAAATGTAGAAATAGTACCCAAATTCTAAATGGTAAGCTTCCCATGGACTATATTCCATTCAAATATGACTACCTTGTGCTCTGTATTGGGCTTCCCCTGTGGTTCAGCAGTAAATAATCCCCCTGCAGTGCAGGAGATGCAAGAGACATGGGTTTAATCCTGGGTTGGGAAGATCCCCTGGAGGAGAGCATGGCAACACACTCCAGCATTTTTGCCTAAAGAATCCCATGGACTGAGGAGCCTGGTGGGCTACAGACCATGGGCTTGCAAAGGGTTGGACATGACTGATGTATGTGAGATGCATGCTTTAAAAAAAATTAAAAGTAGTTCAAAAAGATGGAAAGAATGAAAAGTCTTGCAGAAGAAAATAAGGTCTACCTGTCGGTCACATTCCTTAGTGGTTGCCTTGTCCTAGGGTACAGGTCTTGGGGTATGTATACCTCTGTTATGCAGACGTTTCATCCTCTAGGACAAGTCTGATGGCATCAAGGATCTACACCATCAAGTCCCCCAGAACCCTGTATTGAATATTTTCATTCTCAAAGCAAAATTTAATAAACTCAGCTGGTCCCCAAGAGACCATGGAAAAGAGAAAGATTCATTGATTCTGGTAGCTTTCCAACACCAGTTATATTGCCTTGATGCTCAAAATACCTCATAAAATATTCTAGAGCAATTTATCAAAGCAGGAAGGAGTAATAATTTTAGGACAACAGGAGCATTCCAGTATAAAGTGAGCAAAGGGAATAAGGGCTTCCTTGGTGGCTCATATGGTAAAGAATCTGCCTGAAATGTAGGCGACCCAGGTTTGATCCTTAGGTCATGAAGATTCCCTGAAGTAGGAAGTGGCAACCCACTCCGGTATTCTTCCTTGGAAAAACCCATGGAAGAGAAGCCTGGTGATCTACGGGCATGGGGCCACAAAGAGTTCAACACAACTGAGCAACTAACACTTCCAAGGGAATAAACCCACAACTTACAGCAGAAAATAGGCAATACACAATAATAGATGAGGATTTTAAAAGATAAATGGTAACAGACATTTGTAAATGATCTTGAATACAAAGCTTTTGATTCAAAAACTGGCTTTTGAAACTCAGTGCTATCACATATTAGCCGTTTGAATGTAGTGGATCTACAGACCCATTCTAAGAATTACTGACCTAATTCAAATAGTAGGGAGAGTGATATCTATAATCCTAAGTTGGAAGGCAAATTTAATCAGTATGTGTAAAAGCTTAGCATAGTTCCCTTCTGTTACTAAATTATTAAGTATCGCAGAGATGTGAATTTGCTTGTTTTTTCCTTCTACCTTCTAAATGTCTCCCTTGCTTCCCTACCTCTTGGTATTTGAGAATTCCAATGTAAGATTCCTTTTTATACCCCTCTTTGCATTCTAAGCACAATATTTTCCTGTGAAAATCTAGTGTGAGGAAAGATACTGTGAAATGTTTGTCTCAAGAATGCTATTGAAAGGCAATATATACTTCTATAGATGTGGCTCTTTCTAATAAAAATGGAAGGTATTCAAATAATTCCCAAATTTAAAAGTCTTTTTGTAAATGTGGATATTTCATTTCACATGCCTCCAAACCAACTTTTCTTACTCTCCTTAAATACATAACTGCTCTAACATACTCTGATTTTACTGGAACCACTTTATGCTCCTCATTGCTTCCTCATCCTCATCCAACTGGATTTCCATTCCCATCACTTAATTGTCAACACTCATTCATGCGCTGCTGAGTTCATCAAACACTTCTTTAGCATATTAAATTTTAACATATTCAATAGATGAATTATGAGTTCATTAATCAACCTAGTAAACAACAATGGCTAATATCTCCGCCCTGGTGTGGGCTGACTAGGCTCTCAAGTGACCTCAGAAAGAAGTTTTTCACTTGTATTCTCTCTCAAACTTCCCTGAAGTATCTATAGGACTCTCACACTCACCTGGATGGGGATGACAAGAGGAAGGTTCCTGTGTGGATATCCAAGTTCCTCTGTGGGTGGTTGATGATGAAGACTACAGCTTTGTTCTCAGGCAGGTCAGAAGGAAAGAGGGAAGCATTGGTCCTTACTCAGATGTAGGTCTCCAAAACCAATAACCATGCCCTGTGCACCCCAAGGTTGTACAGATTGAGGGATTCAGCCAAGGAGATTTTACAGCTCCCCATGTCTGTTCATTAGGTACTATTTCCATTGTTTCTCCCACATCTGAGCACAACCCTTCCCTGTGGGACACTGTTCTAGGTAGGAAAATTTTCCTGATGAGTCTCTTTTCCCAGAAGGCTAATTAGAAGTCAGATGAATCTAGTTTTTATTACCCTCTTCCCATGAACTTGCCTGCCTTCCAGAGGTCTAACCTCCTTGTACTTGATCCTTGTGTGTGTTATGTCACTTCAGTTGGGTCCAATTCTTTGAAACCATATGGACAGTAACCTGCCAGGGGCCTCTGTCCATGGTATGCTCCAGGCAAGAATACTGAAAAGGGTTGCTATGCCCTCCTCCAAGGGATCTTCCCAACTCACAGATCAAGTCCACATCTCATGTATCCTGCATTGGCAAGTGGGTTCTTTTCCACTAGCACCACCAGGAAAGCCCATATCAACTATACTTCAATTGAAAAAATAACTTAAAGCAGCAAAAAATGGTATTGACTTAATTATGTGACACATATTAGTAATAAAATTGGCAAAAAAGTAGACATGCAGTTCACTTCAGCCACTCAGTCATCTCAGACTCTTTGCAACCTCATGGACTGCAGCAACCCAGGCTTCCCTGTCCTTCACCATCTCCTAGAGCTTGCTCAAACTCATGTCCATCAAGCCAATGATACTCTCCAACCATCTCATCCTCTGTCGTCCCCTTCTCCTCCTGCCTTCAATCTTTCCCAGCATCAGGATCTTTTCTAAGGAGTCTTCTTTGCATCAGGTGGCCATAGTATTGGAGCTTCAGCTTCAGCATCAGTCCTTCCAGTGAATATTCAAGACTGATCTTCTTTAGGACTGACTGGTTTGATCTTCTTGCAGTCCAAGTGGCTCTCAAGAGTCTACTCCAACACCACAGTTCAAAAGCATCAATTCTTTGGCATTCAGTCTTCTTTATAGTCCAACTCTAACATCCATGCATGACTACTGGAGAAACTATAGCTTTGACTAGATGGACCTTTGTTGGCAATGTAATATCTCTGCTTTTTAATATGCTGCATAGATTGGTCATAGCTTTTCTTCTAAGGAGCAAACGTCTTTTGATTTCATGGCTGCACTCACCATATGCAGTGAGTCTCTCACTGTTCCAATTGTTTCTCCATTTATGTGCCATGAAGTGATGGAACTGAATGTCATAATCTTAGTTTTTTTAAATGTTGAGTTTTAAACTAGATTTTCACTCTCCTCTTTCCTTCATCAAGAAGCTCTTTAGTTCCTCTTCACTTTATGCCATAAGGGTGGTGTTCTGCATATCTGAGGCTATTGATATTTCTCCCAGCCTTCATCCAGCCCAGCATTTTGCATGATGTCCTCTGAATATAAGTTAAATAAGCAGGATGACAATACATAGCCTTGACATACTCCTTTCCCAATTTGGAACTGGTCTGTTGTTCCATGTCCAGTTCTAACTGTTGCATCTTGACCTGCATACAGATTTCTCAGCAGACAAGTCAGGTGGTCTGTGGTCTGGTATTCCCATCTCTTGAAGAATTTTACACTGGTTGTTGTGATCAACAGAGTCAAAGGTTTTGGTATAATCAATAAAGCAGAAGTAGATGTTTTCTGGAACTCTTTTGCTTTTTCTATGATCTGATTGACGTTGGCAATTTGATCTCTTTTTCCTCTGCCTTTTCAAACTCCAGCTTGAATTTCTGGAAGTTCATGGTTCATGTACTGTTCAGGCCTGGCTTCGAGAATTTTGATTTTTACTTTGCTGGAGTGTGAGATGAGTGCAGTCATTCAGTAATTTGAACATTCTTTGGCACTGCCCTTCTTTGGGATTGGAAAACTGACCCTTTCCAGTTCTGTGGCCACTGCTGAGTTTTAACCGAATGTAATACTCAATGTTCCTAGAAACAGTGCCACATAGTAGGTGTTCAATTATTTGAAGAAAAAATCAAAAATAAGGTGCAGTACAGATGTCTCAGTCAGTAAAGAATCCACCTGCAATACAGGAGACCCAGATTCAATTCCTGGGTCAGGAAGATCCCTTGGAGAGGGAAAGGCTACCCACTCCAGTAATCTTTCTTGGGAATTCCATGGACAGAGGAGCATGATGGGTTACAGTCCCTGGAATCCTAAAGAGTAAGATATGACTAAGCAACTGATATTTTCACTTTTCATAGTGATTTCAAGATAACTGAATACAACAATATTGAATAAAAATCTACAATTAACTTCTATAAGGACATAAAATATTAACAATTTAGTGATATCAACATGGGATACTATTTAAACTTAAATTCCCAAATACTTAGAAATAAAATAACTTGAAGGATTTTAAAATGTTGGAATATAGGAGTACTCAAGTTACAATTTGTTCACATATTAATATATTTGGATTCAAATACACTTATAAAAGATGAAGTTGATCTTTTTCCAATGGCAAAGAATAATGCTTTCCAGGTGCTCGCCAAAAGTGATACAACTTTTAGAAATATGTTTATCATATTTGATAAATATGTTTATCAAGAAAGGCTTAAAATCCACTACAATATAAAAAATTAAAAAAAAAAATTTTAAATATTAAAAAAATAAAAATCATAATCATATTTATCAGCCTCCACTTAAAACCCTCCAGTTCCATCACACAAAATAAAATCCCAATGCCACGGACATGGATAGGCATTGATTTTGGATTGGGTAAAAAAAAAAAAAAAAAAGAAAGGCTGATAAGAGTAATAACAAGTAACAGATTTCTATGTATATAAATGTATGAAAGGTTATTTATTAGCACTATGCAAGAGAATATTCACTTTAGTTTTTGTTTATAACAAGGATTTTCAAATGACAAGTATTAAAGTGATAGTTCAATTATTGCAGTGAAAAAAAAAAAAAACCCAAAAAGTAGAAAAGCAGTGGAAAGAACACCATATGACTAAGTGATATGGAACTAAAGAGCCTCTTGATGAAAGTGAAAGAGGAGAGTGAAAAAGCTGGCTTAAAACTCAACATTCAAAAAAATGGCATCCTGTCTCATCACTTCATTGCAAATAGATGGGGAAACAATGGAAACAGTGACAAACTTTATTTTCCTAGACTCCAAAATCGCTGCAGATAGTGACTGCATCCATGAAAATGAAAGACGCTTGCTCCTTGAAAGAAAAGCTATGACCAACCAAGACAGCATATTAAAAAGCAGAGATATCACTTTGCCAACAAAGGTCCATCTAGTCAAAGCTATGGTTTTTCCAGTAGTCAGATAGGGATGTGAGAATTGAATTATAAAGAAGGCTGAGTGCTGATGAATTGATGCTTTTGAACTGTGGTGTTGGAGTAAACTCTTGAGAGTCACTTAGACTGCAAGGAGATCAAACCAGTAAGTGCTAAAGGAAATCAATCCTGAGTATTCATTGGAAAGACTGATGTTGAAGCTGAAACTCCAATACTTTGGCCAGCTGATACAAGGAACTGACTCCTTAGAAAAGACCCTGATGCTGGGAAAGACTGAAGACAGGAGGAGAAGGGGATGACATAAGATGAGGTGGTTGGATGGCACCACCAGCTCAACAGACATGAGTTTGAGCAAGCTCTGGGAGCTGATGATCAACAGGGAAGCCTGGATTGCTGCAGTTCATAGAGTCGCAAAAAGTTGGACACGACTGAGTGACTTAGCTGAACTGAGTAATAAAAAGAACAACATATGACTGAGTATATGCTATCAAACATTCTCAATACTATATCTACATACATTAAATAATTAAATTGCATGCAATAATTTTGTGAATAAATGAAACATCAAATTTTTGTTTAAAAGTGTGATCAAATATAGGAATGCAAGCAATCCAACCAAAGCATACAAAACAAAGGACTCTCACAGACAATGTTTTTTTATCAAGAAAGTAAGTGACTAGAGAATTTAAATATATATACAGCATCATTGGTAATAAAATAATTGCAAGTGTTATAATTAATAGTAATTAAAGATATTTAGTGTGCCCATTTTCACATAAAACATTTTATGTGAATATCCAGAGATAGAGAAGATACTGAGATATATAAGTTCCAAGAAATGCTGCAGTAGGCATGTATTTGCATAAATCCCTTGGTCGGGATTTATTTTTGCAATCCTTATTGTAAAATTCAGAATTAAATAGAAGAATGTAAGGAAAATCACTAAACCATTCAGGTATAACCTAAATTAAATCCCTTATGATCACACAGTGGAAGTGATAAATAGATTCAAGGGATTAGATCTGATAGAGTGCCTGAAGAACTATGGATGGAGTTTCATAACACTGTCCATCAGGTAATGATCAAAACCATCCCCAAGAAAAGAAATATAAAAAGGCAAAATGGTTGTCTGAAGAGGCCTTACAAATAGCTGAAAAATGAATTGATGCAAAAGGCAAAAGAGAAAAGAAAAGATATATCCATCTGAATGCAGATTTCCAAAGAATAGCAAGGAGAGATAAGAAAACCTTCCTCAATGATCAATGAGAAGAAATAGAGGACAACGATAGAATGGGAAAGACTAGAGTTCTCTTCAAGATGAGTAGAAATACTGAGGGAACAATTCATGCAAAGATGGGCTCAATAAAGGACAGAAATGGTATGGAACTAAAAGAAGCAGAAGATATTGAGACAAGGTGGAAAGAATACATAGAAAAATTATACAAAAAAAAGATTTTTTTCTGTTGTCCTCTAGGAATTTTTATTTGCTCATTTATTTTAAATTAATTAATTTTACTTTACAACATTGTATTGGTTTTGCCATACATTGACTTGAATCTGCCATGGGTGTACATGCGTTCCCCATCCTGAACCCCCCTCCGACCTCCCTCCTCATCCCATGCCTCTGGATCATCCCAGTGCACCAGCCCCGAGCATCCTGTAGACTGTTCAATACATCTGTGTCTCTTTTGCTGTCTCACATACAGGGTTATCTTTACCATCTTTCTAAGTTTCATATATATGTGTTAGACTGTATTGGTGTTTTTCTTTCTGGCTAACTTCACTCTGTATAATAGGCTCCAGTTTCATCCACCTCATTGGAACTGATTCAAATGTATTCTTTTTAATGGCTGAGTAATATTCCATTGTGTATATGTACCACAGGTTTCTTATCCATTCATCCGCTGATGGACATCTAGGTTGCTTCCATGTCCTGGTTATTGTAAACAGTGCTGTGATGAACATTGGGGTACAAGTGTCTCTTTCGATTCTGGTTTCCTCAGTGTGCATGCCCAGCAGCAGGATTGCTGGGTCATATGGAAATGACCCAGATAACCACAATGGTTGATCACTTACCTAGAGCCAGACACCCTGGAATGCGGAGTCAAGTGAGCCTTAGGAAGCATCACTACAAACAAAGCTAGTGGAGGTGATGGAATTCTAGCTGAGCTATTCCACATCCTAAAGAAGATGCTGTGAAAGTGATTCACTCAGTATGTCAGGGAATTTGGCCACAGTGGCCACAGGAATGGTAAATGTAAGTTTCCTTTCCAATCCCAAAGAAGGGCAATGCGAAAGAATGTTCAAACTACTGCACAATTTCACTCATTCCACATGAGAGCAAGATCATGCAAAAATCCTCCAAGATAGGCTTTAACAGTACATGAACTGAGAACCTTCAGATGGACAAGCTGGTTTTAGAAAAGGCAGAGGAACCAGAAATCAAATTGCCAACATCTGTTGGATTATAGAAAAAATAAGAGAATTCCAGAAAAACATCTATTTCTGCTTCATTGACTACACTTAAGCCTTTGACTGTGTGGATCACAACAGACTGTGTGGATCACAACTATCTGTGGCAAATTCTTCAAGAGGTGGGAAATCCAGACCACTGTACCTGCCTCCTGAAAAATCTGTATTCAGGTCAAGAGGCAACAGTTAGACCTGAACTGGTTCCAAATTGGGAAAGGAATCCATCAAAGGTGTATATTGTCACCCTACTTGTTTAACTTATATTCAGAGTACATCATGTGAAATGCTGAACTGGATGAATCATAAGCTGGGGTCAAGATTTCCTGAAGATATATCAATAACCTCAGATATGTAAATGACACCTCTCGTATGCTAGAAAGTAAAGAGGAGCTAAAGAGACCCTTGATGAAGGTGAAAGAGGAGAGAGAAAAAGCTGGCTAAAACTCAGCATTCAAAAAACTACAATCATGGCATTTGGTCTCGTCAATTCCTGGCATCTGGTCTCATCACTTCATGGAAAATAGATGGGAAGCAATGGAAATGGTGACAAAGTATTTTCAAGGGGGAATAAAAGCTATAACAAACATAAACAGTGTATTAAAAAGCAGAGACATTATTTTCACTGACAAAGTTCCACTTAGTCAAAGCTATGGTTTTTCTGGTAGTCAGGTATGATTGTGAGAGTTGGGCTATAAAGAAGGCTGAGTGCAGAATAGATGCTTTTGAACTGTGGTGTTGGAGAAGACTCTTGAGAGTCTCCTGGACTGCAAGGATTTCAAACCAGTCAATCCTAAAGGAAATCAATCCTTAATATTCGTTAGAAGGACTGATACTGAAGCTGAAGCTCCATTACTTTGGACACCTGCTGTGAAGTCTGACTCATTTGAAAAGACCCTGATTCTGGGAAAGATTGAAGACAGGAGGAGAAGGGAACAGAAGATGAGATGGTTGGATGGCATGAGTTTGAGCAAGCTCCGGGAAATGGTGAAGGACAAGAAAGCCTGGGTTGCTGCAGTCCTTGGGGTCTCAAAGAGTCAGACACGACTGTGGGACTGAACAACCTGGTCAGGATCTTTCTAATTAATATGAAAACCAAGGACATGACTTAGGGAGTGAACAACAGTAACAACATACTATAACCTACCTTAGAACATTATCGTGATTGTCTGCAAAAATTTTTATTTGTGATGTAGCCATAAACAAATATAAATGTTGTAATCATACAACATTTATGATGTAGTGCCCTTATGCACTTCATCCCCCATTATATTAATGGTACTCAGAAAGGTTTAATGTTAAGCTCAATGAAAGTGAAATTGAAATTGCTCAGTCTTGCCTGACTCTTTGTAACCCACGGGCTGTAGCCTACCAGGCTCCTCCATCCATGGGATTTTCCAGGCAAGAGAACTGGAGTGGGTTGCCATTTCCTTCTCCAGGGGATCTTTCCAACCCAGGGATCGAACCCAGGTCTCCAGCATTGTAGGCAGATACTTTACTGTCTGAGCCACTAGGGAAGTGTTCAATAGTTTAAAACAAATAAGAGATGGTGTCTTGATTGGAATCTCTCAGGAGGCTCCCAGTTTTCAAACACTCGAGCAGCGATTCTCAACCAAGAGTGATTTTTCAATTAAAGATATTTGGCAATATTTGAAGGGGTCCTACTGAACTCTTCTGATGTATAGGACATCGTCCAGTGCAAGTAATCATACTTCCCAAATATCAACACTGAGAAGGTGATGAAACCTATTCTAGACTAGCACTTCTCTGAATGCACTGTTTACACAAATTACCAAGGATTGTATTTCAAATGTAAGTTATTATTCAGTAGGCCAGATCAGGGGCCTGAGGCCCTGCATTTCTAACAAAATCCTAAGTGTTATTTGATAGTACAGGTCCCGGTCTGTGGATGTCAATTTAAGTACCAAGAAAGTGATTCTGTGTTAGATTCAGGTGTAAGTAGTTTTAGGCCTTCATCCAGAATCCTCCATTCTTTCTTAATTTTGAAAGAAAAGATTTTTGATCACCTTTTAGGTAGGGATAAATTTTGTGTTTGATTTTTTATAGAAGTATTAAGAGACATCAAATAATTTCTATTAGAATAAGATTTTGCAGTAGTCACAATAAGATCCTTTAAAAGATGTCTACAGGAAAATCTCAAGAACCTTGGAATAGCCTAGTTTACATAACTAGTTTAATTACAATAGCAGAGGAAATAAAGTTGCTCATCATTGATCTTTATTTAAGAATATTAGCACAGATATCCAGGTCAGACTAACACAATTATGATGATTTTTCTAACCATGCAAGAGAGAGTAAGGGTTGGAATAGAGAGAAAGTTAAAATGCCAGGCACCTGCATTTGAATATGGAGGAAGGACCCTCAACTATCGAATGGTGGTGACCACTAGAAGTAAAACAGAAAATTGAATGCAACCTGTTTTGGAGTATCCATAAGGATCACAGTCTTGTAGATATCTAAATTCTTGCTCAATGAGACTTCAGGCCTCTGACCTTACAGAGTTTTATGACAGGCACTTTTTTTAACACACAGGTGTGGTAATTTGTTATTCTAGCAATCGAAATCTAAAATATATTTGTCCAATCATCTACTATTTCTAGGAGCTCAGCTAAAGATTTTCAATTCACACCATAAGCTTCTCTTAAATAGGACATTTTGTGTTGAACTCCTACCATATATAGGAGGAAATCAGAGTCACCTTAGAGATCTTTTTCCCATTAGCTGATACACAGAATTTTTTTATCTAAATGTAAATGTGGCTCTGATTTTGAGGCCTTTGAAATTTAAAATAGGAAAAGTACATCATTATTGAAATTAATAACCTACTTTAAATCTTTCTGTTAAGATTTCTACATTCTTTCTAGTTTATGTTAATTCAAACATTTTTTTTTACTTCTATCCTTCCAACTTTCTCTCAAGTTTTCTTTCAACAAAATCGGTGAGATTACTAATGAGACTGTGTGCAATAAATATATGTGAGTGGGTTTATTTCAGAGAATGGTGTATACAGATGCAGGCACATATAAACATTTATGTACTCCTAACCTTGAACATGGTTTGTGGACTCAGAAAATATTTCTATGCATTGCATACATACCTCACAATATCCAAGTGAAGCTAGAATTTATCATCTCATATTTTCTTATGAAATAAAAACTGAAGCTTAGTTCAGGTCAGGTCAGTTCAGCCGCTCAGTTGTGTCCAACTCTTTGCAACCCCATGGACCGCAGCACGCCAGGCCTCTCTGTCCATCACCAACTCCCGGAGTCCACACAAACCCATGTCCATTGAGTCAGTGATGCCATCCAACCATATCCTCTGTCATCCCCTTCTCCTCCTGGGCTCAATCTTTTCCAGCATTAGGATCCTTTCAAATGAGTCAGCACTTCCCATCAGGTTGCCAAAGTATTGGAGTTTCAGCTTCAGCATCAGTCCTTCCAATGAACACCCAGGACTGATCTCCTTTAGGATGGACTGGTTGGGTCTTGCAGTCCAAGGGACTCTCAAGAGTCTTCTGCAACACCACAGTTTAAAAGCATCAATTCTTTGGCGCTCAACTTTCTTTATAGTCCAACTCTCACATCCATACATGGTGACTGGAAAAGTCATAGCCTTGACTAGAGGGACTTTGTAGGCAATGTCTCTGCTTTTTAATATGCTGTCTAAGTTGGTCATAACTTTCCTTCCAAGGAGTAAGTGTCTTTTAATTTTCCTGCCGCAAACACCATCTGCAGTGATTTTGGAGCCCCCCAAAATAAAGTCAGCCATTGTTTCAATTGTTTCTCAATCTATTTGCCATGAAGTGATAGGACAAGATGCCATAATCTTAGTTTTCTGAATGTTGAGCTTTAAGCCTACTTCTTCACTCTCTTCTTTCACTTTCATCAAGAGGCTCTTTAGTAACTCTTCACTTTCTGCCATAAGGGTGGTGTCATCTGCATATCTGAGTTACTGATATTTCTCCTGGCAATCTTGACTCCAGTTTGTGTTTCCTCCAGCCTAGTGTTTCTCATGATGTACTCTGCTTATAAATTAAATAAGCAGGGTGACAATATACAGCCTTGACATACTCCTTTTCCTATTTGGAACCAGTCTATTCTTCTATGTCCAGTTCTAACTGTTGCTTCTTGACCTGCATACAGGTATCTCAAAAGGCAGGTCAGGTGTTCTTGTATTACCATCACTTTCAGAATTTTCCAGTTTATTGTGATCCACACAGTCAAAGGCTTTGGCATAGTCAATAAAGCAGAAATAGATGTTTGTCTGGAACTCTCACTTTTTCAATGATCCAGGGGATATTGGCAATTTGATCTCTGGTTCCTCTGCCTTTTCTAAAACCAGCTTGAACAGCTCGAAGTTCATGGTTCATGTACTGCTGAAGTCTGGCTTGGAGAATTTTAAGCATGACTTTAGTAGCATGTGAGATGAATGCAATTGTTTGGTAGTTTGAGGATTCTTTAGGATTGCCTTTTTTTGGGATTGGAATGAAAACTGACATTTTCCAGTCCTGTGGCCACTGCTGAGTTTTTCAAATTTGCTGGCATATTGAGTGCTGCATTTTTACAGCATCATCTTTCAGGATCTGAAATAACTCAACTGGAATTTCATCATCTCCAATAGCTTTGTTCGTAGTGATGCTTTCTCAGGCCCACTTGACTTCATGTTCCAGGATGTCTGGCTCTAGGTGAGTGATCATACCATCATGATTATCTGGGTCGTGAGGATCTTGTTTGTACCATTCTTCTGTGTATTCTTGCCACCTCTTCTTAATATCTTCTGCTTCTGTTACTTCTATGCCATTTCTGTCCTTTATTGAGCTGTTCTTTGCATGTAATGTTCCCTTGGTATCTCTAATTTTCTTGAGGCAATCTCTAGTCTTTCCCATTCTGTTGTTTTCCTCTATCAGTTTTCGCACTGATCACTAAGGAAGGATTTATTATCTCTCCTTGCTATTCTTTGGAACTCTGCATTCAAATGGATATATCTTTCTTTTTCTCCTTTACTTTTCCCTTCCCTTCTTTTCACAGCTATTTGTAAAGTCTCCCCAGACAGCCATGTTGCTTTTTGCATTTCTTTTTCTTGGGGATGGTCTTGATTCCTGTCTCCTGTACAATGTAACATACCTCCATCCATAGCTCATCAGGCACTCTGTCTATCACATCTAGTCCTTTAAATCTATTTCTCACTCCCACTGTATAGTCATAAGGGATTTGATTTAGGTCATACCTGAATGGTCTGGTGGTTTTCTCGACTTTCTTCAATTTCAGTGTGAATTTGCCAATAAGGAGTTCATGATCCAACCACAGTCAGCTCCTGGTCTTGTTTTTGATGACTGTATAGAGTTTCTCCATCTTTGGCTGCAAAGAATGTAATCAATCTGATTTCGGTGTCGACCATCTGGTGATGTACATGTACAAAGTCTTCTCTTGCATAGTTGGAAGAGGTTGTTTGCTATGACCAGTGTGTCTCTCGACAGAACTCTATTAGCCTTTGCCCTGCTTCATTCTGTACTCCAAGGCCAAACTGTCCTGTTACTCCAAGTGTTTCTTGACTTCCTACTTTTGTATTCCATCCCCTATAATGAAAAGGATATCTTTTTTGGGTGTTAGCTCTAGAAGGTCTTGTAGGTCTTCATAGAACTGTTCAACTGCAGCTTCTTCAGCATTGCTGGTTGGGGCATTGATCTGGATTACCGTGATATTGAATGGTGTGCCTTGGAAACGAGCAGAGATCCTTCTGTCTGAATCCAAGTGCTGCATTTCAGACTCTTCTATTGACTCTGATGGCTACTCCACTTCTTCTAAGGGATTCCTGCCCACAGCAGTAGCCACAATGGTCATCACAGGTAACCGAGGCTCAGGGAAATTATATTGTTAATAAGAACATTATGAAGAAATTAAAATTTATTGTGCACCCTTTTAAATTATTCACAAGTGGAACCATATAGTATACTCTTAATTTTGGATATTTAGAAAACCTTATACTTTAAAACTATGCAGTTCATAGTATGCAATTACATGTTAATGAATCAGCTAAAATTAATCATTTCTACTGCTGCATGGTTTAAGGTAACATGTTAAGCACAGGTAGTTGAGTCACAGCTAAAATTGGTTGTAGATAGGAAGAAAGCAAAGTGTCAAAGTGTTTTATTTATATATTTTATATCACATATATCATATATATATGATATTTATATTATCCATTGACTTTTACTGATTATGAAAGAAATTAGAATGGAGAACATAATTCATTTAGAGCATAGGGAAGAATCACATTCTTAGGCCTCAGCAATGGAATTTTTTTCAAGCAGAAAAAGATACAATTACAGCAAACAATCCTTCACCCCAGTGATAAACATCTTTACACACAGACAATTAAATGACATGCACCAATAAGTAAATGACACCATGAAAAAAAGCTTGCATAGAAATAATCTGACACAAATTTTTGCTACATCATACTTAAGTTCCCCTCTTACTCTAGGTTTTATAATGTCAAACTTTTACTGAAATTTTCGTTTCATGAACACACCAATTAGAGACATGTTTTTGATGCTCACTTTTGCCAGTGACTCATGTGGGTAAAATGGACACTGAGCTACATAGAGAATAGTAAACTGTGAGGGCATAAAACCAGATGAAGTACTATGAAACACACTATCTGTTAATGTCTATAATTTTTCAGAAAGTGCAATTACAGTGGTGATGTTACAAGATACGATGAACCAAAATGTGATAAAATGTAGTTTCATATTTTACTCTTCTATGAAATTATGTAATAGGTTTTTGTACAGTTTTTTTTCCATAAACAAAATTCATGATTATTATTTAGTAAAATGAAAGAAAAAATACTCAGTATAAAGTATTTCATTTCAGAAGAATTTATTCTTAAGAAATGGGTGAAGTCTCATGAGATAAATGGAAATTTACATATATGTCACACAAGAAGTTGAATCAATTTGAGAGAGTAGAAAAATGACAAAAGAAAAAACTTAGATAGCAGAGAAAATTTAATAAAGGATATTTTAAAAATTTTATAAATAAGTTTAAATCAAATAAATGGATATACCAGGCTATAAATTGAAGAAGCAATTACTATTATCACAATCTGAACAAAGAATCACAATATCTGCCTATGAGGCTTTGAGTCCTGCTGTCATGTGCATTTCTTCAGTCCAAGAGCAAATGGCCCTATTAAAAAGTTTCCATCCCAAAGAATCTTTTCAGAGCCCTCTTTACGTCTTTATTTCTCAGACTGTAGATGAAGGGGTTCAGCATGGGTGTGAACACAGTGTACATCACTGAAGCTATTGCACTTGCTTCTGAGCTGTGGGTACCAGCAGAGCTAAGGTACACTCCTAAACACGTAAAATAAAATAAGGAGACAACTGAGAGGTGAGATGCACAGGTGGAGAATGCCTTATACTTCCCCCAAGCAGATGAGATTCCACAGATAGAGGACACTACCTTAGAGTAAGAGTAAACGATACCAGCCAGGGGCGCACCCCCTAGAATTCCAGATCCAAAATACAGCACTGCGTTATTGAGGAAAGTGTCAGAACAGGCAAGTTGGATCAACTGGTTGATTTCACAAAAAAAGTGGTGGATTTCCAAGTCTGAGCAGAAGGACAATCGCAATATCATTAAGCTGTGTAACAAGGAGTTCAGGACACTAATGATCCAGGACACCAGAACCAGCCATCCACAGAGCTGGGCGTTCATGGTGACTATGTAATGCAGGGGGTGGCAAATGGCCATGAAGCAGTCATAGGCCATCACAGTCAGGAGAATGTCATCTAATCCTGCAAAGAGAACATAAAAATGCATCTGGACAATACAGCCTTCATAAGTTATGACTTTGCTCTGTATCTGAACATTTTGCAGTATCTTTGGGATGGTGGTGGAGGTGAAGCAGATGTCTACAAAGGACAGGTTAGAGAGGAAGAAGTACATGGGGGTGTGCATGTGGGGGTCTGAGCTGATGGCCAGGATGATAAGCAGGTTTCCAAACACAGTGATCAGGTACATTGAGAGGAAAAGCCCAAATATGAGGGGCTGTAGTTCTGGTACCTCTGAAATTCCCAGGAGAAGAAATTTTGAAATGTGTGTATTGTTCCCTGGTTCCATATGGTGAAGGTCACTCTTGGGAAAAAAAGAGAACATCATGACCAATTTTCCATGAAATTCGCATAACTCGCATAGCTGAAATACTACTATTTCTATTTTTCTTGCAAGAAATTGATATTAATATATTGTATACAGATAGACCCTCCCTGAGGATGTAACACACTTCACCTCTCACCCGATATTTTTATCACAGTGTGAGCATACTTCCAAAGAGTTCATGTATTTTCAGTTTTAATGAGAAACTCTTTCAGATATTTGAAAAATATTTTATATTGAGGGCCAACATGCTCCAAGCACATATAGGGAATAAGTAGAGGTGCTGAAAAATGGATTTCCCACAATCCAAGGATGGTGAAAGATGATATTCAAATAAATCTATTTTATGCCGGAAGGTGAAAGATGTTTTGTTTTGAAGAAAACAAAAACAGATACAAAGGAGTGAGTAGGAGGGAAATTTATTATGTACTGGGTGTTCAGGCAAGGCCAACAAATAAGAGGCTATTTGAAGAGATGTTAAGAAAGAGACAGAAGGATACAGTATGACACCAGGAGAAATGTGTGCCTGGAAGAGGCAACAGCCACTGCAAAGGTCCTGAGCAAGACACTTGTTCCACATGTTCAAATGCAAACAAGGAAGCCAGAGGAATTAGCAGGAGGGGGAGTGATTAGAGATGGTGTCAGAGATACTGAGGAACAAGGTGGCCTCTCTGTTACAACTGACACCTCAATCCACAGAGAATTCCTCCTTCCATGTTGTTCTTTGCACTTTGTTAATTTTCTTGCAAAAATGTCCTATGAATTATATTAGATCCCTTTCATAGTTCCATCTGTTTTTTGCGTTCTGGCCTCTGTGAACTTCTTATGTCAACTTAATATATGAGTCCAGGTGCCTCTGCTTTAAGAACTGCTCTCACTTGACAAGGCACAGGCACACATACCCCACAGCCTCCTAAACTACATCACTGGCCTGAATTTCTCATCTGGAACCAACCTCCTCGGCCATGGGTGGTTGTAACCCAAGCTGGTCGGATCAGATTAACTTTCTCCTAAACAATGTTTTAATGGTGCCCAGAAATTCTAGTTCATAAGATTCTGAGAGGGTAATAAAGTTACAGTTCCTTTTAACTACAACCACTTTCTGCCCTGTGTTAAAATATATATATATATATATAAAGTATGGGGGAGAGAGATAAATTGAAGGGAAAAGATCTAACAAGCTCAAGTCATCCCTGAGGCAATGGGACAAAGAAAAGCCTCCTTGGTCTGACAACATTTCAACTTTAGCTACATCTCCTTGATGCCCAGGAAAAATCAGAAAGAAACATCTCTTTTCCAAGGAGAGAAACAGTTATATCTAAATGATGTGAAAAACCAAAACCATACAGATTTAATTTCCCAAGAGAAAAATAAGTAAAGATAGTAAACTCACAATTCAAAAATAAAAACACACAAAATACGACAAGTTTCTGATGTGTTACATGAAGCAGTACAAGATGTCTTTCCTGTGCTTTTCCACATGATCTGAACTTTTTTGGTGTGGTCTGATACTGAATGAGGCAAGCCCTGTCTCTTTTTTTTCTTATGAGTCGTAATTTGTTTGCTACTCTTGGTCTTAATGTTTTCACTTTTTTATTTTTTTTTAATTTATTTATTAATTTATTTGTAGTGAATTTTGTCATACATTGGAATAAAACAGCCATGGGTTTACATGTGTTCCCCATCCCGATCCCCCCTCCCACCTCCCTCTCCACCCGCTCCCCCTAGGTTTTCCCAGTGCACCAGGTCCGAGAGCTTGTCTCATGCATCCAACCTGGGCTGGTGATCTGTTTCATCCTAGATACTATACATGTTTCGATGCTGTTCTCTTGAAACATCCCACCCTCTCCTTCTCCCACAGAGTCTAAAAGACTGTTCTATAAATCTGTGTCTTTTTTTTTTTTTCTGTTCTGCATATAGAGTTAATTAATCCAATGGGCACACTTCAAGTCTAGTTGTGATCTTTGACCAACAGGCAAAGGCCTTTCCAGACCATACTCTATAAAGTCAGAGTAGGCCATGAAAATTCCTTATTATTCTGGATAAATTTCTTCACATGATTTAAGCCTGAGGACTACATTTTATTTCATTGTACTGTGACATTGTCACTATATTGCAAGATGCTCATCATCAGAGACTTAAATTGCCTTGTTCAATTCTTATTTTCCCAGGCCTGTGACTATATTTGCATTTACTTAAAAAACACACTGAAAAAAAATACAAATTATGAAATGACAAAATATGGTTAAAATAGGAAACCAGTTAAAAGGGTGATTTCACATAATTATATTAAAAAAAAACAGAATGGAACAGCAAAAGCTGACTGAAACATGATATATATAATAGGAGTAATTGAGCACTTATGACATGAATTAATAATTAATTTAGAAAAGACCTCGACTCAGAGAATATAACATAGAATGATCCAGAAATTTCTGGCAAGTAGCAAATGTTTTGCTATTATTTGTTGAATGATTAAGAATTAGGTCCCTTTAGATATGAACACTATCCTATGGGACGGTTGCATCCAATTTGGTTGGAAAAGGCAGGATTGTTGAATAAAAGCTGGAGTAAATGGCCACCTATCTAGAAGGAAATTAAGTAGGTCCTTATCTGACACATCTTTTTAAAAGGGACTAAAGACCCCAGTGCAAAAGTGAGCAATACTTTTTAGATGAATATATGAAAAACTACACTGGAACTACTTTTCCATTGATATTAGAAACATGGATAACTTTTAACTCAAGATTCCTCAGTCTCTGCACTATTGGACAGTGTCTGCCAGATTCTTCTCTGGGGTGGGGTGTGTCCTATAAATTGCAAGATGTTTAGAAGCATCCTTGCCCACCACTTACCCATCATCAGTGTGACAGTGAATAATGTCTATAAATATTGCTTAAAGGTTCCTGGGGGACACAATTATCCTTTGTTGAGAAAAATAATATTAAATTAAGAATTGCAAAGTACTTTTATAGCAGTGATATAATAGTCACTTATTGATAAGTAATATAATAGACCACCAAATGTTTGAGTCACACAGTCACAACATGTGATATTACACAGATAGGAAAATAATGAACTGGCATTATACTGGTTAATTGGAAGCAAGTCCCTGAGGTATTACTGAGAAAGAAACAAAAGAGGAACAATTTGTAAAAATAACATTAAACATAATGATGATTTTTCACTAAAATATAAAGACCATTTATCATGAATTGAGGAGTTTATTGATCCATTTGTGCAAAAGTGTAAAAGTATATATAAGAACACATTTTAGAAAGAGATTTTTCAAAAATTAAGAACTTATGGAACAAAACATATCAGTGAGAGTGCAATTATGTTAAGTATACTGTTTCCTGAGCAATAAGCCATGTGCTAAGTAAGTAACTTCAGTCATGTCTGACTTCAAGTGACCGTATAGACTGTAGTTTGCCAGTAGCCTCCATCTGTCCAAAGGATTCTCCATGCAAGAAGAATGGAGTGAGTTGCCATGCCCTCCTCCAGGGGATATTCACAATGCAGAGATCGAACCTGCATCTCTTAATTCTCCTGCATTGGCAGATGAGTTATTTAACATTATTACACCTGGGAAGCCCCTTCCTGAACAATAAGATGTAATAAAATTGAATGAAAATCTACAACTAACTGATAAAAAGACACAAAAGAGTAAGCATTTAGCAATATTAACATGGATCTCTAATTCAAGATCAAATTGCCAAAGATTTGGAAGTGAAACAATATAACAGAAGAACAATTACGAAGTGAGGAAGGAGCAGTATCTAAGTTATAATTTTATCTTATATATAGACAGAGGAATTCAAATGTGCTTATATAATATAAGTCAAACAGTAAAGAATTATGATCAGAAGAGATGCAATTTTTAGGAAAAAATTTAATCAGAAGGCCGAAAGGAATAATAAGGAATAACTGATGAGAAACTCTTAATAGATGTAAATATGTATGAGCTGTCTATCACACTAAGAATGTTAAAGAACTCTCATTGTCCTTTCTTGCATACAGGAAGAGTTGACACATTTAGAATATTAAAATGACAAATTATTACAGTAAGAAAAGTAGCAATAAAGAGCAATGAGCGGTGTGTATTGTGCAGCATAGTGACTGTAGTTCATAATACTCTTTATCATAGTTGAAAGTTGCATGAGAAACGCTGGGTTGGAAGAAGAATAAGCTGGAACCAAGATTGCCAGGAGAAATACCAATAACCTCAGATACGCAGATGACACCACCCTTATGGCAGAAAGTGAAGAGGAACTAAAAAGCCTCTTGATGAAAGTGAAAGAGAAGAGTGAAAAAGTTGGCTTAAAGCTTAACATTCAGAAAACTAAGATCATGGCATCTGGTCCCATCACCTCATGGGAAATAAATGGGGAGACAGTGGAAACAGTGTCAGACTTTATTTTGGGGGGCTCCAAAATCACTGCAGATGGTGACCACAGCCATGAAATTAAAGGACACTTACTCCTTGGAAGGAAAGTTATGACCAACCTAGATAGCATATTAAAAAGCAGAGACATTACTTTGCAACAAAGGTCCATCTGGTCAAGGCTATGGTTTTTCCAGTGGTCATGTATGGATGTGAGAGTTGGGCAGTGAAGAAAGCTGAGTGCCAAAAATTTGATGCTTTTGAACTGTGGTGTTGGAGAAGACTCTTGAGAGTCCCTTGGACTGCAAGGAGACCCAACCAGTCCACCCTAAAGGAGATCAATCCTGGGTGTTCATTGGAAGGACTGATGCTGAAGCTGAAGCTCCAGTACTTTGGCCACCTCATGTGAAGAGTTGACTTATTGGAAAAGATCCTGATGCTGGGAAGGATTGGGGTCAGGAGGAGAAGGGGACAACAGAGGATGAGATGGCTGGAAAGCATGACTGACTCGATGGACATGAGTTTGAGTAGACTCCAGGAGTTGGTGATGGACAGGGAGGCCTGGTGTGCAGCGATTCATGGGATTGCAAAGAGTCGTACATGCCTGAGCAACTGAACTGAACTGAACTGAAGAGACAGCATATCCTAAAAGCTCCCCTCACAAGAAATAAATTGTAACTATATGTGGTGACAGATGTTAAGGAGATTTACTGTGGTGATCATTTTGCTGTCATCATTATTATTATGCTGTGTACCTGTAACTCCTATATTGTCATAGGTCAAATACCCAAATTCTTTTGGAAAAGCAATGAAGAAAATGTTGGCAGATGTGTCCAACAAAATTTATCAGTTCTTATACAATGTCACAAATATATCTATGCACATATGAAAGAACTGTATCACAAATTTAAGGTTTTTCTTAAAAAATAATCCTTCCTATCAAAGAATGCAATTTTAAAAAGGAATACCAACACTCTGATATCACTGTATAAAACAAAATAGTTAGAGACTTTTTTTTAATAGAGAAACACTGCATGACTAACAAATCCATAGATCTATTTAGCCTCACAGATAATAAAAGAGTTGGAAAGTAAACCTCCCTAGCATACATCTTTTTGTTTACATAACTAGGTTTTTTTGTTTTCTTTTTTTTTTATTTATTTTTATTAGTTGGAGGCTAATTACTTCACAACATTGCAGTGGGTTTGTTTTCTTATATGCACACAAGAGTGAGAGAAGATACTGTAATGTGTATGTTGCCTACACAGCTACTGAAAGTGTGTATTTGCAAACAGTCCTCGGTTTAGGTCTTTCTCCTCTGTGTGGAGGAACAGTCTAATATGCCCCATCTTACAATAAAATGAAATGCCCTCACCTCATAGACTGACCCTCTACAGTTAATACCCTATTTGTCTACTCCTGTTAATTAACGAGAACTTTAGACTCATGTTCCACTTTCACTGGATGCAATTTATACCTTCCATTCATTCTTCTGTTGGACTTCCACTGAAAGTGAAAGTTGCCCAGTCAGGTCCGACTCTTTGCGACCTCATGGACTACACAGTCCCTGGAATTCTCCCAGTCAGAATACTGGAGTGGGCAGCCTTTGCCTAGCATGATTTAATTGTCAACATTGACACTCTCATTTTCAAGTGCAGTGTCTTTTTCAGCATCATAAATAAATACATTTTCAGGAAACCCAGCAAACAACCATGGTGACCTCTGCCTCTGGGCTATGCTAGATTGGTCATCAGGTGACCTCTGGTACATTCCTGGCTTCCATCCTCTCTGATCCTCTCCTGCAGTGTCTGTGGAGCTCTCAGACTCACCTGTTTGGGAACTCTGTGAGGGAGGCTTCCTTGTGAAAGTCAAAATTCACCCCTAAGTAGCTGATGATGCAGACCCACGCTCTGTCTCCCCACAAGACAGCAATAAGAGATCAAGCATTGTTCTCTCAGCCAGATGTAGGATTGCAAAAGCAACAACTACACCCTGTCCAAAAAAAGAGACGCAGGCTGAGGGACTGCAGCAGAGGAGATATTTACATCTCCCATGTCAGCTCATTAGACATGTTTTCTCTTTGTTATTCCAACCTCTAAGTATATGATTTCCCTTGGAGAACTGGTCTGAACAGAATGTAATTTTTCTCCTGATTCTCTGTTCCTAAGAGACTCCATTATAAGTCAGGTAAATTCAGCTTCCTCACTCCTTCACCTTTACTTCTCCGGCTTCCAAAGCTCTAAGACTCCCCGCACCTCCTCACATCCCTGAGTTCAAGTTTTCTATAAAGTATAATATTGACAATTGGTCTTGACTAGGTCCTTTGGGTCTTCAATGCTTTGATCTGTTGTGGGAACACAACCCAAGAAATCTCTGAATATGACTATTTTGCCCTTTTCAAAACAGGGGATAACTTTGCTCCTTTAGTATAAAACTTGGTTTCAAGCAAGTTTTGCAAAACCTAAAAAGATTTCCTTCTTACATCAGGAATGTTTCCTGCCAACAGAAACATAAGAGAGGTGGGCGGATAGGATCGCTGTGCTGGGAAGATCCCCTGGAGGAGGGCCTGGTAATCCAAACCAGTGTTCTTGTGTGGAGAATCCCATGGACAGAGGAGCCCGGCAGGCTACAGTCCATGGGGTCGCACAGAGTCAGACACGACTGAAGAGACTTAGCACAGCACAGCACACATACTGCTCCTAGGAGTTGAGTTTAACACTTAGAGGAGTCAATCAGTGAGTATCCTTTACATAAGGCCATTTATGTTACACTCTGATCTTTTAGTCACTGTGGACAGATTTTGCCCCTTTAGCTGGTACAGAGAATTTCACTTTTTATAAATGTAAATGTGGATCTGACTCTGAAGCCTTTGGAATTTAAGATAGGAAAAGTAAGTCATTATTAAAATTAAGGTCACACATTCTACTTTAAATCTTCATATTAAAATTTCTACATTGTTTCTAATTTATGTTAATTTAAATGTTCATTTTTTTTGTCTTTTTTTTATGTCTCTCCTTCCAACTTTCTCTTATGTTTTCTTTCAGGACAATGGATGGAATTACAAATTAAACAATGTGTTTAAATCTATCTATGTGTGCATGGGTGTTTATTTCAGAGAAAGTGTATACAGAAACAGATGTACATACATATTCCTAAGCATGAACAATGTTTGTGGGCTCACTAAAGTATTTCTATGCACTTCATTCCTTCCTTACAACATCCAAGTGAAGTTAGGATTTATCATCTCACATTTCCTTCTGTAAAATAAAACTGAGGCTCAGGGCAATTCCATTATAAACAGTAACCTTACAAAGAAATTAAAACTTATTGTGCACCCTTTTAAATCATATGCAAATGGAACTATGTAATATACTGCTAATTTTTAAAATTAAGAAAGTTGAATACTTTAAAAATACACCATTTATTATATGGAATTACACTCTAATTAGTTAGCTAAGAGTTAAAACTTCCTGGCAGTACATTGTGGAGGGAAGTATGTCAAGCACAGGTGGTTGTGCCATACCTAAAATTGGTGGGAGATAGCTCCTCTAATTAGAAGTAAAGTGAAGTGACACATATGAATTAGGAACAGGAAAATTTAAATAAGCAATTAACATTTGAGAAACCTAGTGATTTCCCTATAAACAAAAGACTGACCTAATATATAAAAGGAAGAAATTGACATAAAGTGGTCCAAGAGAGAAGAGCACTACACTGCACGCCATACCATGGATGATCCTTTAAAACAGAAAACAGAGCATGCCAGCTGACAGCAGGCCCAAGAGGAGACAATCAGAACTCAGATCAGCTGCCCGTCATAGAAACCATCGGACAAATCTTCATTATACTAAGCCATTTGCTTTTAAGATGACTTGCTATGCAGTAACAGGTAAAGGAAACAGTAGTCAAAATGAACAGAACTGGGGGTGGGGCAGTTATAATAATATGCTGCTTTTTTCTAAACAACTATTGAGATGTTTGAATAACATTCATGATGACTCTATCATTCAAGTTTATGTCAACTTTATAAAAAAGGGATTCCATTTAGGGTTCCGTGTAGGTAAGGAAGAAAGGTTAAAAGGATATGCCTGTTTGAGGAGAATTCTATCAGTTAGATGAGAGCTAATGCCTATCCTTCTAAACCTCTTTCAAGAAATTTGAGAGGAGGAATACCTCCAAACTCATTCTACAAGGCCACCACCTCATAGAATGATATCACCCTGATATGAAAACCAGATGAAGACAACACACACACACACACATAAAAAAAAAAAAATACAGGACAATATCACTGAGGAATCTAGATGCAAAAATCCTCAACAAAAGCTTAGCAAGCTGAAGTCAGCAACATATCAAAAAGCTCATACACCATAATCAAGCTGGGTTTGTTCCAGGGATGCACAGATTCTTCAATATATGGAAATCAATCAATGTGATACCCCATATTAACAAATTGAAAGATAGAAAGCATATGATCATCTCAAAAGAGGCAGAAAAAACCTCTGACAAAATTAAGCACTCATTTATGAGTCAGTTCAGTTCAGTTCAGTTCAGTCGCTCAGTCATGTCCGATTCTTTGTGACCCCATGAATTGCAGCACGCCAGGCCACCCTGTCCATCACCAACTCCGGAGTTTACTCTAACTCATGGCCATCGAGTCGGTGACGCTATCCAGCCATCTCATCTTCTGTCGTCCCTTCTCCTCCTGCCCTCCAATCCCTCCCAGCATCAGGGGCTTTTCCAATAAGTCAGCTCTTCGAATGAAGTGGCCAAAGTACTGGAGCTTCAGCTTCAGCATCAGTCTTTCCAATGAACACCCAGGACTTATCGCCTTCAGGATGGACTGGTTGGATCTCCTTGTAGTCTAAGGGACTCTCAAGAGTCTTCTCTAACACCACAGTTTTCAACAGCATCAAATTTTTGGTGCTCAGCTTTCTTCACTGTCCAACTCTCACATCCACACATGACCACTGGGAAAACCATAGCCTTGACCAGACGAACCTTTGTTGGCAAAGTAATGTCTCTGCTTTTTAATATGCCATCTAGGTTAGTCATAACTTTCCTTCCAAGGAGTAAGCGTCTTTTAATTTCATGGCTGCAGTCACCATCTTCAGTGATTTTGGAGCCCCCCAAAATAAAGTCTCACACTGTTTCCACTGTCTCCCCAACTATTTCCCATGAGGTGATGGGACCAGATGCCATGATCTTAGTTTTCTGAATGTTAAGCTTTAAGCCAACTTTTTCACTATCCTCTTTCACTTTCATCAAGAGGCTTTTTAGTTCCTCTTCACTTTCTGCCATAAGGGTGGTATCGTCTGCATATCTGAGGTTATTACTATTTCTCCCAGCAATCTTGATTCTGGCTTGTGCTTCTTCCAGCCCAGCATTTCTCATGATGAACTCTGCATATAAGTTAAATAAGCACGGTGACAATATACAGCCTTGACGTACTCTTTTTCCTATTTGGAACCAGTCTGTTGTCCCATGTCCAGTTCTAACTGTTGCTTCCTGATCTGAATACAGGTGTCTCAAGTGGCAGGTCAGGTGGTCTGGTATTCCCATCTCTTTCAGAATTTTCCACACTTTATTGTGATCCACACAGTCGAAGGCTTTGGCATAGTCAATAAAGCAGAAATAGATGTTTTTCTGGAACTCTCTTGCTCTTTGATGATCCAGCGGATATTGGCAATTTGATCTCTGGTTCCTCTGCCTTTTCTAAAACCAGCTTGAACATCTGGAAGTTCTCAGTTTACATATTGTTGAAGCCTGGCTTGGAGAATTTTGAGCATCACTTTACTAGAGTGTGAGATGAGTGCAATTGTGCGGTAGTTAGAGCATTCTTTGGGATTGCCTTTCTTAGGGATTGGAATGAAAACTGACCTTTTCCAGTCCTGTGGTCACCGCTGAGTTTTCCAAATTTGCTGACATATTGAGTGCAGCACTTTCACAGCATCATCTTTCAGGATTTGAAATAGCTCAACTGGAATTCTATCACCTCCACGAGCTTTGTTCATAGTGATGCTTTCTAAGGCCCATTTGACTTCACATTCCAGGATGTCTGGATCTAGGTGGGAGATCACACCATTGTGATTATCTGGCTCATGAAGATCATTTTTGTACAGTTCTTCTGTGTATGCTTGCCACCTCTTCTTAATATCTTCTGCTTCTGTTAGGTCCATATCATTTCGGTCCTTTATCGAACACATCTTTGCCTGAAATGTTCCCTTGATATCTCTAATTTTCTTGAAGAGATCTCTAGTCTTTCCCTTTTTGTTGTTCTCCTCTATTTCTTTGCATTGATCCCTGAGGAAGGCTTTCTTATCTCTCCTGGCTATTCTTTGGAACTCTGCATTCAAATGGGTATATCTTTTCTTTTCTCCTTTGCTTTTTGCTTCTCTTCTTTTATAGCTATTTGTAAGGCCTCCTCAGACAACCATTTTGCCTTTTTGCATTTCTTTTCCATGGGGATGGTCTTGATCCCTGTCTCCTGTACAACATCACGAACCTCTGTCTATAGTTCAACAGGCTCTCTGTCTATCAGATCTAGTCCCTTAAATCTATTTCTCACTTCCACTGTATAGTCATAAGGGATTTGATTTAGGTCATACCTGAATGGTCTGGTGATTTTCCCTGCTTTCTTCAGTTTAAGTCTGAATTTGCCAATAAGGAGTTCATGGTCTGAGCCACAGTCAACTCCTAGTCTTGTTTTTGCTGACTGTAAAGAGCTTCTCCATCTTTGGCTGCAAAGAATACAATAAATCTGATTTCAGTGTTGACCATCTGGTGATATTCATGTGTAGAGTCTTCTCTCGTGTTGTTGGAAGAGGGTGCTTGCTATGACCAGTGCGTTCTCTTGGCAAAACTCTATTAGCCTTTGCCCTGCTTCATTCTATACTCCAAGGCCAAATTTGCCTGTTACTCCAGGTGTTTCTTGACTTCCTACTTTTGCATTCCAGTCCCCTATAATGAAAAGGACATTTTTTGGGGGGTGTTAGTTCTAAAAGGTCTTGTAGGTTCTCATAGAACCGTTCAACTTCAGCTTCTTCAGCATGACTGGTTGGGGCATAGGCTTGGATTACCATGATAGTGAATGGTTTGCCTTGGAAATGAACAGAGATCATTCTGTCATTTTTGAGATTGCATCCAAGTACTGCATTTTGGACTTTTTTGTTGACTATGATGGTTACTCCATTTCTTCTAAGGGATTCCTGCCCACAGTAGTAAATATAATGGTCATCTGAGTTAAATTCACCCATTCCAGTCCATTTTAGTTCACTGATTCCTAGAATGTCGAAATTCACTCTTGCCATCTCCTGTTTGACCACTTCCAATTTGCCTTGATTCTTGGACCTCACATTCTAGGTTCCTATGCAATATTGCTCTCTACAGCATCAAACCTTGCTCTATCACCAGTCCCATCTGAAACTGGGTATTGTTTTTGATTTGGCTCCATCCCCTCATTCTTTCTGGAGTTATTTCTCCACTGATCTCCAGCAGCATATTGGGCACTTACTGACCTGGGGAGTTCCTCTTTCACTATCCTATCATTTTGCCTTCTCATACTGTTCATGGGGTTCTCAAGGCAAGAATACTGAAGTGGTTTGTCATTCCCTTCTCCAGTGGACCACATTCTGTCAGACCTCTCCCCCATGACCCAGCCATCTTGGGTGGCCCCACACGGCATGGCTTAGTTTCATTGAGTTAGACACGACAGCGGTCCTGTGACCAGATTGGCTAGTTTTATGTGATTATGGTTTTAGTGTGTCTGCCCTCTGATGCCCTCTTGCAACACCTACCGTCTTACTTGGGTTTCTCTTACCTCGGAAGTGGGATATCTCTTGACGCTGCTCCAGAAAAGCACAGCCACTGCTCCTTACCTTGGAGGAGGGGTATCTTCACATGGCCCGTCCCTCCTGACCTTGAACGTGGAGTAGCTCCTCTCAGCCCTCCTGCTCCCAGTAGCAGCCGCTCCTTAGAGGTGGTATTGCTCCTCTAGGCTGCCTCCCCTGCCCTCGGGTGTATGGTAGCTCCTCTTGGCCACTGCCCCTGACCTCGGAGGTGGGGTAGCTCTTCGGATGCAGCCCCTGACCTCGGAAGTGGGGAAGCTCCTCTCCACTGCCCCTCCTGTGCTGTCACAGCCTGGCGCTCTCGGTTGCTACCCCTGACCTTGGGCGAGGGGTAGCTCCTCACGGGCACGCTTCTGCGTAGCTCTGTGACAGCACGTGTCTGTCACAGCCGGCGTGCTTCTGTGCAGTAAAGTTCTTAAAAAAATGAGCATAGAAGGAAACATAGTAAAGGCCATATATATGATAAGCTTACAGTAAACATTATTATCAATGGTGACAAAATGAAAGCATTGACCCTAAGATCAGGAACAAGACAAGGGTGTCCACTTTCACCACTATTATTCACATAGTTCTGGAAGTCCTAGTTACAGCAATCAGGGAAGAAAAAGAAATAATAGGAAACCAGGTGAGAAAAGAAGAAGTAAAGCTCTCATTGTTTGCAGATGACATGCTACTGTATGTAGAAAACCTTAAATATTGTATCAGAAAATTACTAGAGCTAATCAGTGAATGCAAAAAAGTTGCAAGATACAAAATCAATACACAGAAATCACTTGCATTTCTATATACAAACAATGAAAAATCAGAAAGAGAAATTAAGGAATCAATCCCATTCACCACTGCAAAAAAAAAAAAAAGAATTAAATGTCTAGGAGTAAACTTGCCTAAGGAAACAAAAGAACTGTACACAGAAAATTATAAGACACTAATGAAACAAATCAAAGATGACATAAACAGTTGAGAGATATTCCACATTCCTGGGTAGGAAGAATCAATATTGTGAAAATGAATATACTACCAAGTGCAATCTACAGATTTAATGTAATCCCTATCAAAATACCAATGGCATTTATCACAAAACTACAACAAAAAAAATTTTCACAATTCATATGGAAGCACAAAAGACCCTGAATAGCCAAAGCAGTCTTGAGAAAGAAGAATGGAGCTGGAGAAATCAAGCTACCTGACTTCAAGTTATACTACAAATCTACAGTTATCAAGACAGCATGGTCCTGGCACAAAAACAGTAATATAGACCAATGGAACAAGATAGAAAGCCCAGAAATAAACCCATGCACCTATGGGTACCTTATCTTTGACAAAAGAGGCAAGAATATACAATGGGGCAAAGACAGCCTCTTCAATAAATGGTTCTGGGAAAACTGGATAGCTACATGTAAAATAATGAAATTAGAACACTTCCTAACACCATACAAAAAGATAAACTCAAAATGGATTAAAGACCTAAATGTAAGAGCAAAAGCTATAAAACTCTTAGAGGAAAACATAGGCAGAACACTCTGACATAAATCAAAACAAGATAATCTATGAGCCACCTCCTAGAGTAGTGGAAATAAAAGCAAAAGTAAATAAGTGGGGTCTGATTAAACTTAAAAGCTTTTGCACAACAAAGGAAACTATAAGCAAGGTGAAAAGACATCCCTCAGAATGGGAGAAAATAATAGCAAATGAAACAACTGACAAAGGATTAATTTCTAAAATATACAAGCAGCTCATACCACTCAATACCAGATAAACAAACAACCCAATCAAAAGGTGGGGAAAAGACCTAAACAGACATTTCTCCAAAGAAGACATACAGATGGCTATAAACACATGTAAAGATACTCAACATCGCTCATTCTTCAGTTCAGTTCAGTTCAGTTTAGTTGGTCAGTCGTATCTGACTCTTTGTGACCTCATGGACTGCAGCACATCAGGCCTCCCTGTCCACCACCAACTCTCGGAGCTTACTCAAACTCATGTCCACTGTGTCGGTATGCCATCCAGCCATATCATCCTCTGTCATCCCCTTCTCCTCTCACCTTCAATCTCTCCCAGCATCAGGGTCTTTTCATATGAGTCAGCTCTTCACATCAGGTGGCCAAAGTATTGAAGTTTCAGTTTCAGCATCAGTCCTTCCAATGAACACCCAGAACTGAGTTCCTTTAGGATAGACTGGTTAGATCTCCTTGCAGTCCAAGGGACTCTCAAGATTTTTATCCAACACCACATTTCAAAAGCATCAATTTTTCAGTGCTCAGCTCTCTTTATAGTCCATCTCTCACATCCATACATGTCTACTGGAAAAACCATAGCTTTGACAAGAAAGACCTTTAGGCAAAGTAATGTCTCTGCTTATGCTATCTAGGTTGGTCATAACGTTTCTTCCAAGGAGTAAGCATGCTTTCATTTCATGGCTGCAGTCACCATATACAGTGATTTTGGAGCCCCAAAACTAAAGTCTGCCACCATGCCGCTCATTATTAGAGAAATGCAAATGAAAACCACAATGAGATATCACCTCACACTGGTCAGAATGGTCCTCATCAAAAAGTCTACAAACAATAAATGCTGGAAACGGTGTGGAGAAAAGGGAACACTCTTGCACTGTTGGTGGGAATGCAAATTTATACAGCCACTATGGAAGACAGTATGGAGTTCGGAGTTTTTCCTTAAAAAACTAGGAATAAAACTACCATGTGACCCAGCAATACCACTCCTAGGCATATACCCTGAAAAAAACAAAATTGAAAGAGACACATGTATCAAATTGTTCATTGTAGTACTATTTGTGATAACTGGAACATGGATGCAACCTAGATGTCCATCGACAGATGAATGGATAAAGAAGTTGTGGTATATATACACAGTGGAATATTACTCAGCCATAAAAAGGAATGCATTTCAGTCAGTTCTAATGAGGTGGATGAACATAGAACCTATTATACAGAGTGAAGTGAGTCAGTAAAAGAAAGATAAATACCATATTCTAACACATATATATGGAATCTACAAAAATGGTACTGAATAATTTATTTACAGGGCAACAACAGAGAAACAGACATAGAGAATAGACTTATGGGCATGGGGAGAGGGGATGAGAGGGTGAGATGTATGGAAAGAGTAACATGTAAACTTACCTTACCATATGTAAAATAGATAGCCAACAGGAATTTGCTGTATGGCTCAGGAAATTCAGAGGACCTCTGGATGAACCTAGAGGGGTGGGATGGGGAGGGAGACGGGAAGGAGGTTCAAAGGGAGGGGGTATGTGTATGCTTATGGCTGGTTCATGCTGAGGTTTGACAGAAAACATCAAGATTCTGCAGAAGCAATTATCCTTCAATAAAAACACATTAATTTTAAAAAGAGAAAAAAGGATACGCCTGTTGGTAAAACTTACACCTTTATCACAGGACTGGTTGGGAATTTAAGCTCTCTAGTGAGCCGTGATTTGGAGATGTATATATATATATCTTGTATATCATATAAATGATATTCATATCATTCATTCACTGTTCCTTTATTGGTTATGACAGAATTAGAATGGGGGAAATATTTCATTTAGAGCATTGGAAGGAACCATATATTTTAGGCACAATGGAAGTTTTACATACAGACACTAAACCACAGACCTCAATAATTAAATGGACACTATGAAAAACTACTTTGCATAGGAATAATGCAACACAAATTTCCCTTGCATCATACTTAAGGTCCTGTCTGACTCTAGGTCTTATTATGTCAAACTCTGTATTGAAATTGCTGTTTCACATAGATGCCAATTAGAGACATGCATCTGATGCTCCTCTTTCTCAGTAACTCCTGTAGAGAATGTGACACTGAGCTAAATAGAGAATAGTACACCCTGAGGGGTGTAAAATCAGATAACCAATTATGAAACATACATCTGTGCATGTCTACATTTCCAGAAAGAGAAATTATGGTAGTGATGTTCCAAGGTAGGATGAATTAAAAAGTAACAAATTGTAGTTGCATATTTTATTCTCCTATGAAGTTATATAATTGGTTTGGTCACCGAGTTAGATTTTTCATAGAAGTAGTACAAATTATGATCATTCTTTTAATAAAATGAAAAAGAGTGTACTTAGTACAAAGCATTTCATTTCAAAAAAATTTATTCTTAAGAAATTGTGAATGCTCATGAGACAAATGGGAATTTACATATGTTTCACACAAGGTTTGAACCAATTTGAGAGAGCAGAAAAATAACAAAAGAAAAAACTTAGATGACAAAGAAGAGAAACATTAATAAAGGATGTTTCTAAAATTGTACATAGAAGTGAAATCGAAGAAATGGAAATACCAGGTAATAAAATGAAGAAGCAGTTGCTATTACCATAATTTAAACAAAGAATCTCACTATCTGACTCTGAGGCTTTAAGCCCTGCTATCATTCTTCAGCCTGAGGTAAATGGACCTTTTCTAAAAGTTTCCATCTGGCTTCACAGCGGAATTCTACCAAAAATTTAGAGAAGAGCTAACACCTATCTTACTCAAACTCTTCCAGAAAATAGCAGAAGAAGGTAAACTTCCAAACTCATTCTATGAGGCCACCATCACCTTAATTCCAAAACCAGACAAAGATGCCACAAAAAAAGAAAACTACAGGCCAATATCACTGATGAACATAGATGCAAAAATCCTTAACAAAATTCTAGCAAACAGAATCCAACAACATATTAAAAAAATTATACACCATGACCAAGTGGGCTTTATCCCAGGAATGCAAGGATTCTTTAATATCCGCAAATCAATCAACGTGATACACCACATTAACAAATTGAAAGATAAAAACCATATGATTATCTCAATAGATGCAGAAAAAGCCTTTGACAAAATTCAACATCCATTTATGATCAAAACTCTCCAGAAAGCAGGAATAGAAGGAACATACCTCAACATAATAAAAGCTATATATGACAAACCCACAGCAAGCATTACCCTCAATGGCGAAAAATTGAAAGCATTTCCCCTAAAATCAGGAACAAGACAAGGGTGCCCACTCTCACCACTCCTATTCAACATAGTCTTGGAAGTGTTGGCCACAGCAATCAGGGCAGAAAAAGAAGTAAAAGGAATCCTGATAGGAAAAGAAGAAGTGAAACTCTCACTGTTTGCAGATGACATGATCCTCTACATAGAAAACCCTAAAGACTCTACCAGAAAATTACTGGAGCTAATCAATGAATATAGTAAAGTTGCAGGATATAAAATTAACACACAGAAATCCCTTGCATTCCTATACACTAACAATGAGAAAGCAGAAAGAGAAATTAAGGAAACAATACCATTCACCATTGCAACAAAAAGAATAAAATACTTAGGAATATATCTACCTAAAGAAACAAAAGACTTATACATAGAAAACTATAAATCACTGATGAAAGAAATCAAAGAGGACACAAACAGATGGAGAAATATACCGTGTTCATGGATTGGAAGAATCAACATTGTCAAAATGGCCATACTACCCAAAGCAATCTACAGATTCAATGCAATCCCTATCAAGCTACCAACGGCATTTTTCACAGAACTAGAACAAATAATTTCACAATTTGTATGGAAATACAAAAAACCTCGAATAGCCAAAGTAATCTTGAGAAAGAAGAATGGAACTGGAGGAATCAATCTGCCTGACTTCAGACTATACTACAAAGCTACAGTCATCAAGACAGTATGGTACTGGCACAAAAACAGATATATAGATCAATGGATCAGAATAGAAAGCCCAGAGATAAATCCACGAGCATATGGTCACCTTATCTTCGACAAAGGAGGCAAGGAGATACAATGGAAAAAAGATAGCCTCTTCAACAAGTGGTGCTGGGAAAATTGGTCAACCACTTGTAAAAGAATGAAACTAGAACACTTTCTAACACCATACACAAAAATAAATTCAAAATGGATTAAAGATCTAAATGTAAGACCAGAAACTATAAAACTCCTAGAGGAGAACATAGGTAAAACACTCTCCGACATAAATCACAGCAGGATCCTCTATGACCCACATCCCAGAATATTAGAAACAAAAGCAAAAATAAACAAATGGGACCTAATGAAACTTAAAAGCTTTTGCACAGCAAAGGAAACTATAAGCAAGGTGAAAAGACAGCCCTCAGAATGGGAGAAAATAATAGCAAACGAAGCAACAGACAAGGGCTTAATCTCAAAAATACACAAGCAACTCCTCCAGCTCAACTCCAGAAAAATAAATGACCCAATCAAAAAATGGGCCAAAGAACTAAACAGACACTTCTCCAAGGAAGACATACAGATGGCTAAGAAACACATGAAAAGATGCTCAACATCACTCATTATCAGAGAAATGCAAATCAAAACCACAATGAGGTACCATTACACGCCAGTCAGGATGGCTGCTATCCAAAAGTCTACAAGCAATAAATGCTGGAGAGGGTGTGGAGAAAAGGGAACCCTCTTACACTGTTGGTGGGAATGCAAACTAGTACAGCCACTATGGAAAACAGTGTGGAGATTTCTTAAAAAACTGGAAATAGAACTTCCATATGACCCAGCAATCCCACTTCTGGGCATATACACCAAGGAAACCAGATCCGAAAGAGACACATGCACCCCAATGTTCATCGCAGCACTGTTTATCATAGCCAGGACATGGAAGCAACCTAGATGCCCATCAGCAGACGAATGGATAAGGAAGCTGTGGTACATATACACCATGGAATATTACTCAGCCATTAAAAAGAATTAATTTGAATCAGTTCTAATGAGATGGACGAAACTGGAGCCCATTATACAGAGTGAAGTAAGCCAGAAAGATAAAGAACATTACAATATACTAACACATATATATGGAATTTAGAAAGATGTTAATGATAACCCTATATGCAGAACAGAAAAAAAAAAGAAGACACAGATTTATAGAACAGTCTTTTAGACTCTGTGGGAGAAGGCGAGGGTGGGATGTTTCAAGAGAACAGCATTGAAACATGTATATTATCTAGGGTGAAACCGATCACCAGCCCAGGTTGGATGCATGAGACAAGTGCTCGGACCTGGTGCACTGGGAAAACCTAGAGGGAATGGGTGGAGAGGGAGGTGGGAGGGGGGATTGGGATGGGGAACACATGTAAACCCTTGGCTGTTTCATTTCAATGTATGACAAAATCCACCACAAATAAAAAAAAAAAAAAAAAAAGGCAAAAAAAAAATAAATAAATAAAAAGTGGTTATACAAAAAAAAAAAATAAAATAAAATAAAATAGATCAGCAGAAATGTCCCACTGTATAGCACAGGGAGCTATATTCAATAATTCAATATCTTGTAATAAACTAATAGAAAAAATCTGAAAAAAAAAAAAAAGTTTCCATCTCAAAGAGTCTTTTTAGAGCCCTCTTTATGTCTTTGTTTCTCAGGCTGTAGATGAAGGGGTTCAGCATGGGTGTGACCACAGTGTACATCACTGATACTATAGCACTCGCGTGTGAGCGGTAGGTAGCAGTGAAGCTGAGATACACTCCTAAGGCTGAGCAATAAAATAAGGAGACAACCGAGAGGTGAGATGCACAGGTGGAGAATGCTTTATACTGCCCCTGAGCAGATGAGGTTCCACAGATGGAGGACACTATCTTAGAGTAAGAGTAGAGGATACCAGCCAGGGAAACACCCCCTATAATTACAGATCCAAAATACACCACCATGTTATTGAGAAAGGGGTCAGAACAGGACAGTTGGATAAGCCATGTGATTTCACAGAAAAAGTGATGGATTTCCAAGTCTGAACAGAAAGACAATCGCAAAATCATTAAACTCTGTAACGATGAATAAATAAAACTCAACATCCAGGATACCAGCACCAGCACTCCACAGACCCAAGGGTTCATGATGACCGTGTACTGCAGCGGGTGGCAGATAGCCACATACCGGTCATAGGCCATCACATTCAGGAGGAAGTTATCTAATCCTGCAAAGAGTAAGTAAAAATACACCTGGACAATGCAGCCTTCATAGGTGATTACTTTTCTCTGTGTCTGGGTGTTTTGGAGCATCTTTGGGATGGTGGTGGAGGTGAAGCAGATGTCTGCAAAGGACAGGTTGGAGAGGAAGAAGTACATGGGAGTGTGGAGGTGGCATTCTGCACTGACGGCCAGGATGATGAGCAGGTTTCCAAACACAGTGATGAGGTACATGGAGAGGAAAAGTCCAAAGATGAGGGGCTGCAATTCTGGTCCCTCTGAAAGTCCCAGAAGAAGAAATTCTGGGATTTGTGTATTGTTCCCTGGCTCCATGTGATGAAGCTGACTATTGGGAAAAAAAGAAAATAGCATGAAGAATATTCACCCAAACAGACACAACTTACATCATTGAAATACCATAATTTCAATTTTGTTGGCATGAAATTGATATTAATATGTTGTATATAGATAAATTCTCCATAAGTTATACCCCATTTCACCTCTGAATAAAACTTTTTGTCCCATTCTCTGTATATTTCCAAAGAGTTCGTGTATTGACACTTTTAATGAGAAATTCTTTCATGCATTTGAGAAAAATATTGAGAACAAACATGTTTCAAGCCATACAGACAATAAATAGAGGTGCTTAAACAAATATCTCACAATCCAAGGATGATGAAAGATGATATCCAAATAAATATATAATATGTTAGAAAGTGACAGGTGTTATGAAGAAAACAAAAACATATATAAAGGAAAGAGTAGTCTGTGGCATTATTTTATACCAAGTTGCCAGGGCTGCAAACAAGGGGTTATTTGAAGAGATGTCCAGGAAGAGAGAGAAGTAGCTGGTGAGATACCAGGAGAAGTATGTGCCTGGCACAAAGGACCTGAGGAAGATGCTGGATCCACATGTTCAAAGGCAAATGAGAAAGCCAGTGTGGCAGAGGGATAATCAAGAGTGGGAGTGATGAGAGATGATGTCAGGGATGTTGAGGAGCAAGGTGGCCTCCCAGCTAGAGCTGACCCTTCAGTCCACAGAGAATCCCTCCTTTCACGGTGTTCCCAGCACTTTATGGATTTAGTTGCAAAGGTTTCCTGTGAATTAAAGCAGATCCTCGTCTCTGCACTGTCTTTGATTGAGTTCTGGCCTCTGTAACCTTATATCACCTTAATGTATGAGTCCAAGTGCCTGTGCTCTAAGACCTGCTCTCACTCCACAAGGCACAGACGTACCATGGCTCCTGGACTGTGTTTCTGTCACGAATTTCTCAACCAGACCCCCCTCTTTAGGCCAGGGGTGGTAACCACTCCAGCAAGTCAGATCAGATTAATTTTCTCCTAAACAATGTTTAAATGGCACCCATAAATTCCAAATCATAAACTTCTGATGGAATAATAACATTGGGATTCCTCTTAGCTACAGCCACTTTCTGCCCTGTATTTAAAGAAACATAATATATGAGGGAGAAATAAAATGAAGGAAAAAGATCTAATAAGCTCAAATCATCCCTGAAACAATTTGATGAAGAAAAGCTTCCTTGGATTAGCAACCTTCCAACTTCAGCTATATCTCTTTGATGCCCATGAAAAATCAGAAAGAAACATCTTACTTCCAAGGACAGAGGCAGTGATACATATATGATGTGAAAAACCATACAGATTTAATACCCCAAGAGAAAAATAAGTAAAGGTTGTAAACTCAACAAGTCAAAAATAAAAACATAAAAAATGTGACAAAAGTAATATATGTGTTATATGAGACAGTAGAAGATGTCTTTCCTGTCCTTTTCTATATAATTTGATCTTTTTTTGTGTGTTCTGATACTGAATGAGGCAAGTCCTATCTCTGTTTTCTTATAGATCATAATTTGCTTATTACTCTTGGGTATAATATTTTCACTTTTTAAATTAATCCAATGAGCACACTTCAATTCTAGTTCTGGTCTTTGTCCAGCTGGCAAAGGCCTTTCCAGACCCTACTCTAAAAAGCTTGAGCAGGTCATGAAAATTCCTCCTCTTATTCTGGATAAATTTCTTTATGTGATTTAAACCTGAGGACACTATATTTCAGTTTACTGTGACACTGTCACTATATTTCAAGATACTAATCATCAGAGACTTAAATTGCCTTGTTCAATTCTTATTTTCTCAAAGGTCTGTGAATATATTTGCATTTTTTTAAAACACATTTAAGAAAATGAGAAATTCTGAAATGACAAAATATGGCTAAAATATGAAACCAGTTAAAAGGGTGATTTCTTATATTTGTATTAAAGAAAACTGGATGGAACAGCAAAAATTGACTGAAACTTGGTATATACTAGGGGTGAAAGTGCAGTTGTTCTGTCATGTCTGGCTTTTTGTGACCCCATGGACTGTAACCTACCACATGCCTCCATCCACAGGATTTTCCAGGCAAGAATACTGGAATGGATTGCCATTTCCTTCTCCAGGAATCATCCCATCCCAGGAGGGAATTGAACCCAGGTCTCCTGCACTGTAGGCAGATACTTTACCATATGAGCCACCAGGGAATTATTAAGGGTAATTAAACATTTATGACATTTATGACATGAATTAATAATTAATTTAGAAAAGACTTTGATTCAAGAGAACATAACATACAATGACCCAGAAATTTCTGGCAAATAGCAGATGCTTTGTTATAATATGTTGAATGATTAAGAATCAGGCCCCTTTAGACATGAACACTATCCTGTGGGATGGCTGTATCCAATTTGGTTAGAAAAGGCAGGATTGTTGAATTTAGCTGGACTAAATGGCCATCTATCCAGAAGGAAATTAAGTTGTTCCTTATCTGACATATCTTTTTTAAAGGGACTAAAGACCCCAGTGTAAAATTAAGCAGTTCACTTTACCAAATATATAAAAAACTACATCATAACTGCATTTCTACTGATATCAGAAACACGGATAGTTTTAAAATCTGGATTCCTCAGTCTCTGCACAAGTGGATATTCTCTGACGGATCTTTCTCTGGGGTGGGGTCTGCCCTGTAAATAGCAGGATGTTTAGAAACATCCTTGCCCACCATGTACCACTCATCAGTGTGACAACAAATAATGTCTATGATTATTGCTTAAAGGACCCTGGGGGAAACAATTACCCTTGGTGGAGAAATGCAGTATTAAAATAGAATTTCAAAATATTTTTGCAGCAGTGATATAATAGTCACTTGTTGATAAATAATATTATATGCCACCAAATCCGTGAGTCATACAGCCACACCATGCAATATTATACAGATATTAAAATAATGAACCACCATTACACTGGTTGATTGGAACCAAGTCCCTGAGGTATTACTGAGAAAGAAACAAAAGAGGGACAAATTGTAGAAAACATTAAACATAATGACGATTTGCCACTAAAATATAAAAACCATTTATGATGTATTCAGGATTGTATTGATACATTTGTGTAAAAGCATTTATGTATAAGAACATGTTTTAGAAAGAGATTTTTCAAAACTTAAGAACTTATGGAACAAAATATATTGGTGAGAGTGCAATTACATTAAGGGTACTGCTTCCTGAGCAATGTGCTATGTGTAAAGTCACTTCAGTCATGTCTGACTCCATGCAACCCTATAGACTGTAGCCTGCCAGGAGCCTCCATCTGTCCATGGGATTCTCCAGGCAAGAAGACTGGAGTGTGTTGTCATGCCTTCCCCCAAGGTATCTTTGTAACCCAGAGATCAAAACTGTATCTCTTTTTTTTTTTATTAGTTGGAGGCTAATTACTTTACAATATTGTAGTGGTTTTTGCCATACATTGACATGAATCAGCTGTGGATTTATATGTGTCCCCCATCCCAATCCCCCCTCCCGCCTCCCTCCCCATCCGATCTCTTAACTCTCCTACTTAGGCAGACAGATTCTTTACCACTAGCACCACAATAATAAATTGAATAATAAAATTGAATGAAAACCTACAACTAACTGATAAAAAGACACGAAAGAGTAAAACTTTAACAATATTAACATGGATCACTAATTCAAGATCAAATTGCCAAAGATTTGGAAGTGAAACAATATAACAAAAGAACATTTACAATGTGAGGAAAGAGCGGTATCTAAGTTATAATTTTATTTTATATGTAGAGAGAGGAAGTCAAATATGGCTGTAGAATGTAAGTCAAATAGTAAAGAATTATGGTCAGAGGTGATGCAGCTTTTAAGAAAAGATTTAATCAGAAGGCCAAAAGGAATAAAAATGAAAACAGATGAGAAACTCTTAATAGCAATAAATATGTATAAGAAATTATCTATCAGCACTAAAGATGCTAAAGACCCCCACTTTCCTCTCTTGCTTACATCAAGAGTTGACACATTAAGAGTATTAAAGTGGCAACTAAAGTATTATAGTGAGAAAAATAACAATAAAGAGCAATGAGCTGTATGTACTAGGCAGCATGGTGACTATAGTTCATAACACATTTTTTAGAATAATTTTAAGTTGCTAAGAGACAGTATATCCTAAAAGTTCTCCTCACAAGAAATAAATTGTAACTATGTGTGGTAACATGTTAAGGAGATTAACTGTGCTGATCATTTAGCAATATAAACAAATACTGAAACATTATGCTGTGCACCCGTGACTCATATATTGTCAAAGGTCAGTTATACCCAAACTCTTTTGGAAAAGCAATGAAGAGAATGTTGTCAGATTTGACCAACAAAATTTATCAATTTTTATACAATTAAATCAATTGTATACAATTACAAGAGAAATTTTAATACAATTAAATTTTATACAATTTTTATACAATTTTCCACAAATTAATCTATGCATATATAAAAGAGCTTAATCACAAATGCAAGTTTTTTTGTTAAAAAATAGTCCTTCCTATCAAAGAATGCAATTTGAAAAAGGAATAACAGCACTCTGATACCACTATGCAAAACAAAATGGTTATAGAGACGTTTTTTAAATAGAGAAACACTGCATGGCTAACAAATCCATAGATCTGTTTAGCCTCACAGATAATAAAATAGTTGGAAAGTAAACCTCCCTAGCATAAATCTTTTCACTTATATAACTAAGATTAATTTTTCTCTTAAGTGAACACAAGAGTGAGAGAAGATACTAGAATGTGTATTTTGACTACACAGCTATTGAAAGTGTATATTTGCAAACAGTCCTCAGTTTAGATCTTTCTCCTCTATGTGGAGGCACAGTCTAATATGCCCCATCTTACAATAAAATGAAATACAGTTAATACCCTATTTGTCTATTCCTATTAATTAACAAGAACCTTAGACTCATGTTCCAATTTTACTGGATGCAGTTTATCCCTCTTGTTAGTTCTTCTGTGGGGCTTCCACTAGCATGATTTAATTGTCAACATTGACAATCTAATTTTTGAGTTCACTGTTCCTTTTCAGCATCATAAATAAATACATCTTCAGGAAACCCAGCAAGAAACCACAGTGACCTCTGTCTCTGGGCTATGCTAGGTTGGTCCTCAGATGACCTCAGGTACATTCCTGGTTTCCATCCTTCTGATCCTCTCCTGCAGTGTCTGTGGAACTCTCAGACTCACCTGTTTGGGAGGTTTGTCTCACTTTGTCTGGGAGGTTTCCCTATGAAAGTCAAACTTCCCCCATAAGTGGCTGGTGATGCAGACCCATGTTCTGTCTCTGCATAGGACAGCTAACAGATCAAGCATTGGTCTCCCATCCAGATGTAGGACCACCAAAGCAATGAACACATACTGTCCAACCAAAACAGATCAGGCTGAGGAACTGCAGCAGAGGAGATATTTACATCCTCCATGTCAGCTCATTAAACACGTTTTCCCTTTGTCACCCCAACTTTTAAGTTTGTTATTTCCCTTGATGACACTGGTCTGGACAGAATGCAATTTTTCTTCTGATTCTTTGTTCCTAAGAGACTCCATTACAAGTTAGGTAAATTCAGTTTCCTCATTTCTTTGCCTTTACCTCTCCTGCTTCCAAAGCTCTAAGGCTCCTGGCACCTCATCACATCCCTGAGTTCAAGTTTTCTCAAAAGTATAATATTGACAATTGGTCTTGACTAGGTCCTTTGGGTCTTCAATGATCTGATCTGTTGCAGGAACGCAACCCAAGAAATCTCTGAATATGACCATTACCCTTTTCAAAACAGGGGATAACTTTGCTCCTTTAAAATAAAACTTGGGTATTATAATCCTTGGTTACACACAAGTTTTGTAAAGCCTAAATTGACTTCCTACTTACAACAGAAATTAAACAATTCACTTGCCAATGCAGGAAATGTTAAGAGACACAGGTAGGATCCCTGGATCAGGAAGATCCCCTGGAGAAGGCCATGGCAACCCACTCCAGTATTCTTTCCTGGAGAATCCCATGGATAGAGAAGCCTGGCAGGGGGTCCATGGGGTCGCAAAGAATCAGAAAAGGCTGAAGTGACTTAACACAGAACAGCACACATACTCCTCCTAGGAGTTGAGTTTAACCCTTTGGAGTCAATCAGTGAGCTTCCGTTATATAACATCATTTTATGTTACACTCCGATTTTTAATAGGAGAAAATTTTAATCATTCGGGAGAGATTTCACCCCCATAGCTGACACAGAGAATTTCATTTTGTCTAAATGTAAATGTGGATCTGACTCTGAGGCCTTTGGAATTTAAGATAGGAAAAGTAAGTCATTATTAAAATTCAGGTCACACATTCTACCTTGAATCTGTGTATTAACATTTCTACATTGTCTCTAATTTATGTTCATTCAAGTGTTCATTTTTTTTACTTCTATCCTTCCAACTTTCTCTCATGTTTTCCTTCAGCACAATGGATGGAATTACAAATGAAGCAGTGCATTTAAATCTATGTGTGCATGTGTGTTTATTTCAGAGAAAGTGTATACAGATACAGACACATATACATATTCCTAAACTTGAACAATGTTTGGGGACTCAGAGAAGTATTTACATACATTTTATGCCTTCATCACAACCTCCAAGTAAAGTTAGGATTGATCATTTCACATTTCCTTCTGAAAGATAAAACTGAGGCTCAGGGCAACTTTGTTATTAACAATAACATTATAAAGAAATTAAAATTTATTGTGGACTTTTTAAAATTATACACAAATGGAACCATGTAGTATACTGCTGGTTTTTGAAATTTATAAAATTGCATGTTTTAAAAATGTACAATTTATTATATTTAATTACACTGTAATGAATTATAAGAATTAAAATTTTCTGTTTGCGCATTGTTAAGGGTAGTATGTTCAGTTCAGTTCAGTCACTCAGTCATGTCCGACTCTTTGCAACCCCATGGACTGCAGCATGCCAGACCGCCCTGTCCATCACCAACTCCTGGAGTTTACTCAAACTCATGTCCATTGAGTCGGTGATGCCATCCAACCATCTCATCCTCTGTCATCCCCTTCTCCTCCTGCCTTCAATCTTTCCCAGCATCAGGGTCTTTTCCAAGGGTAGTATATTAATCACACTAATACTGGTGAAAGATAGCTCCTCTAACTGGGAAGAAAGCAAAGTGGCATGTAGGGATTTAGGAACAGTGAAATTTAAATATAGCATTTAACATTTGAGAAATAAAGGTTGTGTTTTTTTTTTTTTTGTCTTATTAACTAAAAGACTGTTGTTCAATCTCTAAGTCATGTCTGATTCTTTACAACCCCATGGACTGCAGCATGCCAGTCTTCCCTGTCCTTCACAATCTCCCAGAGCTAGCTCAAATTCACGTCCACTGAGTCAATGATGCAATCCAACCATCTCATCCTCCGCCACCTCCTTCTCCTTTTACCTTCAAACTTTGCCAGCTTCAGGGTCTTTTCCAGTGAGTCAGTTCTTCATATCAGGTGGCCAACATATTGGCGCTTCAGCTTCAGCATCAGTTCTTCTAATGAATATTCAGGGTTCAACTCCTGTAGGATTGACAAGTTTGATTTCTTTGCAGACCAAGGGACTCTCAAGAGTTTTCTCCAACACCACAGTTGGAAAGCATCAATTCTTTGATGCTCAGCCTTCTTTATGGTCCAACTCTCATGCAGTCACCATCCTCAATAAACTAAAGACTAACTTACTTACATAAAAGGAAAAAAATTGACATCAAGTGGTTCAAGACAGAAGACCACTACAGCTGAAGGAGGAGCATTTAAAACACATTGTGGAGGAGCATTTAAAACACAAAATAGAGTCTGAAAGCTGACAGTGGATCCATGAGGAAACAGTCATAACTCAGATCAACTCTCAGTCATAGAAACTCATTATGTTAAAAATTCATTATACTGAATCATTTGCTTTTAGGATGACTTGTTATGTAGCAACAGCGAACCGATATACACTAATCCAAGTGAACAGAACTGAGGGAATTATAATAATGTGTTGCTTTATTTCTAGGCAATTGTTATGATATCTGAATAGCATTCAAGACTTCTCTATTATTCAAATTTATGTCATACAGTTTTACTAAAAAGGGATTTCATTTAGTTTTCCTTGTAGGTAAGCAAGAAAGGTTAAAAGGATATGCCTATTTGTGAGAAATGCATACCTTTATCACAGGAAAGTGAAAATGTGAAAGCTGCTCAGTCTGACTCTGTGACGCCATGGACTGTACGGTCCATGGAATTCTCCAGACCAGAATGCTGGTGTGGCAGGCTTTCCCTTCTCCAGGGGATCTTCCCAACCCAGGTCTCCCACATTGCAGGTGGATTCTTTACCAGCGGAGCCATAAAGGAAGCCCAAGAACACTGGAGTGGGTAGCCTGTCCCTTCTACAGTGAGTCTTCCTGACCCAGGAATCAAACTGGGGTCTCCTGCATTGTGGGAAGATTCTTTACCAAATTAGCTATCAGGGAAGCCATTTTTTACAGGACTAGAAGGGAATTTAAGGTCTAATGAGCCATAATGTGGATATATATATATATATATAATAGTATATAATATATAAAATATATAATAATATAATATATTAATAATATATAATGATATTATTATTAATAATTACAATTAATATTAATTAATAATATTGATAATAATTAATATTAATAATATTAATATTATCTAGTATATAATATAAATTATATATAAATATTAAACATGTCATGCATATTATAGAAATATGATATTTAAATTATTCATTCACTCTTTCATTGATTATAGCAGAAATGAAATGGGGGAAATATTTCATCTAGAGCAATGGAAGGAGCAATTATTTGTAGGCAACAATGAAAGTTTTCAAGCAGAAAGAGATAATTATGCCAAAAACTCCTTCACCCCAACAATAAACCCCTTTACACACAGATACTAAATCACATATGTCAATATGTAAATGGACACCATGAAAAAATCATTTGCAAAGATATAATCTGACACAAATTTTTGTTGCATCATACTTAAGGTCTCTCTGACTCTAGGTCTTATTATGTCAAAATCCTTATTGAAATTTCTGTTTCACATAGATGTCAGTTAGAGACATACATTTGATGATCAGCTTTACCAGTAACTCCTATAGAGAATGTAGACACTAGGTTAAATAGAAGATTGTACCCTGGGGGGAAGAGCTAAGATGGCAGAGGAATAGGTCGGGGAGACCACTCTCTCCCCTACAAATTCATCGAAAGAACATTTGAACGCTGAACAAACTACACAAAATAACTTCTGATCACTAGCAGAGGACATCAGGAGCCCAGAAAAGCAGCCCATTGTCTTTGAAAGGAGGTAGGACAAAATATAAAAGATAAAGAGACAAAAGAGCTAGGGACGGAGACCCGTCCTGGGAAAGGAGTCGTAATAGAGGAAGCTTCCAAACACCAGGAAAACCTCTCACTGGCGAGTCTGGGGGAAGTTTGCGAATCTCGGAGGGCAACGTAACAGGGAGGAAAAATAAATAAAACCCACAGATTACTTGCCTAAAAGCAACTCCCAGCAGAAAAGTACCCCAGATGCTCGCATCTGCCACCAGCAAGTGGGGGCTGAACAGAGATGAGCAGGCGGCATTGCTTAGGAACAAAGGAAGAACTGAGCAATTCCAAAGAACAGCTAGGCTGTGACGGACTGGCCCATCCCCTGCTGGAGGCAGGAGGCGGGGGGGACTCGGCCCCAGAGATGGCATCCCCTACCAAACTGCAAACAGCCTTCCAGTTTCTAACCAAAGACTTCCAGAGATCCTGGATGGTTGACATCTGCCAGGAGGGTCGAGGCTAGAGACCAGCCCTCCAGAACAGACACAAGGTGCACCAGACCGGCGGGAGCAGAACCGCGCGCAGAAACTGAGGCTGGGACCACGGAGGGGATAAGGTGCACCACATCCGGGGAGAATGGTCCTCAGCTGCCTGAGCTGTTTGAGCCTGGAAAGGCACAAAACGCAGGCCCAACCGAGTCTGCGTTCTTGTGGAGTACCCAAAAACTTGAACCACATGCAACTCAGGGCCTGTTCCCTATAGAGCAGCCTGGAACCTGAGCAACATAGACGAGGAAAGCACAAGTGCCATGAGCGGGGGCAAACCCAGTGTGGCAGGACCACTGCGAGTGCTTCCCACACACGCCAGTGATATTTGTCTGCAGTGCCCCTCCCTCTCCACAGCACGACTGAACAAGCAAACCTAAACAAGAGACCACCTCCGCCCACTTGTGTCAGGGCAGAAATTAGACACTGAAGAGACCTGCAAACAGAAGCCAAATAAATGAAGGGAACAGCTTCAGAAGTGACTGGTGCAACAGGTTAAAATCCCTGTAGTTAACACCGACTACACCGGAAGGGACCTACAGATATCAAGAATTGTAAGCTGGAACAAGGAGCTATCTGAAACTGAACCGAACACACACTGCCGGCAACAGCTCCAGAGAAATTCCTAGATATATTCTTACTATTTTTTTAATTTAGTTTTTTTTCTTTTTTTTACTTTTTCTTTTATTTTCTTTTAAAATTCCCTATTACTCCTCTATTACTCCTTAATTTTCATTTTCTTTTATTTTCTTTTAAAGTCATCTATTATTCCTCCACTACCCCTTAATTTTCATTTTCATTTCACTATAACCTTGCAAAAAAAAAAAAACACCCTATTTTTAAAGCAAACTTCATACATATTTCTAAATTTTTTTGTGTTTTTGTTTTTAATATTGTATTTTTAAGAGTCTAACCTCTACTCTCGATTTTTAATCATTGTTTTTCAGTATTTGCTATCAATTTTGGACATTTAAGAATCCAATATTCAGTACGGATTTTTACTCAGGAGTGTGATGATTACTCCCTCCCCCTTCTGACTCTCCTTTTTCTTCCCCAGATCACCTCTATTTCCTCCCTCCCCCTTCTCTTCTCAATCCAATTCTGTGAATCTCTGTGGGTGTTCTGGGCTATGGAGAACACTTAGGGGACAGAGTACTATGTAGATCTGTCTCTCTCCTCTTGAGCCCCCCTTTTTTCTCCTCTTGCTCATCTCCATCTCCTTCCTCCCTCTCCTCTTCTTCGTGTAACTCTGTGAACCTCTCTGGGTGTCCATCACTGTGGAGATCTTTTCACCATTAACCTAGAAGTTTTATTTTCAGTGCTGTGTAGTTGGAGGAGTTTTCAGGCTACTGGAAGAATAAGACTGAAATCCAGAGGCAGGAGACTTAAGCCCCAAACCTGAAAACACCAGAGAACTCCTGACCCAAGGGAACATTAAGTAATAAGAGATCATGCAAAAGCATCCATACCTACACTGAAACCAGCCACCACCCAAGAACCAATAAGTTCCAGAGCAAGACATACCACGCAAATTCTCCAGCAGCTCAGGAACATAGCTCTGAGCGTCAACGTACAGGCTGTCACACCAAACCCACAGACCCATCTCAAAACTCACTATTGGACACTCCATTGCACTCCAAAGAGAAGAAATCCAGCTCCACCCACCAGAACACCAAAGCAAGCTTCCCTAACCAGGAATCCTTGACAAACCAAAGGTCCAAACCCACCCACTGGGAGAAACCTTCACAATAAAAAGGAACCACAGACCACCAGAATACAGAAAGGCCAATCCAAACACAGCAATCTAAACAAGATGAAAAGGGAGAGAAATACCCAGCAGGTAAAGCAACATGAAAAATGCCCATCAAGCCAAACAAAAGAGGAGGAGATAGGGAATCTCCCTGAAAAAGAATTTAGAATAATGATAATAAAAGTGATCCAATATCTTGAAAACAAAATGGAGTTACAGATAAAAAGCCTGGAGAAAAGGATTGAGAAGATGCAAGAAATGTTTAACAAAGACCTAGAAGAAATACAAAAGAGTCAATTAAAAATGAATAATGCAATAAATGAGTTCAAAAACACTCTGGAGGGAACCAGCCATAGAATAACAGAGGCAGAAGATAGGATAAATGAGGTGAAGATAAAATGGTGGAAATAAATGAGGCAGAGAGGTAAAAAGAAAAAATAATCAAAAGAAATGAGGACAACCTTAGGGACCTCTGGGACAATGTGAAATGCCCCAACATTCGAATCATAGGAGTCCCAGAAGAAGAAGACAAAAAGAAAGGCCATGAGAAAATACTCCAGGAGATAATAGCTGAAAATTTCCCTAAAATGGGGAAGGAAATAGTCACACAGGTTCAAGAAACCCAGAGAGTCCAAAACAGGATAAACCCAAGGTGAAACACCCCAAGACACATATTAATCAAATTAACAAAGATCAAATACAAAGAACAAATATTAAAAGCAGCAAAGGAGAAACAACAAACAACACACAAAGGGATTTTTGTAAGGATAACAGCTGATCTTTCAATAGAAACTCTTCAGCCAGAAGGGAATGGCAGGACATACTTAAAGTAATGAAAGAAAATAACTTACAACCCAGATTGCTGTACCCAGCAAGGATCTCATTCAGATAAGAAGGAGAATTCAAAAGCTTTACAGACAAGCGAAAGCTGACAGAATTCAGCACCACCAAACCAGCTCTTCAACAAATGCTCAAGGATCTTCTCTAGACAGGAAACACAGAAAGGTTGTATAAACATGAACCCAAAACAACAAAGCAAATGGCAACGGGACCATACCTATCAATAATTACCTTAAATATAAATGGGCTGAATGCCCCAACCAAAAGACAAAAACTGGCTGAATGGATACAGAAACAAGACCCCTATATATGCTGTGTACAAGAGATCCACCTCAAAACAAAGGACACATACAGACTGAAAGTGAAGGGCTGGAAAAAAATATTTCATGCAAACAGAGACCAAAAGAAAGCAGGAGTCGAAATTCTCATATCAGATAAAATAGACTTCAAAATAAAGGCTGTGAAAAGAGACAAAGAAGCACACTACATAATGATCAAAGGATCAATCCAAGAAGAAGATATAGCAATTATAAATATATATGTACCCAACATAGGAGCACTGCAATATGTAAGGCAAATGCTAAAGACTATGAAAGAGGAAATTAACAATAATACAATAATAGTGGGAGACTTTAATACCCCACTCACACCTATGAATAGATCAACTAAACAGGAAATTAACAAGGAAACATAAACTTTAAATGACACAATGGACCAGCTAGACCTAATTATATCTATAGGGCATTTCACACCAAAACAATCAATTTCACCTTTTTCTCAAGTGCACCTGGAAGCTTCTCTGGAATAGACCACATCCTGGGCCATAAATCTAGCCTTGGTAAATTAAAAAAACTTGAAATCATTCCAGTCATCTTTTCTGACCACAATGCAGTAAGACTAGATCTCAATTACAGGGAAAAAACTATTCAAAATTCAAACATATGAAGGCTAAATAACACGCTTCTGAATAACAAACAAATCATAGAAGAAATCAAAAAATAAATAAAATATGCATAGCATAAAAACAAATGAAAATGAAAACACAACAACCCCACACCTATGGGACACTGTAAACACAGTGCTAAGGGGAAGATTCATAGCATTACATGCTTACCTCAAGAAACAAGAAAAAAAGTCAAATAAATAACCTAGCTCTACACCTAAAGCAACTAGAGAAGGAAGAAATGAAGAACTCCAGGGTTAGTAGAAGGAAAGAAATCTTAAAAATTAGGGCAGAAATAAATGCAAAAGAAACAAAAGAGCCCATAGCAAAAATCAACAAAGCTAAAAGCTGGTCTTTTGAAAAGATAAGCAAAATTGAAAAACTGTTAGCCAGACTCATTAAGAAACAAATGGAGAAGAACCAAATCAACAAAATTAGAAATGAAAATGGAGAGATCACAACAGAAAACACTGAAATACAAAGGATCATAAGAGACTACTACAAGCAGCTCTATACCAATAAAATGGACAACTTGGAAGAAATGGACAAATTCTTAGGAAAGTATAACTTCCCAAAGATGAACCAGGAAGAAATAGAAGATCTTAACAGGGCCATCTCAAGCATGGAAATCAAAACTGTAATCAGAAATCTTCCAGCAAATAAAAGCCCAGGACCAGATGGCTTCACAGCTGAATTCTACCAAAAATTTAGAGAAGAGCTAACACGTATCTTACTCAAATTCTTCCAGAAAATTGCAGAAGAAGGTAAACTTCCAAGCTCATTCTATGAGGCCACCATCACCCTAATTCCAAAACCAGACAAATATGCCACCAAAAAGGAAAACTACAGGCCAATATCACTGATGAACATAGATGCAAAAATCCTTAACAAAATTCTAGCAAACAGAATCCAACAACATATTAAAAAAATCAAACACCATGACCAAGTGGGCTTTATCCCAGGAATGCAAGGATTCTTTAATATCTGCAAATCAATCAATGTAATACACCACATTAACAAATTGAAAGGTAAAAAACCATATGATTCTCAATAGATGCAGAAAAAGCCTTTGACAAAATTCAACATCCATTTATTATTAAAACTCTCCAGAAAGCAGGAATAGAAGGAACATACCTCAACATAATAAAAGCTATATATGACAAACCCACAGCATTGGGGTGGGTGAAATGGTGAAATATTGAAAGCATTTCCCCTAAAGTCAGGAACAAGACAAGGGTGCCCACTCTCACCACTACTATTCAAAATAGTTTTGGAAGTTTAGGCCACAGCAATCAGAACAGAGAAAGAAATAAAAAGAATCCAGATAGGAAAAGAAGTGAAACTCTCACTGTTTGCAGATGACATGATCCTCTACATAGAAAACCCTAAAGACTCTACCAGAAAATTACTAGAGATAATCAATGAATGTAGTAAAGTTGCAGGATACAAAATTAACAGACAGAAATCCCTTGGATTCCTATATACTAACAAAGAGAAAACAGAAAGAGAAATTAAGGAAACAATACCATTCACCATTGCAACAAAAAGAATAAAATACTTAGGAGTATATCTACCTAAAGAAACAAAAGACCTACACATAGAAAACTATAAAACACTGATGAAAGAAATCAAAGAGGACACAAATAGATGGAGAAATATACCATGTTCATGGATTGGAAGAATCAATATTGTGAAAATGAGTATACCACTCAAAGCAATCTATAGATTCAATGCAATCCCTATCAAGCTCCCAATGGTATTCTTCACAGAACTAGAACAAATAATTTCATAATTTGTATGGAAATGCAAAAAACCTCGAATAGCCAAAGTAATCTTGAGAAAGAAGAATGGAACTGGAGGAATCAACCTGCCTGACTTCAGGCTATACTACAAAGCCACAGTCATCAAGACAGTATGGTACTGGCAAAAAGACAGAAATATAGATCAATGGAACAAAATAGAAAGCCCACAGATAAATCCATGTACCTATGGACACCTTTTCTTTGACAAAGGAAGCAAGAATATACAATGGAAAAAAGACTACTTCTTTAACAAGAAGTGCTGGGAAAACTGGTCAACCACCTGTAAAAGAATGAAACTAGAACACTCTCTAACACCATACACAAAAATAAACTCAAAATGAATTAAAGATCTAAATGTAAAACCATAAACTATAAAACTCCTAGAGGAGAACATAGGCAAAACACTCTCTGACATAAATCACAGCAAGATCCTCTATGACCCACCTCCCAGAATATTGGAAATAAAAGCAAAAATAAACAAATGGGACCTAATGAAACTTAAAAGCTTTTGCACAACAAAGGAAACTATAATCAAGGTGAAAAGACAGCCTTCAGAATGGAAGAAAATAGTAGCAAATGAAGCAACAGACAAAGGATTAATCTCAAAAATATACAAGCAGCTCCTGAAGCTCAATCCCAGAAAAATAAATGACCCAATCAAAAAATGGGCCAAAGAACTAAACAGACATTTCTCCAAAGAAGACACACAGATGGCTAACAAACACATGAAAAGATGCTCAACATCACTCATTATCAGAGAAATGCAAATCAAAACCTCAATAAGGTACCATTACACGCCAATCAGAATGGCTGCCATCCAAAAGTCTACAAGCAATAAATGCTGGAGAGGGTGTGGAGAAAAGGGAACGCTCTTACACTGTTGATGGGAATGAGAACTAGTACAGCCACTATGGAGAACAGTGTGGAGATTCCTTTAAAAACTGGAAATAGAACTATATGGGCCAGCAATCCCATTCTTGGGCATTCACACCAAGGAAACCAGATCTGAAAGAGACACATGCACCCCAATGTTCATCACAACACTGTTTATAATAGCCAGGACATGGAAGCAACCTAGATGCCTCTCAGCAGACGAATGGATAAGAAAGCTGTAGTACATATACACAATGGAATATTACTCAGCCATTAAAATGAATACATTTGAATCAGTTCTAATGAGATGGATGAAACTAGAGCCCATTATACAGAGTGAAGTAAGCCAGAAGATAAACACCAATACAGTGTATTAATGCATATATATGGAATTTAGAAAGATGGTAGCAATAACCCTATATGCAAGACATAAAAAGAGACACAGATGTACAGAACAGAGTTTTGGACTCTATGGGAGAAGGAGAGGGTGGGATGATCTGAGAACAGCATCAAAATGTATATATTACCAAGTGTGAAACAGATCACCAGTCCAGGCTGGATGCATGAGACAAGTGCTCGAGGCTGGTGCACTGGGATGACCCAGAGAGACGGGATGGGGAGGGATTTTGGAGGGGGGTTCAGGATGGGGAATACATGTAAATCCACGGCTTATTCACGTCAACGTATGGCAAAAACCACTACAATTTAAAAAAAAAGAGAAGAAGAAGAAGATGGTCCCCTTTGAGGGAGTAAAATTAGACAACCATTTATGAAATACTCTATCTGTTAACATCTACATTTTCGGAAAAAGCAATTATGGTAGTGATGCTCCAAGGTATGAAAAACTGAAGAATGATAAACTGTAGTTTCATATTTTACCCTTCTATGAAATTATGTGATTGGTTTGGTTTCCAAGTTAGTTTTTTTCCCACAGAAGTAGCACAATTCATGATTATTCTTTTAGCAAAAAGAAAGGAAAATTACTCAGTATAAAGTATATCATTTGAGAGTAATTTATTCTTAAAAAATGTGTGAAGCATCATGAGATAAATAGGAATTTGCATATGTTTTACACATGGTTTTGAATCAATTTGAGAGAGTAGAAAAATAGTAAGGGAAAAATCTTAGAGGATAGGGATCAGAAAAGTTAAGAAGGATGCTTTTAAAATTGTATAGAGAAGGTGAAATCGAAGAAATGGAAATACCAAGCTATAAACTGAAGAAGCAATTGCTATTATCACAGTCTAATCAAAGAATCATGTATCCCACTATGAGGCTTTGACCCTGCTATCATGGGCAGTTCTTCAGCCCAAGGGCAAATGGCCCTTTTACAAACATTTCCATCCCAAAGAATCTTTTTAGAGCCCTCTTTATGTCTTTGTTTCTCAGACTGTAGATGAAGGGGTTCAGCATGGGTGTGACCACAGTGTACATCACTGATACTATAGCAGTCATGTGTGAGCTGTAGGTAGCAGTGAAGCTAAGATATACTCCTAAGGCTGAGCAATAAAATAAGGAGACAACCGAGAGGTGAGATGCACAGGTGGAGAATGCTTTATACTGCCCCTGAGCAGATGAGATTCCACAGATAGAGGCCACTATCTTAGAGTAAGAGTAGAGAATACCAGCCAGGGGAACACCGCCGAGAACTACAGATCCAAAATACACCACCATGTTATTGAGAAAGGGGTCAGAACAGGCCAGTCTGATCAGCCATGTGATTTCACAGAAAAAGTGGTGGATTTCCAAGTCTGAGCAGAAGGACAGTCTCAACACCATTAAGCTGTGTAACAGGGGAAAGAGGGCACTCAGGATCCAGGACACCAGCACCAGCAGCACACAGAGCCGGGGGTTCATGATGACCGTGTAGCGCAGCGGGTGACAGACGGCCACGAAGCGATCATAGGCCATCACGGTCAGGAGAAAGTCATCTAATGCTGCAAAGAGTAAGTAAAAATACACCTGAATGATGCAGCCTTCATAAGTGATGACTTTGCTCTGTGTCTGGATGTTCCATAGCATCTTTGGGATGATGCTGGAAGTAAAACAGATGTCTACAAAGGACAGGTTAGAGAGGAAGAAGTACATGGGTGTGTGGAGTTGGGGGTCTGAGCTCACAGCCAGGATGATGAGCAGGTTTCCAGTCACAGTGATCAGATACATGAAGAGGAAAAGCCCAAATATAAGGGGCTGCAATGCCGGCTCCTCTGAAAGTCCCAGAAGGAGAAATTCTGATATTTGCGTCTTGTTTCCTGATGCCATGTGATGGAAGTGACTACTGAGGAAAAAGAAAATAGCAGGAATAATTTTAAAACAGGTGTAACTCACATAGCTAAACTTCTGTAATTTCTATTTTGCTGGCAAGAAATTGATGTTAATAAGTTCTACATAGATAAATTCTCCTTGAAGGTATACTCCATTTTACCTCTAATTAGATACTTTTGTCTCATTCTCAGCATATTTCCAAGGATTTCATGCATTTACAGTTTTAATGAGAAAGTCTTTTATGCACTTGAGAAGCATAATGCTGACAGTCAACATGTTCCAAATACATATGGGGATAAATAGAGACACTTAAAAACAAATATCTCACAATCCAAGGGTGGTGAAAGATGATACTCAAATAAATATAGAATATGTTAGAAGGTGACAGGTGTTATGAAGAAAACAAAAACGTGTATAAAAGAGAATTTAGTAGGAATATTATTTTGTACCAAGTATTCAGGCAAGGCTTACAAACAAGGGATTCTATGAAGAGACATCAAGAAAAAGAGAGAAAGAGAGAAAGTCCTAGCAGAAGTGTGTACCTGGCAGAGGGCATGGCCGCTGCAGAGTAACCAAAGGAAGAAGCTGGTCACATGTTCAAATGCAAACAAGGAAGCTGGTGGGATGGAGGAATAAGCAGGAGGGGGAGTGGTTAGAGATGGTGTCAAGGATACTGAGGAACAAGGTGGCTTCCCTGCTACAGCCGAACCTTCAGTCCATAGATAATCCCTCTTTTCATGTTGTTCCCAGAACTTATGGATTTAGTGGCAAAGGAATCCTGCAAATTATATCAGATCATCTTCTTAGCACCATCTCTGATGGAGTTTTGGCCTCTGTCACCTTATTACACCACCTTAATATGTGAGTGCAGGTGCCTTTGATTTAACAACTGCTCTCACTCCACAAGGCACAAGTGTATACACACACCGTAGCCTCCTGGGCTGTGTTATTGTCATGAATTTCTCACCCAGCACCACCACCTTTAAGCCATGGGTGGTGACACCTCAAGCTGGCCAGATCAGATTAACTTTCTCCTAAAGAATGTTTAAATAGTACCCAGAAATTCCAGTTCACAAGCTACTGAGCAAATAATACAGTTGAGGTTCCTTTTAGCTACAATGACTTTCTGCCCTATATTTAAATAAATATAAAAAGCATGGGAGAGAGAGAGAGAGAATGAAGGGGAAAGATCTAACAAGCTCAAATGGCCCCTGAGACAATGGGACGAAGAAAAGTGTTCTTGGTTTGGCAACATTTCAACTTCAGCTATATGCCTTGATACCCAGGAAAGATCAGAAAGAAAAATACCTCTTTTCCAAAGACAGAAGCAGTGGTATCTGGACAGTGTGAAAAACCATACCGATTTGCCCTGTCTCTGTTTTTGTTTGTTTGTTTTGTTTTGTTTTGTTTTAATGTGGACCATTTTTAAAGTCTTTATTGAAAGTGTTACATTATTGCACCTGTTTTATGTTCTAGGTCTTTAGCTGTGAGACATGTGGGTTCTTAGCTTCCCGACCAGGGATCGGCCCACACCCCCTGCACTGGAAGGCAAAGTCCTAACCACTGGGCAGCCAGGGAAGTGCCCTTATCTCTGTTTTCTTATGAGATATATTTTATTTGTCATTCTTGGGCTTAATGTTTTTAATTTTTTTTGTAAATCCACTGGGAACATCCTAATTCCAGTTCTGATTTTGGACAGCATGCAAAGACCTTTCCAGACCATACTCTGTGAGTCCGTGAGGTCATGAGAATTCATTCTCTTATTCTGGATAAATTTCTTCACATGATTTAAGTCTAAGGACACTGTTTTATTTCAGTATACTGTGACACTGTCACTATAATGCAAGATCCTAAGCATCAGTGATTTCAGCTCCCTTGTTTACTTCTTATTTTCCCATATGCACATGAATACATGTGCATTTATTTTAAAAACACAGTTAAGAAAATTATAAATTGTGAATAGAAAGAATGGCAAAAATGTTAAACCAGTTAAGAGTGATTTCATATAAATGCATTAAACAAAACTGAATGGAACATCAAAACCATTATGTTTCAATCAATTTTTGATGTTCCATTCAGTTTTTAACAGTAACAGAACAATCACAATAATTAATAATGATTAATGATTCACCATTAATAACTAATTTAGAAAAGACCTTGACTCAGATAATCTAATATATAATCTACCCAGGAATTTCTAGCAAGTAGCAGATGTATTGCTAATATTTGTGAATGATTAGGAATTAGATCCCCTTAGATATGAACACTACCATATGGAAAGGTTGTACTTCAATTTGATTGAAAGACTGGATTGTTGAATAAAAGTCAGAATAAATGACCATCTATCTGGAAGGAAATGAAGTGGTTTCCTATTTAATGCATCTTTTTAAAAGAGACAAAAGTACCTGTAATAGCGAACAGTCCATTTCAGATGATCATATAAAACCATGCACAAAATCTACAGGTGAGAAAATATTATTATCAAGGGGAGAAAATCAGAAGTAAGAAGAAAAACAAATTTAACTATGTAAAAATTTTAAATATTTTATGGTCAAAAATACCCACCCCAAAATCTGTCGCAGAACAATATTTTGTAAAAATCATTGGAAATGCAGTTAACTGTTGAGAAGAAGGCATAAAGTATATTTAGACATATGGTAATAATAAGAAATGGCTTGCTGATTGAATCTATGAATCTTGGCTCAAAGTGAGTACTAGTTTAATAAACAGGAAGATATCTAATTCACGACCTTTAGCCTAAGAAAAAACTTAATGTTGATTGAGGTTGAAACTTTTAAACAAGTATTACAAACATAAGGGGAACTCTCTAATTTCACTGGCCGACATACGAAGTGGAGAACATTGTGGAAACCACCTAAGATAGCTATTGATAATAGAAACACAAATATTCTTTAACTCAGGGTTCCTCCATCTCTGCACTACTGGATAGTCTCTGCCAGGTCCTTCTCTGTGATAGGGTCTGTCTTGTACATTGTAGGATGTTTAGAAACATCCTTGCCCACCACCTTCCCTTCATCCATGTGACAGCAAAAAAAAATGTCTACTGATATTGCTCAATGTCCCCTTAGGGACAGTTACCCTTGGCTTAGAAATGCAATGTTAAATTAACAAATCTCAAATTTTGTAGCAGTAATATGATAGTCCTTATTGCTAAATAATGATACAGACCATTGACTGTATGAGTCACACAGCCACACCATGGAATTGATATGGACATTGAAATAATGAGCCAACATTATTACTAGTTGTTTAGCAGCAAGTCCCTGAGTTGTTGCTGAGAAATAAACAAAAGTGGATAAATTGTAGAAAAACATTAAATATAATGGCCATTTATCAGTAAAACATAAAGAAAATTTAATGATGTATTTAGGATTATATTTATACCTTTGTATAAAAGTATGTGAATATGTATAAGTGCATATTTTTTAAAGGTGTTTTAAAGGAAACTAAAAACTTAAGGAATAAAAAATACATATTCCATAAATAAAAACTTATGGAACAATACATATACTTAACCTTATGAAGCAAAATAAGGTAAAATACATTGCTTCCTGAGCAACTGTAGGTAAAAAATTGAATGAAAATCTACCACTAACTAATAAAAACACATTAAAGAGTAAGAATTTAATGATACCAGCATTGGTCACTAATTTAAGATGAAATTGCCAAAACGGGGAAATGAAAGAATATAACAGGACGCTTATAATGAGGAGACAGGGCAGTACCAAAGTTGCAATTTCATCTTATATTGAGACAGATGGACTCAAATACACTTACAGAATATGAAGGCAATGTTTAATATGGTATAGAAGAATGTCTTCCAAATTTTGACCAAAGCTGATACAACTTTTGCAAATAGATATAATTAGAAGGCTACAAGGAACAATAAGAAATAACAGTTGTTAAACTATAAGTAAATATGTACAAAGTGCTATTTATTATTAATATCACTAAGGATGCTGCAGAACTCTCACTTTCCTTCTTGGTTTACAACAAGGATTGAAACATCGAGAATATTAAAGTGATAACTGAATTCATTCAGCAAGAAAAGTGACAATGAAAAAGCAACAAATCGGTGTACTGTACAGCATGGTGATTATATATAGTTCATAGTGCTTTATAGCATAAACTGACTGAAAGATTTGACACAAAAACTGGCCAAAAATTTGACCAAAAGAATGAATTATTATACAATCCCCAGGTTTCCCTGGTGGCTCATTGTAAAATATGAACCTGCCAATGCAGAAGACCTGGGTTAGATCCCTGGGTCAGGAAGATCCCCTGGAGGAGAGGGCATGGCAACCTACTCCAGTATTCTTACCTGGGAAATCCCATGAACAGAGGAGCCTGGCGTGCTATATTTCATGGGGTCACAAACAGTTGGACATGACTTAGCGACCAAACAACAACATACAATCCCCACAAATGTATCTATATACAAAAAATGACTTGACATTCAATTTTTGTAAAAAAAAAAAAAAAAAAAAAAGAAAGAAAAGCAATTTCCTCTTTCAAAGGATTCAATTAAAAAATAAAAATAAGTGGCAGCACTGACACCACTATACAAAACAGAAGAATTGTAGAGATATTTTTAAACAGAAAAACACTGAAGAGCTAACAAATCATCAACTGTATTCAACCTCACAGGTATTACAATAATTACAAACTTAACCTCATTATAATACATCTTTTCACCTATGTAACTAAGCTTTTTTTTTTTTCCTTACATGAATACCTAGCTTGGGAGAAGGTACTCTAATGTGTGTGTCTACTGCATAACTATTGCAAGGGTGCCTTGGCAAACAGTCCTGGGTGCAGATCTTTCTCCTACATGTGGAAACAGAGTCTAACATGCCCCATCTTACAATAAAAAGAAATGCTGTCACTTCACTGTGTGTCCCACTACAGGTAATATCCTGTGTCTCCCATTTCCTCTTCTATTGAGCTTCTAGCAGATTTAATTGTCAAAACTGACATCCTTGTTTCCAAGTGCAATGATCACTTTTTCTACATCATAAATAAATGCATTATTATGAAAAGCAGCGAACAAACACAGAGATCTCTGCATCTGGGCTATGCTCGATTGGTCCTCAGGTGACCTCAGGCACACATTCCTAGCTTCCATCCTCTCAGATCCTCCCCTCCATTGTCTGTGGGGCTCTCAGACTCACCTGCTTGGGAACTCTGGGTGGATGATTTCTCTGCAAAGGTCAAAATTTCTCCCTAATTAATTGACAAAGCAGATCAAAGTTTTGCCCTCAAACAATAAAACAGGAATGGATAAAAATCAAGCATTAGTCGGGTCCCAGCCAGATGTAGGACTGCAAAAGTAAATAACCACATCCTATACAATCAAAGAGCCACAGGCTGAGGGACTGTAGCAGAGGAAATGTTTACAACTTCCTGTGTCAGTTCATTAGGCATGTTTTCCTCTTGTTAATTCAGCTTCTAAGTACATGATTTCCCTTAGAGACACTGGTCTGGATAGAATGAGTTTTGTTTTGTTTTGTTTTGTTTTTTCCTGCTGATTCTCTTTTCCTAGGAGACTGAATTATAAGTTAGGTGAATTCAGCTTTATAGCTCCTTTGACTTTACCTCTCCTACTTCCAAAGCTCTAAGCCTCCCAACACCTCATCACATCCCTGAGTTCAAATTATCTCAATAATATAATATGGACAATTTGCCTCAACTAAGTCCCCAGGGCCTTCAAAGCTAAGGTTTTTGTTGGGAACACAACCCTTGAAACCTCTGAAAATGACTATTCCCTTCTTCAGAAGGGGACAACTTTTCTCCTTTAATATAAAACTCAGATATTATAATCCTTAGCTTCATGAAAGCTTTTGCAAAGCCAAAAAGGATTCCCTACTCATATCAGAAGTTAAGAGCTGTCATTTAAGAGTCCTCAGTATAAAATATTTGTAACTATGGAAGGCATACGTAGATACCATTATGCACTGCTAGCTTAGCTGACTGTCAAATATAATTTCTCCAACAATGTATTCTATGAAGCAATACTTTATGAACTCCATTATCTAGTGTAGAAATGGGATTCAGAGGGACTCAACGTTCTACTTTACAAGTGTAAACAAAGCAAGGGATGGAGTCTTGATCGGAATGTGTCTCAGTGCCTCCAGTTCTCAAACTCTGAGTAGTGATTCTCAGCCAAGGGGATTTTGCAGCTGGGGATATTTGGTAATGTCTAGAAAGATAGTACTAATCTCCTACATCCCACAAGACAGAACCCAATAGAAGTGATGTTCCTGCCCCAAATGCCAACAGTAAGAAAACCTACTCTAGACCAGAGCTCCAATAAGCTCATTGTGCATACAAATCATCAAGGTTTGTGGTTGAAATACAAATTATGATTCTTTGGGACTCTAGCAGACACAGGAACTGCCTTTCAAACAAGCTATTAGGTATTGTTGAAGGTTGTCTTGGTCTGTGGATCACAGTTTGAACATCAAGACAGCAATCCTGTGTTAGAGTCAAGTATACACAGTTTCAGTCTCCTCCACCAAGGATCTTTATGTAACTTTGAAAGAATTTTTTTTTCATTCGCTTTATAGGTCATGATAAATTATGTATTAGATTGCTGAAATATAATAGCTCCTGAGTAACATGAAATAAAATATATATTAAAAAGGCTTTGTGGTAGGCAGAATGTGAGTGAGTGAAAGTCACTCAGTCATTCCGATTCTTTGCGATCTAGGCCAAAATACTGGAGTGGGTAGCCTTTTCCTTCACCAGGGGATCTTCCCAAACCAGGGATCAAACCCAGGTCTCCAGCATTTTAGATGAATTCTTTACCAGCTGAGCTACCAAGGAAGCCCCATAAGATATCTCTAATTAAATGCAAAAGAATTTGTTCCACAACTTGAGAAAAGATAGTTGCTTTTCAAAAAATGGGTTTAATCACAAACATAAAATAATGCAAATTAAGATAGCTGGATATGAAATAAGATAGCAATATGCATAATATCTATTCCTTACTACTAAATATGCAGAAGAACATTCCATGTTTAAAAGTAATAAGGGGAATACAATGTGACTAACTGATAAATTTGACTAAACACAATTTATAAACTCACACACAACCCCATTAATGGAGCTACACCTACATAGAAGAATTAAATGGCAAACTACAAACTTGATGAAAAAAGTCTTAATTTTTGAAAGAATGCAAGAAAAAAAAAAGACACTCAGATTCCAAAACACAAAGCAAAATTCTCGCAAAGACAATTTGCATATAGAAAGTGAATGGCTAACAAATCAAACAGGTGTTTTGGTGATGTTGTTCTGTTGCTAAGTCATGTCCAACTCTTTTGCAACTCCATGGACTGTAGCCCACTAGGCTCCTCTGTCCATGGGATTCTCCAGGCAAGAACACTGGAGTGTGTTGCCATTCCAATCTCCAAGGGATCTTCCTGGACCAAGGATCAAACCTACGTCTCCTGCATTGGCAAGTGGATTCTTTACCACTGTGCCACCAGGGAAGGCTTAGCCATCCTGTGATGAAATAATTACCAGGTAATACTCCTTGGCATACCTTTTCATGCATATTGCATACAATGCTCTTTTTCATGGGAATATCTAGGTAGTAGGCAATACTGTGAAATATGAATCCCAAATACTGCAGTTGCAACATAGCATCTACCTCCATGGATCTGGATTCTTCTCATAAATAGAAAACATGTTGAAACACTGAGTCTGAAAAAGTTTTTAAATATCCTCATTTCAATGCTCACACCTCCAAACCTAATACTCTGCTTTCCTACTCCCATGAACTGCAAAACTCCTCAGATGTATTCTGTTTTTACCAGAACCACCTTATTCCTCCCATTCCTTCATTCTCATCTGACTGGAATTCCATTCCCATCACTTATTTGTCAAAAATGATGCTTGTACTACGGAGTCAGCAGACATTAATCTTTTCATATATTAAATCAATCAATTTTAAATGTATTAGTCAACCTAGGAGAAAAAAAAAATGTGATGATCTCTTGGGTCTGGTTTAGGCTGCTTAAGTTCTCAGGTAGCCAGATTTATGACTTGAAAACCAGGAAGCATGTCCTATCTACCCAAGATTGCGCAGGCTGAGGGACTGCAGCAGAGGAGATATTTGTAACTCCCTGTGTCTGCTCATTAGGCACTGCTTTCACTGTTACTCTCACCTCTGCTCACATTGTCCTGAGGGCCACTAGTGTGGATGGAAAAAATTTTTTTTTCCTGCTGAATCTCTGTTCCTTGGAGCCCACATTGAAAGACAGGTGAATCCAGTCTTTCTTACTCTTTCTCCATGAACTTTCCTGCCTCCCAGAGTTTTAGCATCACTGCTATGCTGTGCTGTGCTTAGTCACTCAGTCATGTCTGACTCTTTGTGACCTGTAGTCCATCAGGCTCCTCTGTCCATGGGGATTCCCCAACTTATTGCAATATTGAGACCCAAATCTGAGACTGTGGAACCTTTGTTGATCAGGTTCCAAGGATCTCCAAAGTATTGTCTTGTGGTGAGAAAGTCTCCTGAGATTTCTAGTAAATTGGGTTTCCCTTCTTCAACAAGAGATAGAAGTATGCTCCTTTGATATAAATATGTAGGTATTATAATCATTGGCTTCATGATGATTTTAAGAAATCAACTAGGACATTCATGTTAGTAATACAAGTTAAAAAGTGTCATTTAGCACTTCATTTTTTTAAACTGTCAGTTAGATGACGTGTTTCCATTTAATGGTACACCATGCACTGACCTTAGAATCTTATGTGGATTGTCTTATTTTCATGAAACTTTATTCTCTGATGTTTGCACTATGATGTGTTCTACACTTGCATGAATGTGACTCAGAAGAGTGAAAGGATTTGCCTAAAGTTATGTCCATTTGACTGAAGAGGTATCTGAAGTTGAAAGTCACTCAGCCATATCTCTTTGCAAACCCACGGACTATACAGTTCATGGAATTCTCCAGACCAGAATACTGGAGTGGGTAACCTTGCCCTTTTCCAGGGGGTCTTCCCAACCCAGGAATCAAATCAGGATCTCCTGCACTGCAGGCAGATGCTTTACCAGCTGAGCTACTATGGGACTTCAAATCCTAAAACAAAAATACACATATCCTTGAATGAAGATCTGTATGTCTTCCTTGGGAAAATGTCTATTGCATATCTTCAGCCTACTTTTAATAGAGTTACTTGTTTTTTAATATTAATTTTATTTAACCCTTTATATTTTTGGATAGCAACCCCCTATTGGATATATACATTATAAATACATTTTCCCATGGATAGTTTGTTTTATTGGTGCTTTCCTTCACTGTGCAAACAAATGTATTCCATTTGTTTATTTTCATTTCCCTTGCTTGGGGAGATATATACAAAAACATTGCTAAGATTACTCTCAAAGAAGAATCACCTATGGTTTCTTGCAGCTTATGAAATAACTTCATGACATTATCTTGAATTCTCTACTTGTTTAATAACAATCTTCCATGACATTAAGATTGGTTTTTGGAAAACTGTTCATTTTATATTTTATATTTTCAAATATTTTTAGAGTATAGTTGACTTGTAGTGTTGTTAGATCTTCCTGTAAAGCAAACAGGTCTTGTATATATATGTGTGTGTGTGTGTGTGTGTGTATGCATATTGGAGAAGGAAATGGCAACCCACTCCACTATTCTTGCCTTGAAAATTCCATGGACAGAGGAGCCTGGCGGGCTACAGTCCATGGGATCACAAGGGTTGGACACGACTTAGCAACTAAACTACCACCACCATATGTGTGTATATATATATATATATATATATATATATATATGTATGTATGTATATGTCTATATAGAAAGAGACACACACACACAAGTTGACCTTTGAACAAGAAAATTAAGGGTTCTGACTCTTCATGGTCAGAAATCCTCCTGTAACTTGACAGTTATTTTTCTATATCACTGACACAACCAACTTTAATAAAAATAATATAAAGTATCTTGGTTGTTAAGTGTATTTTTAAATGAATAATACAACTTGTAACTATTACTTCAGGAAATAGGAGAAAAATTACTTGAGATGACTGTCTTTTAAGAAATAATTATTCTTAATAAATCTATGATGCCCCAACAAAGAATGGAATCTACAAAAATTTTTGACCCAAAGGTAGGAAAATTTTGAAGTAGGAAACAACAAAAATGGCCTATGTATAAGACTGAGGAAAAAACTTAATAAAGAGAGTTCCTAAGATTGTATAAAGATGCCAAGTCCAAAGATGAAAAGAAAAATGGAAATCCCAGGAAACAAGTAGAAGGAGCAAATTTTATTCCACAATGACCAAAGAATCACTATTTTTGGTTCATAGGCTTTGAGCTATGCAATCCAGGGCACTAGGTCTTTCTTTTTTTTAAGTTGGCATGAAGTAGAATCTCTTCAGAGCCCCTTTTATATCTTGATTTCTCAGACTGTAGATGAAGGGGTTCAGCATGGGTGTGACCACAGTGTACATCAATTGTACTTGAATGTGAGGTGTGGGTAGTAGCAGAGCTAAGGTAAACTCCCAAGGCTATAAAATAAAATAGAGAGACAACTAAGAGGTGGGACACACAGGTAGAAAATGTTTTATATTTCCCCTGAGCTGATGCGATTTTACACATGCAGGAAACTATTTTAGAGTAAGAGTAAAGGATGCCAGCAAAAGGACCAACACCTATCAGGGCAGCTACAAAATGCATCACTATGTTATTAAGAAAGTTGTCAGAACTGGCAAGTTGTACCACCTGACTGAGTTCACAGAAAAAGTGGGGGATTTGCACAAATGGACAGAAGGACAATCACAACACCATTAAGCTGTGTAGCAAGGAAAACAAGGCAATCAGCACCCAGGATATCAGAATCAGCAGTCCACAGAGCAGGGGGCTCATGATGACTGTGTAGTGCAAAGGGTGGCAGATAGCCACATACCAATCATAGGCCATCACTGTCAGGAGAATGTCATCCAATTCTGCAAAGAGAATGTGAAAATACATCTGGGTGATGCCGCCTTCATAGGTGATACCTCTGCTCTCTGTCTGGATGTTCCACAGCATCTTTGGGATGGTGATGGAGGTGACACAGATGTCTACAAAAGACAGGTTGGAGAGGAAGAAGTACATGGGTGTGTGGAGGTGGGAATCCGAGCTGACAGCCAAGACAATAAGTAGGTTTCCAAATACAGTGATCAGGTACATTGTGAAGAAAAGTCCAAATATGAGGGGCTGTAGTTCTGGTTCGTTTGAAAGTCCCAGAAGAAGAAATCATGAAATTTGTGTGTTGCTACTTGGTTCCATGGGGTGCAGGTGACTACCAGGAAAAAGAAAAATAGCATGACTAATTTTCACACAAACTGGCATACTTCACATAGCTGAAACACTGCAATTTCTATTTGGCCCTCAAGAAATTGATGTTAATACTTTATTTATAGGTAAGTTCTCTTTGAGGGTGTGTGGGTGTGTGTTCAGTCGCTTCAGTCATGTCCAACTCTGTGCAACCCCATGAACTGTAGCTCACCAGGCTCCTCTGTCCATGGGATTTCCCCAGAGTGGGTTGAATTCTGGAGTGGGTTGCCAAGTCCTCCACCAAGAGTTCTTCAGAACCTAGGGATTGAGTAGGCATCTCCTACACAGTTGCTGCAATGGGGAAGGATTCTTTAGCACTGAGTCACCCTGGAAGCCCCTTTGAGGGTATACTCCATTTCATCTTGACTAGGAATGTTTGTCTGATTCTCATCAGATTTGCAAAGAGGTCATACCTCTAGAGCTTAATTTAGTGCTGACCATGTTCCAAATACATGGAGCAAATAAGCAGAGTGTTTAAATGAATGAGAAAAAAAAAAATCTCACAATCCAAGGAGGGTGAATGAAGATATTCAAATAAAATATGACAGAATATGTCAGAATGTGACAGATGCTATGAAGAAAACAAAGCCAGGCATAAGAGAGAGAGTGGTAGAAGGTGTTACTTTGTCCCAAGTGCTCAGGGAAGACCAGACAATGAGATAATGTTTGAACACTTTCCTCCAGAAAGAGGGATAAGGAGCTAGTATGACGTCAAGAGAAGTGTGAGCCTGCTAGAGGGAGCTGCAAAGGCCCTGAGGAAGATGTTTGTTCCACGTGTTCAAATGAAAACAAGGAAGCCAGTGGGGCAGAGGAATGATCAAGAGGGGGGAGTGGTTAGAGATGGTGTCAGGGATGCTGAGGAGCAAGGTGGCCTCCCTGCTACAGTTGACATTTCAGCACATAGAGAATCCCTCTTCCATGTGGTTCCTTGGACCTCATGAATTTAGTTGTAAAACCATCCTATGAATGATATCAGATACCCTACTTAGTCCCATATGTTGAGTGAATTCTGACTTCTGTATTGTAAGTCATCTTAATATATGAGTCCAGGTGCCTCCGCTTTAAGAGCCATTTTCCCCTCACAAGGCAGGGCACACACACACTCACACACACACTCACAATCATGCCTTTCTGGTTTGTGTTACTACCATCACTGCCTACCCAGATCCACCCTCCTTAGGCTATAAATGGTTACAGATTGGCTGGTCAGATCAAATTATTATTCTCTGAAAGAATATGTAACTTTTACCCAGAAATTCCAGTTTATAAACTTCCCATGAAACTATAAACTTGGAGTTCACTTTTGGTATGGCCAATTTCTGCTCAGTATTTAGAGAAGAATGAAAAGTACAAGAGTGAAACAAAGAGACATGAAATGGACATTTAGACATTAAGGAAAAGAAATATCCAATAAGCTCAAATGACCCCCAAGACAATGAAATAAAAAAAAATCCCCTGCTTCATCAATATTTCAGCTCCAGTGACATCTCCTTGATACCCAGAAAAAAATAATAAAGAAAAATATATTTCTGCCAAGGACATAAACAGTGATGTAGATATGACTTGAAGTATCTTGCAGTGTGAATATCCTAAGAGGGAAATAAAACATTGGAACATAAACTACCAATGTAAAATCAGAAATAGATAAAATACAGCAGAAGTTGGACATGTTTTATATGAAGCATATGAAACATTAGAAAGTTTCTTTTCCTTAAGGATTTTCCCTGTTTCCTCCTGTTCATAAATAAGATTCTTATACTTACTTTCTGATTTTACTGGAATCATTTTATGCATTCTATTCCTACAAAAGGGATTTGCCTGGTGGCTCAGAGAGCAAAGAATCCATTTGTCAATGCAGGAAACAAAGGTTTGATCCCTGGGGTGAGAAGCTCCCATAGAGAAGGAACTGGCTACCCACTCCAGTATTCTTGCCTGGGAAATCCCACTGACAGAGGAGCCAGGTGGGCTACAGTCCATGGGGTCACAAGAGTTGGACACAGCTTATTGATGAAACCACCACAACCATACCATCTGAGATTCCAATATTACCATTTTTTTAATTTTTTTTATATTGTAGTGGGTTTTGCCATACATTGACATGAATCAGCCATGGATTTACATGTGTTCCGCATCCTAATTCCCCTTCCCACCTCCCTCCCCACCCCATCCTCCTGGGTCTTCCCAGTGCACCAGCCCCGAGCACTTGTCTCATGCATCCAACCTGGGCTAGTGATCTGTTTCACCCTTGATAATATACATGTTTCGATGCTATTCTTTCAGAACATCCCACCCTTGCCTTCTCCCACAGAGTCCAAAAGTCTGTTCTGTACATCTGTGTCTCTTTTTCTGTTTTGCATATAGGGTTATCATTACCATCTTTCTAAATTCCATATATATGCATTAGTATACTGTATTGGTCTTTATCTTTCTGGCTTACTTCACTCTGTATAATGGGCTCCAGTTGCATCCATCTCATTAGAACTGATTCAAATGAATTCTTTTTAATGGCTGAGTAATATTCCATGATGTATATATACCACAACTTCCTTATCCATTTGTCTGCTGGTGGGCATCTAGGTTGCTTCCATGACCTGGCTATTGTAAACAGTGCTATGATGAACACTGGGGTGCACGTGTCTCTTTCAGATCTGGTTTCCTCAGTGTGTATGCCCAGGAGTGGTATTGCTGGGTCATATGGCAGTTCTATTTCCAGTTTTTTAAGGAATCTCCACACTGTTCTCCATAGCGACTGTACTAGTTTGCATTCCCACAAACAGTGTAAGAGGGTTCCCTTTTCTCCACACCCTCTCCAGCATTTATATGGACACCTTATCTTCGACAAAGGACTCAAGGATATACAATGGAAAAAAGACAACCTCTTTAACAAGTGGTGTTGGGAAAACTGGTCAACCACTTGTAAAAGAATGAAACTAGAAAACTTTCTAACACCATACACAAAAATAAACTCAAAATGGATTAAAGATCTAAATGTAAAACCAGAGACTCTAAAACTCCTAGAGGAGAACATAGGCAAAACACTCTCCAACATAAATCACAGCAGGATCCTCTATAACCCACCTCCCAGAATATTGGAAATAAAAGCAAAAATAAACAAATGGGACCTAATGAAACTTAAAAGCTTTTGCACAAAAAAGGAAACTATAAGCAAGGTGAAAAGACAGCCTTCAGAATGGGAGAAAATAACAGCAAATGAAGCAACAAAGGTTTAATATCAAAAATATACAAGAAACTCCTGCAGCTCGATTCCAGAAAAATAAATGACCCAATCAAACAATGGGCCAAAGATCTAAACAGACATTTCTCCAAAGAAGACATACAGATGGCTAACAAACACATGAAAGGATGCTCAACATCACTCATTATCAGAGAAATGCAATTCAAAACCACAATGAGGTACCATTACATACCAGTCAGGATGGCTGCTATCCAAAAGTCTACAATCAATATTACCATTTAATTGTCAGCCTTGATGCTTGCATTTTCAAGTGCAAGGTTCACTTTAGTTTTAGATCATACATAAGTACATTAATATTAGGAAAACCAGAAAATAACTACAATGACCTCTGGCCTCTGGGCTATGACAGATCGGTCCTCAGGTGACCTCAAGCACATGCACTTGGCTTCCATCCTCTCTGATGCTCTCCTGCAGTGTCTCTGGAGCTCTCAAACTCACCTGCCTGCAGATTTTATCACTTCTTCCCTGTAGAAGTCAAAATGCCTCCCTAAATGATTACAAATACAGATAGAATTTTGTCCCCAAATAAGAAAACAGGAAGTGATAAAATCAAGCATTGGTTGCCAGACATATGTAGAACTTCTAAAGCAAGAATCAGGTCCTAACCAACCAAAGAGGCCGAGGCTGAGGGACTGCAGCAGAGGAGATATTTACAGCTTCCTGTGTCAGCTCATTAGGCGTGTTTCCTCTAGTTACTCCAACCTTTAACTATATGATTTCCCTTGGGGACCCTTCTGGACATAATTTTTTTTTCTAATGGTTCTTTGCTCCTAAGACATGCATTATAAGTTAGGTGAATTCATTTTTCATCACTCCTCCCCCTTTAATTATCTTGCTTCCAAAGCCCTAAGATTCCCAGCATGTCATCATGTCCCTGAGTACAAAATTTTCTTTAAACTGTAACATTGAGGATTTGTCTTGAGTAGGTCCCTCTGGTTTTTAATGCTTTGATTTGTGGCAGGGACAAAACCACTGAAATCTCTAAAAATTATTATTCTCCTCTTCAAAAAGGGGGTACTTTGCCCCTTTAGTATAAAACCATGGTTATTGTACTCCTTGGGTCCATGACACTTTCTCCAGGCCAATTAGAAATTTTCCAGTTATATCAGAAGTCAAGAGCTATCCTTTAGTCCCTCATTATTAAATGTGTGTAATTATAAGAGAGATATTTATATGTTGCTATGCACCATAAACTCACATAGCATATTATGTGTGTGGGGGGGATGTGCTCAGTCTTGTGCAAATCTTTGTAACCCCATGGACTGTAGCCCTCCAGGATTCACTGTGCTTGAGATTTCCCAGACAAGAATACTGGAGTGGGTTGCCATATCCTTCTCCAAGGGATCTTCCTGACCCAGCAATGGAACCCATGGCTTTTATGCCTCTTGCATTGCCAGGCATGTTCTTTACCACTAGGTCCACTATATATATATGTGTATATATATATATATATATATAGTGTGTGTGTGTGTGTGTGCCACAGCCTGCATGGGTGCTTGGGAACCTAGCTATGAGTCACAGCAGAGGCTCAAATGTGAAGCAGTGTCTAAGCAGGGCCACAGCACATATCACTGGTGCTTATATGGGCTTCACATCAGAAGCAACACCAATCACTGATGATGGCTTGATGCCACAGCCCACACCCCTATCCATGCCAGAAATCTATGCATGTCTCGAGGCCCTTGTTTTGCAGCCCCATACCATGGCAAGTACAGCAGCCCCACTGTAGGGACAAAAGAACTCCAGACCCAAAGATGCTTCTGACGGGACTGTCAACCACTGATGGTGCTTACACAAGCAGCACATCAGAGGCAGTCTGCATCTCAAGCTCTGCCCAGGCCAACAGGGTCCTTGCCCCACCCCATCTAGAGGGCCACACACTAGCACTTCTTGCTCCAGCACTGCTCCCCTCTGGGTCAACAATGCTGAGACAGGAGTGGGGAGCACACACTTAGGGGGAACAAGGTCAACTCATATGTGATCCCCAGGGCTTCTGCTCTAGCAACTTGGGACCTGCCTCCCTCCCATTAGGCCAGTAATGGCCACTAAGCTAGAGGAAGCCGTATCTCATACCTGGCTCAAGCCTTAAACCCTCCATACCTCTTAGCAAGATTATTGCAACCAGTAAACCCTAAAGAAAGGCATGAATTGTGATAACATCAGATCCAGCTCTTCCAATAATGTGTGCCACTGGGCACACATCAATGGTATATGACTGTTCCCACAGAAAGACACCACTTCAAGACTGCAAGAGTTAACTGTGGCACATAATTTCAGATATACAGACAAAGGTACAGAAAAGGAAAAGACAGAGGAATTCATCCCAACTGAAAGAGCAACAGATTAGGCCTTAAAAAATAGCTAATGAAAGAGAAACAATGTAACAGGTTTGGAACTCAATGCATTAGTAAAGATGATATAAAACTCCATTTTCTCAAGCTAAAACTTCCAAAAGAAGTTTTACTTTCAGTATTCACCCTGTGCATTTTACTAATAAGTGAAAGACATTAGAATATTTAATTCTGTGAAAGAAAGGACTGATGAACACAGTGATCATCTTAACAGGGAACTATAAAATAAAAACTAGTTAGAACTTAATACTGCAAGAAATTAAATGAGCAGGAACTAGAAACAATTAATAGTATACCAGGTGATATAGAAGAATGCATAAGTTAACTGAAATATAGAATCATGGAAATGACTCAGAAAAGATAAAAACAAATGAAAAATGAGAATAGTGTGAACAGTGTTTGACTACATTAAGAACACCAACACTGGCATAACTGGAGTGTCTAGGAAGGAAAAGAGAAAAAGAAAAGGTAGTCAAAATGTATTTGATAAACTTATGGCTGAAAACTTCCCAAACCTGAATAAAAAAACAAATTCAGGTGCAAGAAGAAAAAAGCATCCCCCCAAAATTACAGCCACAAGACTCACACCAATATACATCAATTAAAACTGCAATATTGAAGATATGGGTTTCTAAAGGCAGCAAAACTAAAACAGTGTCATGTGAAAAGGAACCGTGTAAGTCTGTCAGCTGATGTCTTTTCTTTTGCTTTCTGTTTTCATTTGAAACATTACTGAAACATCTGAAACATTACTTGTCAGATGGAAGAAGTTGGGTATACTTAAATTGCTGAGAGGGAAAAACTTGCAAACTAGAGCATTCTATCCAGCAAGACTATCATTTAGAATTGAAGGAGAGATAAGGAACTTTTCAGACAAGCAAAGACTAAAATAATCTATCAATTCTAATCCTACTCTACAAGGAATGATATAGAATCTTCTCTAAGAAGGAAAAAAAATGGCATAACAAGTGGCAAGAAACTACATGAAAGACAAAATCCCCCTAGTAAAGGCACACATGCAGAAAGGCTGAGTATCAAATCACTTAAGCTAGGATGAAAATTTAATAGGCAAAAAGATTTTCTAAAGTCAAGTATATCCACAATTAAGAATTAAAGGGATAAATAGGGAGGTCTTAAATATAACAACAAACACACAAATGTAGGTCAGGGAGCAAAAATGTAGTGCTATTTGAAAGTGCAGGAACTTAAAAGAGCCTGTTTTAAAAAGTAAATAAAGCTGTAGGTCACCATAAAAAAAACCCACTGTTTACCATACATCATAGAAACTGCACTAGAGAAACAAAAACTAGAGAGAAAGAAACACAAGCATATTACTTTGTTTTTTAGTCACTTAGTTGTATTTGACTTGTTGGCACCCCACGGACTGCAGCACACCAGACTTCCCTGTCCTTCAGCGTCTCCCGAGCTTGCTCAAAGCATACCACTAAATAAAATCATCAGATCTTAAGAAACATACAGAAGGAAAAAACCAAGAACTAAAAAACCAAAAAACAAGTAACACACTGGCAATAAGCAGCACCTATGGATAATCTCTTTGTGTGTCAGTAGACTAAATTCTCTAATAAAAAGACAATATTCTTAATAAATTCTTCATAAATCTAAGATACCCAACCAAAGAAATGAAATTTCCAAAAGTTTTTTTATCAAAAGGTATATAAATTTTGGAATAGGAAAAAACAAAAACTCTGTATATAAGAATGAGAATAAAGTTTAATAAAGAAAGTGCCTAAATTGTACAAAGATGCTGAATCCAAAGAAGAAAAGAAAATTGGAAATCCCAGGTAATATCTACAAGGAGCAAATTTTATTCCACAATGATCAAAGAATCACAATTTCAGGTTCAGAGGCTTTGAGCTATGCAATCTGGGGCACTAGTATAATCGGTCTTTTATACTTGGAGTCAAATATAAACTCTTCAGAGCCCCCTTTAAATCTTTGTTCCTCAGACTGTAGATGAAGGGATTCACATGGGTGTGACCACAGCGTACATCACAGAGACAATTGTACTTCTGTGTGAGCTGTGGGTAACAGCAGGACTAAGGTACACTCCTAAGGCTGTAAAATAAAATAAGGAGACAACCAAGAGGTGGGATACACAGGTAGAAAATGCTTTATATTTCCCTTGAGCTGATGAAATCTTACATATGCAGGAAACTAGTTTAGAGTAGGAGTAAAGGATACCAGAAAAAGGACCAACACCCATCAGGAGAGCTGCAAAATACATCACTATGTTATTGAGAAAGTTGCCAGAACTGGCAAGTTGTACCACCTGATTGAGTTCACAGAAAAATTGGGGGATTTGCACACTTGGGCGGAAGGACAATCACAACACCATTAAACTGTGTAGCAAGGAATACAGGGTGGTTATTAACCAAGATATTGGAACCAGCAGTCCACAAAGCTGGGAACTCATGATGACCATGTAGTGCAGGGGGTGGCAGATGGCCACATACCGGTCATAGGCCATCACAGTCAGGAGAATGTCATCTAATCCTGCAAAGAGAATATAAAAATACATCTGGGTGATGCAGCCTTCATACGTTATAACTTTACTCTGTGTCTGGATGTTCCACAGCATCTTTGGGATGGTGGTAGAAATGAAACAGATGTCTACAAAGGATAGATTGGAGAGAAAGAAATACATGGGGGTGTGGAGGTGGCGGTCTGTGCTGACGGCCAGGATGATGAGCAGGTTTCCAAACACAGTGACCAGGTACATGGAGAGGAAAAGCCCAAAGATGAGGGGCTGTAGTTTGGGCTCCTTTGAAAGTCCCAGAAGAAGAAATCCTGAAATTTGTGTATTGTTACTTGCTTCCATGGGGTGGAGGTGACTACCAGGAAAAAGGAAAGTATTGACAATTTTAACTCATACTAGTATAATTCACATAAATGAAAGACTACAATTTCAATTTCTATCTCAAGTTGATATTAATATTTTATTTACAGATAAGTTCTCTTTGAGCATATGTATATATGTTTAACATCTTCAATCATGTCCAACTCTCTCCAGTCCCAAGGACTATAGCACGCCAGCCTCCACTGTCCATGGAATTTCTTAGCAAAGAGCTCTGGAGTGGGTTGCCATGCCCTCCTCCAAACCCAGGGATTGAACCTGATTCTCTTGGAGGGCTACTCCACTGCAGGTGAATTCTAAACCTCTGACTCGTTGCAGAAGCCCCTTTGAGGGTAAGCCTCATTTCATTTCTGACTAGGAATTTTTGCCCCATTCTCATCACATTTGCTAAGAGGTCATATATTCTAGAGTTTTAATGTGATATTCCTTCACTCACTTGAGAAATACATATTATTGCTGACCCAGTAGAAACTGCTGAAAAACAAACCTCTTGCAATCCAAGAACATTGAATGAGGATATTCAAATAAAATATTATAGAATATGTTAGGTGTGACAGATGCTATGAAGAATACAAAACCAGGTATAAAAGAGAGTGGTAGGAGGTGTTATTTTGTTCTGAATATTCAGGAAAGTCGAGCAAACTAGGTGGTGTTTGAACAGATTCCTAAAGAAAGAGAGACAAGGAGCTAGTGTGATGTCAGAATTGTGTGCCTGGAAGAGGGAGCTGCCACTGCTAAGGACCTGAAGAAGATGCTTGTTCCACATGTTCAAATGCAAACAAGGAAGCCAATTGGGGCAGAGGGATAAGCAGGAGGGGGAGTGATTAGAGATGGTGTCAGAGATGCTGAGGAACAAGGTGGCCTCCCTCCTACGGCTGAACCTTCAGTCCGCAGAGAATCCCTCCTTCCATGAGGTTCCTTGCACATTATCAATTTAGCTATAAAACCATCCTGTGAATTATATAAGATTCCCTTCTATATAAGATTCCCTTCCCATCTGTTGACTTAATTTTGACATGTGTGTAAGTCATTTAGCATATGAAACCAGGTGCTTCTGCTTTAAGATCTGTTCTCCATTTCAAGGCACAAGTGTTCATGCACAAACACACACACAAACACACTAATACACCATGTTCTTCTGGGTTGTGTCACTATCATACCTTGGTCACCCAGATTCACTCTCTTTAGGTCATGAGTGCTTACAGCTCAGCTAGTCAGAATTATATATTCTCCAAAAGAATATATAAGTTTTCCCTGAAATTCCAATTTATAAACTTCTCATGGAACAACAAATTGGGGTTCATTTTTGGTATAGCCAATTTCTTCTTGGTATTTAGAAAAGAATGGAAAGTACGAGAGTGAAAGAAAAAGAGAGGGAGGAGTCAAGATGGCGGAGGAATAGGACGGGGAGATCACTTTCTCTTCTACAAATTCATTGAAAGAACAACAGAACGGTGAACAAAGTTTACAAAACAACTTCTGATCTCTAGCAGCAGACATCAGGCGCCCAGAAAAGCAGCCCATTGTCTTTGAAGGGAGGTAGGACAAAAATATTAAAGATTAAAAAGGGACACAAGAACGAGGGACGGAGACCCGTCCCGGGAAGGGAGTCTCAATAGAGGAAGTTTCCAACCACCAGGAAACCCTCGCGCTGGCGGGTCCGGGGGAAGTTTTCAGATCTAGGAGGGCAACCTAACTGGGAGGAGAAATTAAATAAGGCCCAC
>CM035271.1:8067628-8113650 GCA_020226075.1 Hydropotes inermis | reverse complement strand
GGGAACACATGTAAACCCATGGCTGTTTTATTCCAATGTATGACAAAATTCACTAAAAATAAATTAATTAATTAATTAAAAAAAAAAGAAAAAGAGAGAAACGAAATGGACATACAGACATTAAGGGAAAATAATATCCAATATACTCAAATGACTCCTGACACAATGCAGTAAAATAAAGTTTCCTTGCTTCATCAACATTCTACCTCCAATCTCTTTGAGGCACAGGAAAAAAAAAAAAATGAAGAAAAATATCTTTTGTTCAAGGATGTAAATAATGATACAGTTATGACATGGAAGTTCTTACAGTTTGAATACCCCAAGAGGAAAAGAAACAATTGGTCTATAAACTACCAATTCAACATCAAAAATGGAAAAAACACAACAGAATTTGGATATGTTTTATATGAGGCATATGAAGCACTAGAAGACTTCCTTTCTAATATACTTTCCTTATTTGTTTCCTCCTGTTCATAAATAAGATCCTTATACTTACTTTCTACTTTTACTGGAAGCATTTTATGCCTCCTATTCCTTCTAACTGGATTTCCCTGGTGGCTCAGAAAGTAAAGAATCTGCTTATCAGTGCAGGAGACACAGGTTAGATCCCTGGTTCAGAAAGATCCCCTGGAGAAGACAATAGCAACCCACTCCAGCATTCTTGCCTGGGAAATCCCATTGACAGAGCCAGGTGGGCTACAGTCCATGGGCTTACAAAAGTTGGAGTAACTTCACAACTAAACCATCATTATCATTCCGTGCTTCCACTATTACCATTTAATTGTCAACCTAGATGCTTACATTTTCAAGTGCAAAGTTCACTTTAGTTTCAGACCATACATAAGTACATTAATATTAGGAAAACCAGAAAACAACTACAATGACCTCTGGCCTCTGGGCTATGATAGATTGGCCCTCAGGTGACCTCAAGTACACACTTCTGGTTTCCATCCTCTCTAATGCTCTCCTGCAGTGCCTGTGGAGGTCTCAGACTGACCTGCCTGCAGATTGAGAGAAAAGGCTCTCCCTGTAGAAGTCAAAATTCCTCCCTAAATGATTACTGATGCAGATAGAATTTTGTCCCCAAATAAGAAAACAGGAGGTGATAAAATCAAGCATTGGTTTCCAGACAGATGTAGAACTTCAAAAGCAAGAACCAGGTCCTCACCAACCAAAGAGGCAGAGGCTGAGGGACTGCAGCAGAGGAGATATTTACAGCTTCCTCTGTCAGCTCATTAGGCATGTTTCCTCTGGTTACTCCAACCTTTAACTACATGATTTCTCTTGGGGACACTTCTGGACAGAACGAATTTTTTTTTTTTTTTCTGTCTGATTCACTGTTCCTAAGACACTACATTATAAGTTAGGTGAATTCATTTTTCATCACTCCTTCACCTTTAATTCTCTTGCTTCCAAAGCCATAAGATTCCCAGCATGTCATCACATCTCTGAGTACAAAATTTTCTTTAAACTCTAACATTAAGGATTTGTCTTGAGTAGGTCCCTCTGATCTTTAATGCTTTGATTTGTGGCAGGGACAGAACCACTGAAATCTCTAAAAATTACTATTCTCCTCTTCAAAAAGGGGGATAACTTTGCTAGTTTAGAATAAAACCATGGTTAATATATTTCATGGAAGCATGATAGTTTCTCCAAGACAATTAGAAATTTCCCAGTTATATCAGAAGTGAAGGGCTATCCTTTAATCACTCATTACCAAATCTGTGTACTTGTAAGAGAGATATTTATATGTTGATATGCACCATAAACTATCTTAGTGTATTATTTGTGTGTTTGTGCTGTGCTCAGACACATCTGAGTCTGTGACCCCACGGCTGTAGCCCCAGGCTCCTCTGTCCATGGGATTTCCACATCAAGAATACTGGAGCGGGTTGCCATTCCATTCCCCCAGGATCTTCCCAACCCAGGGATCAAACCCACATGACCTGCACTGCAGGCAGATCCAACAGGTGGATCAGGCAGTAAAAAATTTGCCTGCAATGCAAGAGATGCAGTATATATATATATATATATATATATATATATATATATGCAGATATATAGATATAGTTATGTAGTATGCATGTGTGTGCACGTGACAGCCTAAGATTAGTGGATACTTGGTAACCTAGGCTCAGACATGAAGCAGTGTCTAAGCAGGGCCATAGAACATATCACTGGTGCTTATATGGGCTTCACATCAGAAGCAACACCAATCACTGATGATGGCTTGATGCCACAGCCCACACCCTATCCATGCCAGAAATCTATGCATGTCTCGAGGCCCTTGCTTTGCAGCCCCATACCATGGCAAGTACAGCAGCCCCACTGTAGAGACAAAAGAACTCCAGACCCAAAGATGCTTCTGAGCAGGGTACGGTCAACCACTGATGGTGCTTACACAGGCAGCACATCAGAGGCAGTCTGCATCTCAAGCTCTGCCCAGGCCAACAGGATCCTTGCCCCACCCCATCTAGAGGGCCACACACTAGCACTTCTTGCTCCAGGACAGCTCCCCTCTGGGTCAACAGTGCTGGGACAGGAGTGGGGAAGCACACACCTAGGGGGAACAAGGTCAGCTCATATGTGATCCCCAGGGTTTATGCTCTAACAACTTGGGACCTGCCTCCCTCCCATTAGGCCAGTAATGGCCACTAAGCTAGAGGAAGCCATATCTCATACCTGGCACAAGCCCTAAAACCTCCATACCTCTTAGCCAGATGATTGCAACCAGTAAACCCTAAAGAAAGGCATGAATTGTGATAACATCAGATCCAGGTCTTCCAACAAAGCCACTGGGCACACATCAACTGTATATAACTGTTCCCACAGAAAGATACCACTTCAAGACTGCAAGAGTTAACTGTGGCACATAATTTTAGATAGACAGGCAAACGTAAGTAAAATGAAAAGACAGAGTAACTTGTCCAAACTGAAATAGCAAGAGATCATGCCTAAAAATCAGCAAATGAAAGAGAAACAAACAGTTTACCAGATTTAGAATCAATTCATTAGTAAAGATTATATAAAGCTCCATTTTCTCAAGCTAAAATGACTCAAGGAATCTTCCAAAAGGAGTTTTACAAACCACCAGCCCAGGTTGGATGCATGAGACAAGTGCTCAGGGCTGGTGCACTGGGAAGACACAGAGGGATGGGATGGGGAGGGAGGTGGGAGGGGGGATCGGGATGGGGAACACATGTAAATCCATGGCTGATTCATGTCAATGTATGACAAAAACCACTACAATATTGTAATGTAATTAGCCTCCAACTAATAAAAATAAATGAAAAAATAATAACAATAATAATAATTTAAAAAAATAAACTACCTAGGAACAAAAAAAAAAAAGGAGTTTTACTTTCAGTATGCACCCTGTGCATTTTGTTAATAAGTGGAAGACCATAAAATATTTAATTCTGTGAAAAGAAGGACTTATGAGCACAGAGATAATTTTAACAGGGAACTATAAAATAAAAACTAGTTAGAACTGAACACTACAATAAATGAAATGAACAACAATTAGAAGTAATTGGAGTATACCAGGTGATACAGAAGAATGCATGTTAGCCGGGCCGTAGAGAAGGCAGAAGGTGGAATAACTGACGCCTTTGAACTGTGGTGCTGGAGAATACTCCCCATAGTCCCTTGGACAGCAAGGGGATCAAACCAGTCAGTCTTAAGGGAGATCAACCCTGAATATTCACTGGAAAGACTGATGCTGAAGCTGAAGTTTCATTATTTTGATCACCTGATACAAACAGATGACTCATTGGAAAAGTCCCTGCTGCTGGGAAAGATTGAGGGCAGAAGGAGAAGAGGACATCAAAGGATGAGATGGCTGGATAACATCATCAATGCAATGAACATGAACTTCAGCAAACTCCAGGAGATGGTGAGGGAGAGGCAGGCCTGGCCTGCTGCAATCCATGGAGTCACAAAGGGTTGGACATGACTGGCAACAACAGGTTAAATGCTTTAATAAAAGGACATTACTCCTAATAAATTCTTCATAAATCTATAATACTCCATCAAAGAAATGGAATTTCCAAACATTTTTGATCCAAAGGTAAGAAAATCGTGGAGTAGGAAAAAATTAAAAAAGTCTATATATAAGAATAAGGATAAAGCTTAATAAGAGAGTTCCTAAAACTGTATAAAGATGATGAATTCAAAGAAGAAAAGAAAAATGGAAATTCCAGGAAATAAGTGCAAGGTGCAAACTTCATTTCACTATGTCAAAGTACAATTTCTGATTCTAATTCTTTCAGTTATACAATCCAGAGCACTAATATAACTGGCTTTTTATGCTAGGCATCAAATATAATCTCTTTAGAGCCTCTTTTATATCCTGGTTTGTCAGACTGTAAATGAAAGGGTTCAGCATGGGTGTGACCACAGTGTACATCCCCGAGGTGATTGTACTTGAATGTGAGGTGTGGGTAGCAGCAGAGCTAACCAAAATAAAATAGGAAGATAACCGTGAGGTGGGACACACAGGAGAAAATGCTTTATACTTCCCCTGAGCAGATGTGATTTTACATATTCAGGAAACTATTTTAGGAAAATAGTAAAAGGACCACCACCCATCAGGACAGCTGCAAAATACATCACTATGTTATTAAGAAAGATGTCAGAACTGGCAAGTTGTACCACCTGATTGAGTTCACAGAGAAAGTGGGGGATTTGCACTTCTGGACAGAAGGACAATCACAACACCATTAAGCTGAGTAGAAAGGAAAACAAGGCAATCAGCACCCAGGATATCAGAACCAGCAGTCCACAGAGTCGGGTGCTCATGATGATCATGTAGTGCAGGGGATGGCAGATGGCCACATGCCAATCATAGGCCATCACACTCAGGAGAATGTCATCTAATCCTGCAAACAGTATGTAAAAATACAACTAGATGATACAGCCTTCATAGGTTATGACTTTTCTCTGGGTCTGGATATTCTGTAGCATCTTTGGGATGGTGGTGGAAGTGAAGCAGATGTCTACAAAGGACAAGTTTGAGAGGAAGAAGTATGTGGGTGTGTGGATGTGGGCGTCAGAGATAGTGACCAGGATAATGAGCAGGTTTCCAAACACAGTGATCAAGTGGAGAGGAAAAGCCCAAAGATGAGGATCTGCAATTCTGGATCCTCTGAGAATCCTGGATCCTCTGAGAATCCTGGAAGAAAAAAAATCAGAAAATTGTGTATTATTACCTGGTTCCATGTGGTGGAGGTGACAACCAGGAAAAATGAAAATAACATGACTAATGTCCACACGAATTGGCATAGCTCTCATAGATGAAATAGTAAAATTTCTATTTTGCTGTCAATAAAATATTTTTAATATCTTGTGTTTAGAAAAGTTCTGTTTCTTTTCTACTTAGGCATTTTTGCCCCACTCTCAGCATATTCCCAAAGAAATATGCATTCTACAGTTGTAATGAGAAATACTTTCATACATTTGAAGTATATATATTGAGTGTCAACCATGTTCAAAACACATATTGCTGTTTAATCACTAAGCCATGTCTGACACTTTTGAGACTGCCCCCCCCCCCGCCCCCGGACTATAGCCGGCCAGGCTCCTCTGTCCATGGGATTTCCCAGGCAAGAATACTGGAGTGGGTTGCCATTTCCTTCTCCAGGTGATCTTCTCAACCCAGGGATCTAACCTGCCTCTTCTGCATTGCCAGGCAGATTCTTTACCACTGAGCCACCTGGGAAGTCCCTCTAAACAAATATAGGTAACAAGTACATGGTGCTAAAAAAAAAAGGAAGTTTTCACAATCCAGTGATGGTAAAAGATGATGTGCAAATAAAATATTATATGTCAAGTGATTACAGTTGGTATGAAGAAAACAAAGCTAGATATAAAAGAGAGTAGTAGGAAGTATTTTCCTGTACTGAGTGTTCAGTTAAAGCCAGCAAACAAGGTGATAATTGAACAGATAGCTCAAAAAAGGGAGAGAAGGATCTAGTATGATATCAAAAGAAATATGTGCCTGGTGAGGAAATGGCCACTACAAAGGACCTAAAGAAAATGCTTGTTCCTTTCACTTTATGAATTTAGTTGCAAAAGCATCCTGTGAATTAAAGCATCTCCCATCCTAAATTGCATCTTCCATCCTAAATTGATGCTTTTGAACTATGGTGTTGGAGAAGAATCTTGAGAGTCCCTTGGACTGCAAGGAGATCCAACCAGTCCATCCTAAAGGAGATCAGTCTTTGGTGTTCATTGGAAGGACTGGTGCTGAAGCTGAAACTCCAGTACTTTGGCCACCTCATGTGAAGAGTTAACTCATTGGAAAAGACCCTGATGCTGGGAGGGATTGGGGGCAGGAGGAGAAGGGGACGACAGAGGATGAGATGGCTGGATGGCATCACCAACTCGATGGGCATGGGTTTTGGGTAAACTCTGGGAGATGGTGATGGACAGGGAGGCCTGGCGTGCTGTGACTCATGGGGTCGCAGAGTCGGACACGACTGAGCGACTAAACTGAATGGAACTGATCCTTAGTACCTTCTGATGACTGAGTTCTGGGTGCTGTGATATAGTGTACCTTAATATATCAGTCCAGGTGCCTCTGCTTTAAGAACTGCTCTCCTTCCACAAGGCACAAGCACATATGCACACACACACACACACTCATACCATGTCCTCCTGGGCTATGTTCCTACCACACATTTCTCACCTAGAATCGCCCTCCTTACACCATATACCATTATAACTCAAGCTGATCATGTCAGATCATCTTTCTCCTACAGAATGTATAAATGGTACCCAGAAATTCCAGTTCATAGACTGCCCATGGACCAATAAACTTGGGGTTCATTTTTCTGGTCACTTTCCACCCTGTATTTAAAGAAATATAAAAAGTATGTGTGTGTGTGAAAGAGAGGCTGGGGGAGAATGAGGAGAGGAAAATGAAATAGACATTAGACGGTAAAAGATTTAATAAGCTGTAATGGCCCCTGAGACTACGTGATGAATTAAAGCTTCCTTTGTTTGGCAACATTCCAATTCCAGTTATCTCCGCTTGACACCCAGCAAAAATAATTTTCAAAAGGAAAAATACATGTTTACCTTGACAAAACAGTTATACTTTTATAATGAAAGAAGCCTGACATATTTGACTATCCCAAAATAAAAGTGGGCAAGGTAAATAAACCAACAAAAATGAATATACAAATGAAAACAGCAACAGCTGAATATGTTTTATATAAAACAATAGAAGACGCTCTTCCTGAATCTTTTCCATTTATTTGACCAGGTTTTTACTGTTCTAATGGGAATGAGGCAAGCTCTTTCCCAGTTTTCTTATGGGGCATCTATTTGTTATTCTTGGAACTTACGCATTATCATATTTTTAAAATAAATCTGATGAGCATATCCCAATGCTATTTATGGACTTTGTTCAACAAGCAAAGGGATTTTCAAACTGCCTTCTGTAAATTCTACAGACACCATGTCAATCCAACCTTTTGCCCTGAAAAAATTTCTTTCATAGAATTCATGCCTAGACATTATACTATATAAACAATTATTTCATTGTACTATTACTTCACCATGATAATGCAAAATCCTAATCATCAGAGACTTCAACTGCTCTGGTAATTTTCAGAAAGATATGTGAATATATTTGCACTTATATAGAAACACAGGCTTCCCAGGTGGTGCTAGTGGTAAAGTACCTGCCTGCCAATGCAGGAGGCATGAGACACAGGTTCAGTTCCTGGGTCAGGAAGATCACCTGGAGGAGGGCATGCAACCCACTCCAGTATTCTTGCCTGGAGAATCCTGTGGACAGAGGAGTCTGGTGGGCTACAATCCATAGAATCACAAAGAGTCAGACACAACTGAAGCTGTTTAGCATGCATATAAGCAAAGAGAAACATATTTAAATATATGTGAAGTTACAAAATAAAGGGAAATGAAGGAAAAATAATTAAATAAATTTGTTTCAAAGAAACTGTGTTTTTAAAAAATTGAATGAAGCATCACACACTAACTCAAACAATATTAAAATAATAATGATTTAATGATATCCAATGAGTTAGTAATTAAATTGGGAAATGCATAAACATGAATATAATATATAATGTTCCTGAAAATTATGGCACATATTAGATTCTCAGTTATTGCATATTGAATGAATCAAGAATTATGTCCCTATTATAAATTTCATTAAATACATATAAGGTTGTACTTCAATTTGGGAAGATTAGATTATAGAATAAATCAGAGTGGTAATCTATTCAGTATAAAAACCAATCTTTTTTGGTGAATACCTAGAAAATTATACACTAAAATCCACAAGTGTGCCAAACTATCTTAAAGCAATAAATCCAGCAGAAGATAGATGTATTTGACCAAGCGAAATGAAAAAAAAACATATTAGTGGCAAAACAGTCCCCTAAAAGTCAACTGAGAAACAGCTATTATTAAAAATCATTTCAAAAGTTGATAATGGTAGTATTAAGAAGCATATATTATGTGGGCATATAATAATAAAACTAGACATATCAAAAATGGCAATTCAAGGTATTAATTTTTTATCAAACTCAGTTAAGAAAAGAACACTTTTTCACAACCATCGATCTGGGAAATTACTTCTAGTTGTCACACAGTTTATAGTGATATTTCGAAACAGGGAGCAAAGGTGCACTATCTATTTGCAGATAGAAATTTAAAATGTTACATTGTTAGGGAAACTGTCTGAACAATGGTACAGATATTAAAAGTCCAGTTTTTTAACTGGAGGATTCTCAGTCTCAACACTATTGACATTCTCAGGCAGGTTGTGTGATGGGGTCTGTCCTGTGCCTGCAGGATGCCCAGAGCACCCTGACCTCCACCCACTGTTCCTGGAGTATAAGACAGATATTTCTACAAGCATATTTCAGTGTTCCTGAGGAAACAAAATTGCTCCTACTTAGAGCAACAGTTTAAATTTAGCAATCTATTTGCAGGAATGATATAATAGCAACTCAAAGAGAAAGATTAGGAAAGACCATCTACAGTGTGAGTAACACAGCCCCTTATGAAATACTAAACAGTTATTCAAATAATGAACCCATATTGCATTGAATACTAGTTGACAGGAAGAAAGTCCTGAGGCATTATTGACCCATAAGGAAGAGGCAACACAAGCAGAAAAAAAAAAAAAAGACTGCACTGAGTCATCAAGAGTATCTGTGATGTGCATAGAATTCTATTCATGCATGTGTACAAAAGTGTATGAATAGGTATGTGTGCCTCATACAGAAAGAAAAGTTTGAAAGAAACCAAGCATACATGGGACAATGTTACTGAGAATAAAACTAGGTTATGTGGTAGTGGTTTTAAAGTAATTGAATGTAACAAGATTGAATTAATATCTGTAAGTTTCATAAAAATGTGAACAGTAGTAATTTAATGATACCAACATTAGCCACTAATTCAATGTTAAATTGCCAAAGACTTGGAAATAAAAGAATATAAAAGAAGACATTTTAAAATGCAAGCAGGAAACAGTATTCAAGTTAAAATTTTTTTTTAAATATACATGGATTCAAATATGTTCATGAAAGACAAAGGTAACATTTAATCAAATGGTTAAAAAAAACTATTTCTACATGGTGTCCCACTTTCAGAAATACATTTAACCAAAAAAGATTAAAAGGAACAATAAGGAAGGAGAGAGTAAAAGTTAGAAATATGTATAATAGGTGGTTGTGTGTGTGTGTGTGTGTTAAGTTGCTACATTCATGTCTGACTCTTTGCAACCCTATGGACCACAGCTCACTAGGCCCCTCTGTCCATGGAATTCTCCAGGAATGAATACTGGAGAGGGTTGCCATGCCCTCCTCCAGGGGATCTTCCAATCCCAGGGATCTAACCTGTGTCTCTCACCTCTCCTGCACTGGCAGGGGGTTCTTTACCACTATTGTCACCTAGGAAGCTTATAATAGGTGATTAATTAGCACTAAAATATATGTAGGAAAACATTCACTGTCATTTTTTTAAAAACAAGTATAGTCAAGTGAAGAGTATTGCAGTGACAGCTCAATTATTTCTATTTAAAAAAATGTAAAAAGCAATAGAGAGAACACCATATGACTGACTGACCACATACATTTTATAAATTACCAAACATTCTCACAAATATATCTATACATACATGAAATAACTAAATGGCAAGCATTTTGTAGAAAAAAATAACACCTCCAATTCATTATGAAAAATGTGAGCAAAGACAGTAATAAAAGCACTCCAACTGCAGCATGCAGAGGGTTCTCACAGATAATTTTTGATTAACAGAGTAAATGTGTAACACACAGATACATATATGTATGTATGTGTATGTGCTCAGTCATTCAGTTGTGTCCAACCCTTTATATATATGTAAGCATATATAACTATCCAGCAAAGGGCTTTCCCATTGCCCAGTGGGTAAAGAATCTGTCTACAATGCAGGAGACAGGAAATGTGGCTTTGATCCCTGAGTGGGAGTGGTCCCATGGAGGAGGAAATGGGAACCCACTCCAGTATTTTTGCCTGGAGAATCCCATGGACAAGAGGAGATGGCAGGATACAGTCCATGGGGTTACACAGAGTCAGACAGGACTGAGTGACTAAGCATTCCAGTGAAGAGAAGTCACTATCTTTCAAGAATTTTTTAAAATTTGCTTATTTTTAATTGGAGAATAATTGCTTTACACTACTGTATTGGCTTCTACCCTATATCAATATGAATCAGCCATGACATACATATGTTTGCAAGGTTATATTTCATGAAATTCTTGGTCCAGATCTTACTCATTAATATGGAAACAGTCATACATAACCCATCTTAAAAAAAAATCCTTACTTCACAGTACATCTGTCCACATCTAATAACCTATTTCTCTACTCTTGTTACTTAGTAGATCATAAGGCTTATGTTCAAATTTCACTGGAAATACTTTATACCTCCCATTCCCTCTTCTAATTGGACTTTCATTTTTATCAATTAATTGGCAACATGAAGTGTGCCTTACTGACATCAATGTTTGCTTCTCTTTTGCATGCCTGCTCAGTTGCTCAGTCATGTCTGACTCTTTCCGACCCTAAGAACTGTAGCCCATCAGGCTCCTCTGTCCATGGGATTCTCCAGGCAAGAATCTTGAAGTGGGTTGCATGCCCTCCTCCAGGGAATCTTCCTGACCCAGGGATCAAACCCTTGTGTCTTATGTCTCCCTGCATTGACAAGCAGGTTCTTTACCACTAGTGCTGCCTGTGAAGCCCTTGCTCCTCTTTTAATACTAAGTAAATACATTTATTTATGAATTAGGGTTTCCCGAGTGGTGCTAGTGATAAAGAATTCACCTGTCAATGAAGGAGATGCAAGAGAATCAGGTTCAATCCCTGGGTTGGGAAGATCCCCTGAAGGAGGAAATGGCAACCCTCTCCAGTATTCTTGCCTGAAAAATTCCAAGGACAGAGAAGCCTAGCAGGCTACAGTCCTTGGGGTTGCAAAGAGTCAAACACGACTGAATAACTGAGCATGCACACACAATAATCAGGGCAGCAAACTACCACACTAATTTCTGGTGTCTGAGCTGGGCTGGACTGAATCACAGGTAACTTCAGATAAATGCTTAAGGTTTGCATTGTATTTCTCTCCCACAGTGTCGACGGGAGAGACTCAGACTCACCCAGATGGGAACTGAAAGAAAGGTCTTTGTGTGGAAATTCAAATGCCTCCTGGAGGGTTGATAATGGAGACTGAAGCTCTGTCCCCAAAAGACAGCTGGAGGGAGTGAAGGACTGGTTTCCCAGTCAGACTCAGATCTTCAAAGTGAGAGTCAATTCTTAGGCAGGATGATAAGAAGTCTGGGGGTCCCCAAGGAAAGAGGGGTCTGGAATTCTCAAGGAGGAAAAAAAGACATTTTTTTTTTCCTCTGCATTCCTTAGGACTATGCAACAATAATATATCCTGCTTGAGGACAGTTTCTGAAAAAAACCTTCTAGTTAATCCTGTTAACTTAAAATGTAAATTATGGGAGTGGGTCTAGTAAGGTCTTTACAACCTCCAGATATTCTTTGGATTTGCTGTAATAACTAATTAAAAAGTATATAACTCCATTGCTAACACTAGCAAGGAGGCACTCTTTCTGTCCCCTTCTGATGTCTATGTCAGAAGCTTTCTCTATTTCTTTCATACTTTAATAAAAACTTTATTTCACAAAAGCTCTGTGCTATCAAGCCTCATCTCTGGCCCTGGATTGAATTCTTCTCCTCTGGAGGACAAGAATCCCAGGGTCTTTTGTGGTTCAACAACAACCTTTCAAAAGGAAACATGTTCTGTAGCGTTCAAGATATCTCAGGCTGAGGGGACCACAGCAGAGAAATTTTATAGCTCGCTTAGCTTCTCATTAGGCATCTTCCTGCTGTAACTCCCATACTCTGTACCTGATTTCCCTGGGGGACAGGAGTTTGGACAGAAAGGAAAATGTTCCTATTCATTCTTTGTTCCTAAGAGACTAGTTTACAAGGCAGGTGAATTCTGTTTTTATTACTCCTTCCCCTTAATTCTCCTGTGTCCAGAGGTCTAAACCATCCCTGCAATTTATCCTAGTCCAAGCTAAAATTTCCTCAAAGTCTAAGGTTAAGAATTCTCACTTGATTAAGTCCCTCAGACCTTCCAAGTTTTCACTAGTAGTGAGTACATAACTCTTAATATTTCTAAAAAATACTTTACGAGTTTAACTTTGTCTTTTCATATTAAACCTTGGGCACTAGACTCCTTGGCTCCCTGACATTTTTGCCAACTCAATTAGGATATTTATGCTTATATCATCCTTTAGTACTTCACTATGAATTTTTTAAATATGAGACGGATATATTTTTGTACACTGTAGCCTAACTTAGCATATTAGAGGCACTGTCTGCTTTAATTTTAATATAAGTTCATGCCTGGAAAATTCCATGGATGGAGGAGCCTGGTGGGCTACAGTCCATGGGGTTGCAAAGAGTTGGACACCACCGAGCGACTTCACTTTCATTCTTTCTTTCTTTCTCTGGTGTGATGTAGTCTTCTTATATAGTAATACTTTATTCTCCATTATAGAAATGACACACAGAGGGCTTTAATGTTCTGCCCAAAGCTATAAACCAAGAAAGGGATGGAGTCTTGATTGTGAGTCTTAATTGCTCAAATGCTTTTAGTTCACAAGTTCTGTGGCAGTGATTCTCAATCAGAGATGACTTTGCAGCTGGGGATATTTTTCAGGGTCTAAAGAGATCCTACACATGTAATGTATAGGGCAGTATTCAATACTTATAATTATACTACCTCAAATACCATCAGCGAAAAAGTATAAAATTTATTCTAGTCTAACACTTTTCTAAACTGATTGTTCTTAAAAATTACCAAGAACTATTGGTTCTTGAACTAACTTGAAATGCAAATTATGATTCAGCAGGTCTGATTCAAGGTACCAGGGACTCTGCATTTCTAACAATGTCCTACACATTCTTAATGCTGCAGGTCCTTATCTGGGTATGACAAGAAAATGATTCTGTTAGATTCAGGTGTAAACGGTTTTAGGTCTTCATCAAGAATCTTCCATGTATGTAATTTTGAATGATACATTTCACTCAGTATGTAAGCAGTGGTAAATTCTTTGATTTTTTAGTGGGAGAAGGTAATAGCTTATGGTGAATGGTGTTGGATTCGTGATCTCCTAAGATTTAACTTCAGGACCAGGGACCAGGCTTGATCACTCAAGAGCTTTTGTATTTCAGAGTTTTATTAAAGTGAAAGGGGCAGAGAAAGCTTTTGACATAGACATCAGAAGGGGGACGGAGAATGCCCCCCCCCCACCTCCGCTAGTTTTAGCAAGCTGTTTTATGTCTGTTAGAAAGCTATTAATCAGATGAGAGAGACACCTCAAGGCTGCTGGAGTTTCATCAGGCCCCTCTCCACAATATGCATTTTTGTGATAGAATGGTACCAGGTGTGTCATCCCCAAGCCATGAAGCAATTGATATGAACACTGGTTTGTTGAGCTATTATCAGCCCAACATTTGAGAAAAGGAGAAAAGTTAGTCTTTAGATGGAACCATCTTAAAGAAAGGCAAATTCCAAAGCGAATATATAGCTTCATTAACATAGCTTAAGAAAAACATTTCCATAAGAAAAACGCATTGGTTAGCTCAAGGTTTGAGAAAAGTTAAGTTCATGTGGAACCAGGTGTCATCATGGCAACAGAGAATTTTAAGAGAAAAAAAAAAAAAAAAACAGACACTTCTAATTTGTTTCATCCTGCCACATAAGGGAGAGAGAAAAAAATGTCTGACACTTGCAGCCTATTTCCTCTGTTTGGAGACCCCTGGCCTTCCTGCCTGTTGCCTTCTCAAAGGCAAGGGTGGGATGATTTGAGAGAATAGCACTGAAATATACACATTACCATATGTAAAATAGATGACCAGTGCAAGGTCAATTCATGAAGCAGGTCACCCAAAGCCAGGGCTCTGACAACCCAGAGGGATAGAGTGGGAGGGAGGTGGGAGGAGGGTTCAGGATGGGGGAGACACATGTATACCTATGGCCTATTCATGTTGATGTATGGCAAAAACCATCACAGTATTGTACAGCAATTATCCTCCAATTAAAATTATTTTTTAAAAGAAGTTTTGAGTGACATCAAATGATTTATATCTGAGAAAATACCCTTTAGTAGGCAGAGTAAGATACTCAAAAGATGACCCCACCCTATTCTCAAGACCTTTCGAATATTTTATCTTAGTTAGCAAGGGAAATACTGGAGTGGGTAACCTATCCATTCTCCAGAGGATCTTCCCATCCCAGGAATTGAACCAGGGGTCTCCTGCATTGCAGGAAGATTCTTTACCAGCTGAGATACCCAGGGAAGCCTGAAATTGCATTAGCAGGTGTAATAAAGTGGATAATCATTGATCTTGATATCAGATTAACATGGATATTCAGCTTGGAATAATGTAATCACAGTGATCCTCTAAATGCAGAAGAGAAAGGAAGAAGAATTAGAGTCAGATAGAAATTTTTAAATGCTCTGCACCTGAGTTTGAAGATGGAGGAAAGACCATGAACCAAGAAATGCTGGTGGCCACTAAAGTAAAGCAGGAAAAGGAATGCATTGTACTCTGGGGTGTCCAGGAGGATCACAGTCCTGCAGATATCATAATTATAGTTCAATGAGACTTCAGACTTCTGAAGAATTTTAAGATACATATATATTTTAAGCCACTAGCATGGTAATTTGTTATAGAACTTTAAGACAGGTATTTGTTTTAAGTCACTAGTATGGTAATTTGTCACAAGAGCATACATGCATGCTAAGTCACTTGAGTCATGTCTGACTCCTTGTAACCCTATCTACTATAGCCTTCCAGGCTCCTCTGTCCATGGGATTCTCCAGGCAAGAATACTGGAGTGGGTTGCCACGGCCTCCTCCAGGGAGTCTTCCCAAACCACAGATGGAACTTGAGTCTCTTGCAGGAGAAACAGAAATTTAATACAGATATGTGTCCAATCAGGACATCTTGGAGTTGAGTTTAAACCTTTCAGTTCAATCAGTGAGCTACCCTTAGCTAGAGGCATTTTGTTTTGAAATCATATCTTAAACAGAAGGAGGAGAAGATTGAGTCCTTTTTAAGGACTCAATTTCATTAGCTTCTATAGAGAAATTTTCATTGACTAAATATAAATGTGGTGTATATCCATGGCTGATTCATGTCAATGTATGACAAAAACCACGACAATATTGTAAAGTAAATAGCCTCCAACTAATAAAAAAAATGTTTTTAAATATATAAATGTGGTTCTAACTTTGAGGTCTTTGAGGATTTAAGATGAGAAAAGTAAATCTTTATTATTATTAAAGGCACACATTCTGCTCAAAAACTTTCTGTCAAAATTTCTAAATTCTTTCTATTTTCTGTTATTTCAAGCATCTGTTCTTTTCACTTCCAACCCTCTAACTTGTTCTCAAGGTTTCTTTCAAATTGGGATGGAATTAAAAATGAGACTTCAGGCATGTACATATATGTGTGAGTATATTTATTTAAGAGAAAGTGTATACAGATGTGGGCACATATATACATACATGTACTCCTAAACTTTAACATGGTTTGTGGACTCCCCAAAGCATTTCTGTATATTTCATTCATTTTCACAACATCCATATAAAGTTAGGGTTTGTTATCTTATATTTTCTTCATAAATAAATAAAACTGAGATCCAGGTCAATTACATTATTAACAATAACATTTCAAAGAAATTAAAACTTGCTCTGAACCTTTTAGACTATCAAAAAATGGACCATGTAGTGTGTACTGCTAGTTTTTGAAATTCATAAAATTGTATACCTTAAAAATTGGCAGTTTATTGTATGTAATTACTCTTCAGTGAGTTAGCTAGAATTTCAAATTTTGGGTTTTGCATGGCTTAGAGTAATAAGTAAAGTCCATGTAGTTGAATCACACCTGAAACTGAGAGATACCTCTTTAATCAAGGACTAAAGCAAAGTGTCATATATGGATATAGGAATGGTGAAATTAATATAAAGAAATTGCCATTTGTAAACTCAGTTTTTTTCTTATAAACTAAAGACTAACCTACATATATAAAAAGAGGGAATTGACATGAAGTTGCTCAAAACAGAAGAACACTACAACTTGCACACACCATCATGGACGAGACTTTAAAACACAAAATAGAGCCAGACAGCTGACAGCAGACCCATGAAGAAGAGACCATCAGAACTCAGCTCAAGTCCCCATCGTGTACTCCTATCTGAGACTAAAGACATTATGTTAAACCATTTCCTTTTAGGACACCTATTATGCAGCAACAAACTGATAAAATAATCCAAGTGAACAGCTGAGTGAAATAATAATAATGTATGGCTTCTCATTGTAGGTATTTGCTCTGATATTTGAATAGCATTTATAATTACTCAGTTATCCAAGTCTATTTCATATAACTGTATCAAAAACTGATTCCATTGAGGTTTACATATAAGTAACCATGCGAGGTTAAAAGGATATGCCTGTTTGTTCAAAACTCTGTGACTCTGAATCACAGGACCAGGAGGAATTTAAGCTCCCTAGTGAGTTGCATTTTGGAAAGAGATATATATATTTATATTGCTCATTCAACACCCTTTAGTGGTTATGATAAAACTTAGAATGGGGAAGATATTTCATTTAGAACAGTGGAAGGAATCATATTCGTAGGGGAAAATGTAAGTTTTCAAGTAGAAGAAGAAAGATGATTCAAAATAAAATATAATTTCACCAAACAATCCTTCATGCCAATGATAAACCCCTTTATATATGGACAATGATCTTACATACATTAGTAAATAAATGTACACCAGAAAAAATAATTTGCATAGTCAAAATCTGATATAAATATGTGCTTCATTTTAGTTAGGGTCATCTTAGACTCTAGACTTTATTACATCAAACTGTTTATTGAAATTGATGTTTCACATAGACTAGCATCAGAGACATGCATTGATGATCAGGTTTTCCAGTGACTCATAACGGTGGCTCAGCAGGTAAAGAATCTGTCTGCAATGCAGGAGATGCAGGAAATGCAGGTTGGATCCCTGGGTCAAGAAGATCCTTTGGAGTAGAAAATGGTAACCCACTCCAGTATTGTTGCCTGAAAAATCCCACAGAGGATTCTGGTGGGCTACAGTTCATGGTGTCGCAAAAAGTCAGACATAACTGAGCAACTGCACACACACTGGTAACCAATATGCACACTGAGCTAAATAAAGAAAAAGATCCTAGCGGGAATAAAATGGAATGCCTTGTTGTGAAACACACTAGATATTACAGTCTACAGTTTGGGGAAAAGAAATTATGGCAGTGATTTGCAAAAGGAATGATGAACAGAAAGTGATAACCTGAGGTTTCACACTTTACACTCAGGAAATTATGTCATTGGGTGGATTCAGTCATCAAGGTGGTTTTTCTTTTCCAAAAGGTAACAGAACTCATGATTATTCAGTCAGTAAAATGAAATAAACTTGATCTGTATAAAACATTTCACAAAGACATTATTCTTAGGAGATGCACCCAGTCTTATGAGATATATGGGCGTTTCCATATAGTTCACTTAAGGATGTGAATCAATCAGGGAGAGTATTAAAATGACAAAGGATAAAGCATAGATGACAGAACAGAAAAGTTAATGAAGTGAGTTGCTGAATTTGTATAGATAAGTTGAAATCAAAGAAATGGAAATAGCAGGCAATAAGCCAAAGGAGCAACTGCTATTTTCACAATCTGATCAAAGAAGCATAATTTGTGGCCCTGAGGCTTTAACCCTGTTATCATGTGCATTTCTTTAGCCCAAGGACAAATTACCTTGATATAGTTTCCATCCCCCAAAATCTTTTCAGAGCCCTCTTTATGTCTTTATTTCTTAGACTGTAGATGAAGGGGTTCAGCATGGGTGTGACCACAGTGTACATCACCGAGGCTGCAGCACTTGAGTGTGAGCTGTAGGTACCAGCAGAGCTAAGGTACACTCCTAAACTTGTACAATAAAATAAGGAGACGACTGAGAGGTGAGACACACAGGTGGAAAATGCTTTATACTTCCCCTGAGCTGAAGAGATTCTATATATAGAGGACACTATTTTGGAGTAAGAATAAAGGATACCAGTCAGGGTACCACCACCCAGAAGTCCAGCTCCAAGTTGCATCATCATGTTATTGAGAAAGGTGTCAGAATAGGCAAGTTGGACCAGCTCTTTTATTTCACAAAAAAAGTGAGGGATTTCCAAGTCTGTACAAAAAGACAGTCTCAGCACCATTAAGCTGTGTAACAAGGAATACAGAACACTCATTATCCAGGATATCAGAACCAGCAGTCCACAGAGCCAGGGGCTCATGATGACCATGTAGTGTAGGGGGTGACAGATGGCCACATACCGGTCATAGGCCATCACAGTCAGGAGAATGTCATCTAATCCTGCAAAGAGAATGTAAAAATACATCTGGGTGATGCAGCCTTCATACGTGATAACCTGGCTCTGTGTCTGGATGTTCCACAGCATCTTTGGGATGGTGGTGGAGGTGAAGCAGATGTCTACAAAGGACAGGTTGGAGAGGAAGAAGTACATGGGGGTGTGGAGGTGGGAGTCTGAGCTGATGGCCAAGATAATGAGCAGGTTTCCAAACACAGTGATTAGGTACATAAAGAGGAAAAGCCCAAATATGAGGGGCTGCAATTCTGATTCCCCTGAAAGTCCCAGAAGAAGAAGAAAATTTGAGATTTTTGTACCATTTCCTGATTCCATGTGGTGGTGACTATTGGAGGGAAAAAAGAAATAACCTGAGTAGTTTTCACTCAAACCAGCCTAACTCGCATAGCTGAACTATTTTAATTTCTCCTTTGCTGTCAAGGAATTGATATTAATATGTTACATGGAGATAAATCCTCCTTGAGGGTATACCTCATTTCACCTCTGACTAGAAATTTTTGTCCCATTCTCAGCAAATTCCAAAGGCTTCTTGTATTTACAGTTTTAATGAAAACTCCTTTCATGCATTTCAGAAATTCTTACTGAGAACCAACCACGCTCCGAGCACATATAGAGAACTGTGTTGATAAACAAAACTTCCACAATCAAAGAGTGGTTAAAGATGATATTCAAATAAATATAAAAGATAATATAGCAGGAGATGACAGATACCATGAAAAAAATAGGTATAAATGTTATTTTGTACTGAGTGTTCAGGTAAGGCCTGCAAACAAGATGATAATTGAACTGATTCCTCAAAAAAAGAGAGAGAAGGAACTAGGAGAAGTGTGTGCCTGGTAGAGAGAGCTGCCACTGCTAAGGACCTTAGAAAGATGCTGGTGCCACCTGTTCAAATCCAAATAAGGAAGGCAGTGGGGCAGAGGGATAAGCAAGAAGAGGAGTGACTACAGATGGTGTCAGGGATGCTGAGGAACAAGGTGGCCTCCCTGTGACAGCCAACACTTCAGTCCACACAGAATCCCTCCTTTCATGTGATTCCTTGTACTTTATGAATTTAGTTGCAATGGCATCAGGTGAATTGTAAACATATCATATCCTCTTCTAAGTTCCATCTTTTGACTAAATCCTGGTCTCTGTATTATGTCACCTTAATATAGGAGGCCTTTTCCCTACAGGATCAGACAGTAAAGAATCTGCCTGCCATGCAGGAGACCCGGGTTCAAACCCTGGATGGGGAAGATTCCCCTGGAGAAAGGAATGGCAATCCACTCCAGTATTCTTGCTTGGAGAATTCCATGGACAGAGGAGTCTGGTGGGCTACAGTCTGTGGGGCCGCAAAGAGTCAGACACAACTGAGTGATTAACACTTTCACTTCACTTCCTTTGCTTAAAGAACTGCTCTCACCCCAGTCACAGGCACACACACCATGTCCTTGTGAGGTCTGTCACTACTATGCATTTCTTACCTAGAAACACCTTCTTTAGGCCATGAGTGGTTACAAGTCAAACTGGTCAGATTAAATTATCTTTCACTTAAGGAATATATAAATGTTACCCAGAAATTTCAGTTCACAAGCTTCCCATGGACCAATAGACATGGGGTTCCTTCTTGGTATGGCCACTTTCTGCCCTGTATTTAAAGAAATATTTTTAAAAGTCTGAGAGAGACAGAGAGAGAAAGAGAGAGAAGAATGGACATATGGGCCTTAGGGGAGAGTACTAATCCTGAATGGCCCCTTCAGACAATGTGATGAATTAAAACTTCCTTGGTTTGGCAACATTCCAACTCCAGTTATATCTCTGATGCCCAGAAAAGATAATTTAAAAAAGAAAAAATGCCTTTATGACTTTAATAGAAGCAGGGTTACATTTATGGCACAAGACACCTAACAGATTGAATACCCCAAAAGAAAAAAGAGCAAAGTGCATAAGAAAACAATTCACAAAATGAACCATACAAACTGCAACCAAAGGTGGGTATGCTTTATATGAAGCAGTAGAAGACCTGTTTTTCCTGAGCCTGACTCACTTATTTGAACATTTTTTTTTCCATCCCATAGAAAAAGAAGTGAGCTTCCTAGGCGGCACTAGTGGTAAAGAACCCGCCTCCCAGTGCAGGTTAGACCTAAGTGATACGGGTTCAATCCCTGGGTTGGAAAGATCCCCTGGGAGAGGGCACAGTAACCCACTCCAGTATTCTCACCTGGAGAATCCCATGGACAGAGAAGCCTAGTGGGCTTCAGTCCCTAGGGTCGCATAGAGTTAGTTTGACACAACTGAAGCGACTCAGCACACAGCACACACACACACACACACAGAAGGAGGTGAGCCCTGTCTCAGTTTTCTTGTGGGGCATCTTGTGTTTGTTTTTCTTGAACTTTCGGCTTTATCTTACTCCTTAAGTAAATTTGGTGGGCATATACCAATTCTCATCAATTAACATGCAAAGGGCTTTCCAGACAGCACTGCTACAGACTCCATGACAATTCACCCATTCACCCTGGATAAATTTCTTCATATGATTTATGCCTGAGGACATTATGTATGACATCATTTACTTCATTATACCGTGACTTTGCCATTACAGAGCAAAATCCTAATCATCTGAGACTTCCTTCACCTGCTTTGTTCACTATCACATTTTCAAAAAGGTATGTGAATACATGTGCACTTGTATAGGAACATATTTAAGTATAAATGAAGTTACAAAATAAAAAGAATGACAATGAAAATGGATCTGGCTTAAATATAACAGTAATGAATCAACTGTATTTTTTTAAGAAATCAAATAGAGCATCAAAAACTAACTGAAAATTATATTTAAATGATAACTGTTCAATGAAATCACATAGATTGGAAATTAAATTGGGAAATGTGCAGAGATGAAATGATATAATATATAATGTTCCTAGAATCATTAGGCTTATGTTCAAATTTTACCGAATGTGCTTTATGCATCCCATTCCTTCTTCTAGTTGGACTTTAATTAATATCATTTCATTGACAACACTGATACTTATGTTACTAAGGTCAAACTTTGCTTTTCCTTTAGTCCTAACTAAATACATTTATTTATGAATCAGGGTAGCAAACTATTACACTAACCTCTGGTATCTGAGCTAGGTTGGATTGGCTCACAGCTGACCTCAGATGAATGTTCTAGGCTTGCATTCTAATTCTCCCAAAGCCTCTACAGGGCTCTCAGACTCACCTGGATGGGAACTGGAGAAAAGTCTTTGTGTGGAAGTTCAAATGCCTCCTAAAAGGTTGATATTGGTAATTGAAGCTCTGTCCCCACAAGACAGCTGGAGGCAGAGAAGGACTGTTTTACACTCAGACTCAGGTCTCCAAAGGAAACATGTTCTATGGCATCCAAAATTTCTCAGGCTGAGGGGACTGCAGCAGAGAGACTTTAAAACTCACTTAGCTTCTCATTAGGCATTTTTCGGTTGTAACGCCCATACTCTGTACCTGATTTCCCTAGGGGACAGTGGTCTGAACAGAAAGGAAGATTTCCCTGTTCTTTCTCTGTTCCTAAGAGACCAGGTTACAAGGCAAGTGGATTCTGTTTTTATTATTCCTTCCCAATTCTCCTGCACCCAAAGGCTTGTCAACTACAAATTGGCACTTTCCAGTCAACTACAAATTGGCACTTGCCAAGAGCATTTGCCAGTGACTGAACAACAAGCGATTTGCCATCTGCCTCTGCTGACTTTGAACCCTGTGTTGTTGCAGCTGTTGACCTTCAACACCCGCTGAGGGAGTTTAGGGTGGAGTGAGGCACTCTATGCTCAAGGGAATCTGGTGGGACAGGTCTTTAGATAGCTAAATATTCTCAGGAACTGATTTCATGATCCCAATCTTTGCATCTTCTTTATATCTAGAAAAGCACTGAATCCCTCTGTGGTAACATCAGCTCCTCCTGACTAGTAGAAAACCTTATGTAAAGTAAGCAGTTGGTTGCATTGAACTCCCCCTTCATCAAAATCATATTTTGACCTTCCCCAACTGCCTCTATGGAGCAGTCTCTCAGAGATATCTGAGGTGTTGTCTCCTGAATTGCGGTCCTCATTTTGCCCCTAAATAAAACTTAACTAGCAACTATCACATTGTGCATTTTTTTAAGTCCACACTCTAATATTAAAGGCAAAAAATTGACAGACTTGAGATGAAAGTATATACAATTGGCATATTTAAATGGGCATTATAAAAGGGTTACATCTCTTTTGTTTAATTATACTGTGGAATGTTTCACTGGTAATGTTTCTCCTGTGTGGTACTATAAGACAAGACATATAAATCTACACTCAACAACTCTTAATTGAACTTGCTAAAGGAAACCAATAGGGTGACCTGAGCCATGTGTGCACATGTGTATGTGTGTGTGTGTGTGTGTGCTCACTCACTCTTGTCTGACTCTTTGCAACCCCAGGGACTGTAACCCACCAGGCTTCTCTCTCCATAGAAATTTCCAGGCAAGAATATTGGAGTGGGTTACCATTTCCTATACCAGGGTATCTTCCCAAACAGAGATCAAACCCTCATTTCCTATTGCTCCTGTGTTGGCAGTTTCTTTACCACTGAGCCACCTGAGCCATACAAGCTAGTAAAAAATGGAAACTAACATTCAAGACTAATAAAGATTAAAAAACAATGATTTTGCTCTGGAATGAACTGGTAAACTTGGAAGATCTTTGCTGAATGCCTTAACCAAACCTTTGAAAGTGAAAGTGTTAGTTGCTCAGTCACGTCTGACCCTTTTTTTGACTACATAGACTGTAGCCCACCAGGCTCCTCTGTCCATGAAATTCTCCAGGCAAGAATATTGGAGTGGGTAGCCATTCCCTTCTGCAGGGGATCGTCCTGACCCAGGGAGTGAATCCAAGCCTCCTGCATTACAGGCAGGTTCTTTACCATCTGAGCCACCAGGGGAGCCCCAAAACCTTTGAAGGTATTGGAGGAGAGTGTCATTTCCTCAATTCTGTCTCGCTGCAGCAAAAATTTGAAGTGACAGATGGATCTGTGTTATAGCTCAGTTTTATGATGAAAAACAAAGGATAGTACACCCTTGAGGAGTGAGGGTGGGCAGACCCAAAAGACTAAGAGAAGAGAGGCTCCAATTCTTCTAAGCTTCCTCCTTTTACACATTTGTCTCCTCCCCCCAAGCCTGTCCTATGTAAATTGGGCTAGCCAGGAGGGCTATTTGTTTTACCTGAGGTCCTCACTCTGATCCTTGGACCTTCCTTTGTTCTATTTTTGCAGGCTTTTCCCTTCTTTGTCTTTTAGCTTTCACCATTGTGGACTCCTTTTTCCTGTTCTAACTACCTATTATTCCCCCTTCAAGAGATGGGAGGCCCAATTCTTTGGGAACACAGGCATCGAAGTCTCTAAGGCTACTTCCTGTTGAAGTGGGATGGTGAGCTAGTCTCAAGCTTCAGAGTCCTTACAGCTGTGTCCATCTAAGGATGAGTGATTTTCCATGGTCAGGTGGTTTTATATATCCTTGTTGAACTAGCTCTGCATGTTGTAGCTTGTTGACCTGGGCAGAGACAAAATGAGTTAGATAATTGATAATACATGAAGCAATCATATGGTGATCATGGGGATTAGGAGAGCCATTAGCCAACTTCAAATTTCCCCTTGCCAGGAAAAAAGATCCCGCAAAGAGACTGTAGTCACCCCCAAGAACTCTCCAGCTCATTCTTTGAGATCCTGTAGGGCCTGAATGTTTTTCTTGAGGACTGTGAGACTCTTTAACTTGGCTGGAGGTGTTTACCCAGAAGTAGCATGTCTCATTCAAGATGGCTCAGGTCCCTCCTTGTTCAAGGATCAGGAGATCTATCTCCTGTCTATTTTGGAGTACAAGCTCCAAGCTGTGTTGGCTCTTTAGAGCTGACCTCAGAAATCTTATCCCCAGAAACTTAATTTCAGGGACATTCATTAGAATGGCACTCATTTATAGTCCTGGATAGGTATCTGAGATCTCCTACGGGCTCACAGTGTATTGAGTGTGTTTTCTTCTGTTTTCTTCCACGGTTTGACTCATGAGTAGTGAATCCAGGAGTCATGTCCTGGTACCTTGACTGCTGTGGGGGAAGAAAGTATTATGGGGTAGAGGCCCTTCCATGTGGGCTGGAGTTGAGCCTTTAGGGATCCATTCCTCCAGACTCTAATTAGGACTTGAGTTCCTGGAGCATATAGCAGTGACTCTTTAGAATCGTTGATTCTAAAGAGTCACTGGGGTATCCTGGTTGATACCCCACAAGCATATATCATATTGGATTTGCCCAGTGGCCATGGTATAAGACCAGAGAGTCTGAGCCTCTGAATCTAGGAAGAGGTCATTGACATAAAAAAAAAAAAAGGTCTCCCATATAGCATCTCATAAGGACTAAGACCAACCTGTTCCTTAAGGGCCTTATGGGTGCAGAGGAGAGCTATTGGTAAAGTCTCCTTCCATCCCAGGGAGGTCTCCTGGGTTATCTTTTTATCGCTGATTTTCAGAATTGGTTGGTTCTTTTCACTTTTCCTGAAGACTGAGGCCTCCAGGCACAATGGAGGTAACAAATAGTGCCCAATACTTTAGAAACCCCTTGGGTGACCATAGAAGTAAATCATGTCTCATTGTCACTCTGCAATGACCTGGGCAGACCAAATCTTGGAATGGTTTCATGGAGCAACTTTTTACCACCTCCTCAGCCTTCTCAGTCCAGGTGGAAAAGTCTTCAATCCATCCTGTGAATGTATCTATCTTAACTAATAGGTATTTATACCCTTGAGAAACTGGCATCTGGGTGAAGTCCATCTGCCAGTCCTCTCATGGGTAGGTCCCACACTGTTGGATGGGCTGGGCCAGCTGGGTCTTCAAGCTCCTTGGGAATTGTTTAATTGGTAAGTGGGACAAGAGGAAACCTGTTCCTCTGAAGGAACTTTCTAGTAATCTTTGGAAGGCCTTTTCCCTAAAATGAGTGGTAACATGTAAGGAGTTCACCAGCTTCCATTGGAGGTTCCCAGGCAGAAAAAGGAGTCCCTCCTTTTGGAACCACCCAATATGATCTTCTTGAAAGCCTTCACTCTTAGCTTTAAGAGTCTCACCTTCAGTATATGAAGGAGTTTCTGGCAAGTTAGTCTGTGGAACTAAGGTTGCAATCCCTATTAGGTCATGATTCTGTAATGCTGCTCTCTTTGCTACCTGATCGGCTGCTTGGTTCCCTCGTGCCACTTCTGTGCTCCCTTTCTGGTGTCCTTTACAGTGGGAAACTGAAACCTCAGTGGGCAAATGGACTGCCTCCAAGGGTCTAAGGATTTGATCACCATATTTGATTGGGGACCCTCAGGTGATCAAGTGGCCTCCTTCTTTCCAAATAGCTGCATGTGCATGTAGCACCAGAAAGGCATACTTGGAGTCAGTGTAAATGGCTCTTCTTTTCCCTTTTCCCAGCTCTAAAGCTGGAGTCAGGGGTATGAGTTTAGCTAATTGGGCTGAAGTACCTGGTGGCAGAGGTTCAGCCACTATGGTCTCAAAATTGGAGACTACTGCATACCCAGCTCTTCTTTTTCCATCCAAGACAAAGCTGCTTCCATCAGTGTACCAGATTTCCTCAGAATTGGTCAGAGGATCTTCTGGCAGTCCCTCTCGGGGTTTGGTTTCTAAGCAAGAGTGAAAAGGGAGAGAGCCCTTGGGGGTAGGCAGGAGGGTAGCTGGGTTAAGAACCTCACAAGGGGACATAGTTAAACCTGGATTTTCCATCAGCACTCCTTGATGTCTGAGGATTCTTTGATCTGACATCCATAAATTGCTTCTCCCATTCAGAAGTTGTTTCACTTGGTGGCTGGTAAAAATAGTTTGGCCCCAAGAGAGAGTTTTAAAGCATCTTCTATCAGGGCTGCAATAGCTGCAAGATTTCAAAGACAGGAAAAGATCTCTTCCCAATAAGGGAGTAGGACACTCAGGGACCACCAGGAACTGGTGGAAAAATATTGGTCCATCCCAGCAACAAAGTGCTCAGGTGAATCTTTTTGTTAATTGTTTTTCCTGTAGCACCCAAAATGGTACAGGTTTGATGGGAGAAGGCTCTGGAGCAGGAGGTCAGGACAGAGTAGGCGGCCCCTGTGTCAATCAAGAAATTCTCAGGCCTACCTGCCACATCCAGTTGCACTCTTGACCTGATTCTTGGCACAAAGAAGATTAAGGACAGAAGAACCTCCATCTGCTTGGGCAATAGCTACCAGGGCACCACAGATAGTGGAGCCTTTGGGACATCCTGGGGCACCCACTGCTGCTCACCTGTTCACAGGGGTTTCAAGAAACAAGAGATTGTAAAGGAATTAGGATTTTTTTAGCCATATGTCCTTCCAGCCATAGGGGTTAGGCCTTCCTACCCCAACCGGAGGTCTTCTGGAATCTGAGACTGAGCCATGTGAGCTTTCTGTTGAGTTTGCTTTGGCTGTTCTGGTTTCCAGCACTCGAGGCTTCTTGTCACTTCCACTGTGCTGGGTTTTCTTCATGTTCAGCTTCCACCACATGAGCTTTCATGGAGTTGGGTTTCTGCTGTGCTTGGCTTCTACCTTGCAGAAGCCTTGGAGCCAAGGCTGTTTCAGCCAGATTAAAGCCAAGAAACAGCACCATAGATGTCTGGGGAGTGTGTAATTTCCTTGTTTCTGTCTTGCTGCAGCAAAAATTTGAAGCAATGGATGGACCAGTTTTATAGCTTAGTTTTATTAGGAAAAACAAAGGATAGTACACCCTCGAGGAGTGAGGGCGGGCAGACCCAAAAGACTAAGAGAAGAGAGGTCCCAGTCCTTCTAGACTTCGTCCTTTTATACATTTGTCTCCTCCCCACTGAGCCCGCCCTATGTAAATTGGGCGAGCCAGGAGCACTGTTTATTTTACCTGAGGTCTTCACTCTGGTCCTTCAGCCTTCCTTTGTTCTATTTTCGTGGGCTTTTTCCCTTCTTTGTATTTTAGCCACCACCATTTTGGACTCCTTTTTCCTATTCTAACTACCTAACGAAGGCATGATAAATTAAACTCTAAGGTTCCAGAACATGCAACACATAAAATTCTGTTTAGTTAGAAATCTTGTCACTGAAAAAAAAAAAATTGTTTAGCTGACAGACATGTTCTTTGAAGAACTAAAAGCCACTGTCCTTTCTCTTGCAAATCTCTACAAACCAGAGTGTAAATATTGCAGGGAAGAGCCAATTCTGACTTCAGGTCAGATCATTTACTCTAACATTTGCTTACCTTTGCTTTTGTTCGCTAAAAGGGTACTGTTTTACACAATGACCTGCCTCAAGGAACCCTGCCCCTCTGCCTGAATATTAACTCAAAGTGCCTTTGTTCAGGACTCTGTTCACCTGTGGATGGCTAGAGGAAAGAAGAAATCAACTTATCGCCTTCTAAGTCTTGCCGTTTTAGTAGATATTTTCAAGATTATTGGACTTTTTACTTTGTTTCCTCTCCTCCCCCCACCATCTTTATTCTATAAAAACAAAACCTGGCATCCAGCTCCCATAAAACAGTTATTCTGAGCATTAATCTGTCATCTTCTTGGTCTCAACACCATCTCTTTCAGATTTATTGGCAGCAAGTAGAGTGAGGTCGGACTCAATAACAGGTACACTCCACAAGGACCTGAGACTGAGCCTAATTAGCTCTTTCAGCAAGGCCTGAAACCTACAAAAAAGGGGGCAGTTTTAAAGTTGAAACTGCTAGGAATACTCCCTCAGCCAAACCTCACAAAGAGTAAAGCCTTAGTCATCTGAACAAGCAATTTTAATTTGTCTTCCAATTGTTTGTAAACCAGTAAGTTTACCCCATGGACTATATAGTCCATGCAATTCTCAAGGCCAGAATACTGGAGTGGGTAACCTTTCCCTACTCCATGGGCTCTTCCCAACTCGTAGGATCAAACCCAGGTCTCCCACATTGCAGGTGGATTCTTTACCAGGTGAGCCACAAGGGAAGCCCAAGAACACTGAAGTGGGTAGCCTATCCCTTCCCCAGTGGATCGTCCTGACCCAGGAATCAAACCGGTGTCTCCTGCATTGCAGGTGGATTATTTAACCACTGAGCTATCAGGTAAGCGGCTTCCCAGGTGGCTCAGTGGTTACAGAATCCACCTGGAAATGCAGATGTGGTATCGCCGGCTCAGCTTGGGACGGTCCCTTGGAGAAGGAAATGGCAACCCACTCCCGTAATCTTGCCTGGAGAATCCCATGGACAGAAGAGCCTTAAGGGTTACAGTCCACAGGGTCACAGAGAGTTAGATGTGATTTAGCGACTAAACAATACAGGCGACTTGAAGCAGTTGATCAGATATATAGTTTTGTGTTCGATCAGTGATTGTAATAGTGCAACACTAGATATGGGAAAATGCAACAAAGGAAAACATTTCCTGGATCATTATAGATAAGTAAGACAGGATCAAGAGAATCTTTTAATTTACCAACAGGACCTGGAGTAGGGGAAAACAAAGGAACTAGAAATATCTTATGTTCTAATCAAAGCACACACCTTACTCAGTTCGTAACTTTGGATCAATCGCCTAGTGCCAAAAATTTAGAAGGGGGATCATAACTGCAGAGTCTTCATAGGATGGACTTTTCAAGAAACAAATGAGACAATATCTATAAGATTCTAAGCCCAGTCCACAATGTATTAAATAATCTAAATTTATCTCATATAATTACCAAAAGTGTAAGGGACTAAATGCCAGCTCATCACTTCTATTATAGTAAAAGCATGAAACTCCTAATTGATGGGTCAAAAGCATTATGAAGCCAAAGTTTATTTTACCATGGTTTTAAAACAAAGGAACACAGCTCGCTAAGTTATTGAAGAATAAATAGTAAGTTTCTGGTGGTATCAGGAGCTGTGTTCCCATCACCACTCAATACTTTTGAGACCCAAGTGAACTAGTCCAGAGAGGTTCTCAGCCTTAGATTTGGACAAAACTTGGACTCAGGGTTGTGGAAAGTTAAAATCTTAGACCTCTGAAAGCCAGAAGAGTTCATGGAGTAGTAAAAAGAACTGGATCTACCTTACTTTTAACTTGGTCTCTTGAGAACACAAATCAGCAGGAAAAAATTCCAGTTTTATTCAAACAAGTTCCCTTGGGGAAATATGCTCAAAGCTTGGAGTAACAGTGGAAAATGTATTAATGAGCAGATGTAGTGAGCCAATACAGTTAACATACAGAGCTATAAATATCACCACATCTACAGTATCTGAGTGTGTTCAGCCTTAAGTTGGGGAAGGTATGGTTTTTGCATTTGAATTCCTGGGTCTGTCTCAGGAGCCCATGCCTCACTCCTTTCTTCTTTCTCATCTGCAGACAGAGCTTCAGCCTCCACCATCCAGGGAGGCACCAGCTTCCACACAGAGACCTTCATCTCAGGCTTCCTCTCCAGGTGAGTCTAAGAGCTCCACAGACACTGCTGGAGAAAGTCAGAGGGAATGAAACCCAAGAACATTTACCTGAAGTCACATGAAAACCAAAACAGCTGACCAAGAGCCGAGAGATCTCCATGTTTATTTACTTGATTGACTAATTTATAATCAATTTATTTATTATGTTAGATAGAGAAATATCTATTGGATTCATCAATTCAAGGTTTTTTGTTGCCAATTAAGTTTGGGAATGAAAATTTAGTTGAATGAGACTCAAGAAGGGAGGCATAGTGCCGTCAGTAAAATTTTATAATTTCCAAGAGATTTGCAGTTTAGGGAAGTAGGAAAATAGACTAGCAGATGTGGAGAGATCTGCAGTGAAGTGACGACATTTTATTAATTTACTTTTAATATTCAAGATAAGGTATGTTTGAGAAGGCTGTATATTCATTAGGAAGATCCAGATCAATGGACTTAGCTCCTGCCTTGTAACTACAGTTTTTGAAATACACTTCTCATAGAATCTTCTCTCACACAGAGTATTCACTTGAAAATATTGCATTTAACTGTATCTCTTTTATGTTTTTTTTTTGGGGGGGGGTGTAATTTTTACAATGTTGTGTTTTCTGCCATACAATAATGCAAACCAGCCATAATTATGCATACATCCCCTCCCTCCCAAGCCTCCCATTTGACCCAGCAATCCCAATTGGATATATACCCTGAGAAAACCATAATGGAAAAAGACGCATGTACTCCAGTGTTCATAACAGTGCTATTTACAATAGGCAGGACATGGAAGCAACCTAGATGTCCATCAACAGATGGATAGATAAAGAAGATATAGTACATATTTACAGTGGCATATTCCTCAGCCATTAAAAAGAATGAAATACTACATTTAATATGCAAATGGTCATATGGTAAAGGGTCTCACTTCACAATTATTTCATTACTTGGGAGACTGAATATATATAGGGATTTTTGAGCCCTTTATTTTCTGTACTGAAAACTGTTTCTGCATGTTTTTTGTTTTACATACTGGTACTTGATGCTGTTATTTTTTCTGTTTTTTTTTTTTTTTTCTTTTTTGCTGTATAATTTCCTTTATAATTTATTTCATCTCAAGCTGTGAGATAAAAGCCCAGGAACTGTAGTCCATCCTGCAGAAGAAGGGGAGAATGAAATGTATTTTAAATACCTTGAGGAGTCTTCTTGCTTAAAAAAAAGAAATACATGCAACTTCTCTCTCCTCACTCTTTCCCTCCCCATCACAGGTATATCAGACACCGTTTCACCCAAAACTGCTAACCCTGGTCTGAATTCCCTATTCCAGTCTCTCTTTTTTTGTGTTTTATGCATTCTTTCAAGCAATTATAATTTTTGAAAGACTTTGCTAATTTCCATTTAATCCCTGTATGTATGTGTAATGTATTTGTTGGGTTGTGTGTTTATAAACTTCGAGTGGTCAAATCTATCAGTTGGTCACATTTCATCTTTCCTCCCACTGCTCTTTAAACATAGAAAGTTCTACATTTGCAGTAGTGTTAAAAAAATTTTTTTTTAGATTCATTGCTTCTTTTTTTACTTTTATTCTCTTTTTTATTTTTAGTTGAAGGATAATTGCTTTACAATATTGTGTTGGGTTCTGCCATACATCAACACGAATCAGCCATAGGTATACATATGTCCCCTCTCTCTTGAACCTCCCTCCCACCCCATCACAACCCTCTAGGTTGTCACAGAGCACCAGCTGTGTGTTCCCTGCATCATACAGCAAATACCCACTGGTGATCTATTTTACATATGGTAATGTATATGTTTCCATTGCTTGTTATTCACTTATTTTTTTTCTTACTGCTACCTTTTGCCTTCAGTAGATCTATTTTTAAAATATTAATCAAGTGCTGCCATCTTGTGGAACATATTCTTTTACATTCAACAAAGATCACATATATTTTTCATAAGGATGTTTATATACATATATATACTGACTGAAATTACAATTTTAGTTACTGCTTCCCCTGTGTGTGTGTGTGTGTGTGTGTGTGTGTGTGTGTGTGTTAGTCACTCAGCCATGTCCAATTCTTTGCAACTCCATGGACTGTAGCACACCAGGCTCCTCTGTCCATGAAATTCTCCAGGCAAGAATACTGGAGTGGGTTGCCATTTCCTTCTCCAGGAGATCTTCCAAGCCAGAGATCTGTAATGCAGGCAGAATCTTTACCGTCTGAGCCATAGGGAAGCCCACTGTTCCCCATACTACATTTTTAAAAAATATATATTTCATTCACTTGTTCATTTCAATTATATACAAAACTAGTATTAGTGTGACTATGGTTATTTTATATTTTTATTTCATAATTTCCTCTTTTTAATCATAATTTCATCTTAATTTTTAGTTCAATTTTGTTTAGCCAAGTTGTTTCCAATGCACTATAATTTAAACAGGTTTTATTTCCAGTGCCATTCTTTTTATTTTATAAATTTTCTTTTCTAAAAACGTGTTTCTTTGTCTATGCATACACTGGTGAAACCAGAGTGAACAGAGCAGGTGAGGTCCCTGCCCATCTGTTTCTCACATTTTAATGGAGGAAGAAGCTGTGGTCCCTTGAGTCTGAACACCTTGCTGCCGTTCTCTCTGCAACCTGTCTCTTCTGCAGAACTCTTTATTCATATTGCTTTTCCCTCGGAAGGAACTTGTCTTTTAAAAAACAAACAAACAAAAAACAAACTATTCCTCAATGACTGCAATTGATTAGAAACATTTTGGACTATATCCTAGAGCAAAACATACCTTTTACATGTGATCCAGCATGCATGCACATTTAAGCCAAAAATACACATGCATCATATGCCAACACACACAGAGCTGAACAAAGTAAACCAAAACATCTTTACTATGTTCGAGGCATTCTGAATTTCTCACTAACAGTGTAGAGTACATGGCTACTAGAGGAAAAGCAATGTGGAATAGGCATTCCTATTCTGAGATGGCGCCAGGGATCCCTCAAAATGGAAATTCCATACAAAAACTATGGATATGGATTTTTGAGTGCAAAATATAAATCATAGAATTTCAACTGTGTCTGAAATGCCAATCTTTGAGAAAATTTGCTGTAGTATTTTATCTTTTCTGCCTGTCAAGTTCACCACATGGAGCCAGGGAATGAGACACAAATTTCAGAATTTCTTCTTCTGGGATTATCAAAGAAAATAGAACTTCAGCCCCTTATATTTGGACTTTTCCTCTCCATGTACCTGATCACTGTGATTGGAAACCTGCTCATCATCCTGGCCGTCAGCTCAGACCCCCACCTCCACACCCCCATGTACTTCTTTCTCTCCAACCTATCCTTTGTAGACATCTGCTTCACCTCCACCACCATCCCAAAGATGCTGAAGAATATACAGACAGAGAACAAAATAATAACCTACGGAGGCTGCATCACCCAGATACACTTTTTCTTGCTCTTTGCCACAATGGAAATCTTCCTCCTGACCGTAATGGCCTATGACCGCTTCGTGGCCATCTGTCATCCTCTGCACTACACAGTCATCATGAACCCCCGGGTCTGTGGACTGCTGGCTCTGATGTCCTGGATGATGAGTGTCCTGAATTCCTTGTTACAGAGCTTAATGGTGTTGTGGCTGTCCTTCTGTACAGACTTGGAAATCCCCCACTTTTTCTGTGAGATTACTAAGGTGGTTCAACTCGCCTGTTCTGACACCTTTCTTAATGACATTGTGCTGTATTTTGCATCTGTACTGCTAGGCAGTGTTTCCCTCACTGGTATCCTCTACTCCTACTCTAGGATAGTTTCCTGCATACGAAGATTCTCATCAGCTCAGGGGAAATACAAAGCATTTTCTTCCTGCGCATCTCACCTCTCAGTTGTCTCCTTATTTTACTGTACAGCCTTAGGAGTGTATCTTAGCTCTGGCACTAACCACAGCTCACAGTCAAGTGCCACAGCCTCGGTGATGTACACTGTGGTCACACCCATGCTGAACCCCTTCATCTACAGTCTGAGGAACAAAGACATAAGGAGGGCTCTGAGAAGAATCGTTGGCATGGCCCTCTATACGGGCCAATTGTCCCTGGGCTGAAGAAGTACCCATGACTATAGGACTCAAAGCCACAGAGGCAGAAATTGCTTTTTCTTAATCAGATTGCTAAAGTAGAACTTGCTACTCCTATTTATAACCTGGAATTTTCATTTCTTTGGATTTAACTCCTCTACACAATTTGTCACTCACTTTATTAAGTTTCAGATCTGTCTGATACATAGACAGCTTTCCCTTTGTTCATATTCATGCAGTCACAAAGTTTTTTCTCAATTTTGGGCCAAGAACATTTGAAGATTTCAGTATCTTACCTGGGGCAAATTGGATTATTTAAAAATTGTTATTGTTTAGTCACTCAGTTGTGTTTGACTCTTTGCAACCTCATGGACTGTATGTAGCCTGCCAGTCTCCTCTGTTCATGGGATTTCCCAGGCAAGAATACTGAGAAATGGGTTGTCATTTCCTTTCCTAGGGCATCTTCCCAGACTGGGGATTTAACATGCATCTCTTGTGTTGACTGATGGGTTCTTTATCACAAGTCCATTCCTTAAAAATTATTTCTCAGTGACACATATCATACCAAGTAATTTTATTTTTGTTTTCTGTATGAGTGTATTACTTACATGGGGAAAACAAACTAGACTTGGCAACTAAAGCCATTTATGTTATTTCATTGTAGAGGAAAATATGAAGTTACAGATTTTACTTTAATCCATTATTTTTCTATTGCTACTTTAACTTCTGTTCTTCACCATGTAGATTTGAACATTAATCCATTTAAGTCCAAGCCTACTGATAGTGATACTATTGGCTAGGAGTGTCTGAGGTGCTCACCTGGTTTGTATTACTTATTTCAAGAAAACACAGACATCTTCCTGACCAAGTTTATGCTGCTACTGGACGGGTCCTTCTGGTGTTTATTATGATTGAAAGATGCCTCTCAGCAATATCTATTGGGAAACTTAAAAAAAAAAAAAAAAAACACAAAGTTTGTAATCACCAATCCTGGAGTGTACATAGCATGCCATGTACTTAGGTCTTAGGTAGAGTGAAAAGGAGAGCACCAACTGGGGGCTCTGCCTTTATTGGGCTTTGTGGGTGGAGGTGGCTAGGATTCTGCTAGTTCACTCATTATTGGTGAATTTAAAACATAAGGTGGAATAAGGGCATGATCAGGAGACAGCAGGTTCACTCATGTGCTCAGTCATCTATTTACTCAGGCTTTCTAAAAGGGCAACTTCATTGGTGGGGGGGACTTGAATGCTTCTCTAGTAGCTGTGTCATACTGCTGACAACATGCAGATGACACCACCCTAATGGCAGAAAGTGAAGAGGAGCAAAAGAGTCTCTTGATGAAGGAGAGTGAAAAAGTTGACTTAAAACTCAACATCAAAAAAACTAAGATCCATTACTTCATGGCAAATAGATGGGAGAAAAATGGACACATTGGCAGATTTTATTTCCTTGGACTCCAAAATCACTGAGGATGTTGACTGAAGACATGAAATTAAAATACACTTGCTCCTTGGAAGAAAAGCTATGATAAACCCAGGCAGCTTATTGAAAAGCAGAGACATCATTTTGCCAACAAACTTCCACATAGTCAAAGCTGACATAGCTTTTTCCAGTAGTCACATTCAGATGTGTGTTGAACCATTAAAAAGGCTGAAAAGTGTGAAAGTGAAAGTCACTCAGTTGTGTCTGACTTCTTTGTGACTTCAATGACTATACAGTCCATGGAATTCTCCAGGCCAGAATATTGTAGCGGGTAGCCCTTTCCTTCTCCAGGGGTCTTCCCAACCGAGAGATCGAACCTAGGTCTCCCACATTGCAGGAGGATTCTTTATCAGCTGAGTCACAAGGGAAGCCGCCAATGAATTGATGCTTTGGAGCTGTGGTATTGGATGAGACTCTTGAGAATCCCTTGGACTGCAAAGAGACTAAATCAATAAATCCTAAAGGAAATCAACCCTGAATATTCATTGGAAGGACTGACGCTGAAACTGAAGCTCCAATACTATGGCTGTCTGAGGCAAAGAGCCAATTCTTTGGAAAAGACCCTTAATGCTGGGAAAGACTGAGGGCAGGAGAATGGGGTGACAGAGGATGAGATGGTTGGATGGCATCACCAACTCAATGGATGTGAGTTTGAGTAAGCTCCTAGGGATAGAAAAGGACAGGGAAGCCTGGCATGCTGCAGGCCATGGGGTTGCAAAGAGTCAGACATGACTTAGTGACTGAACAACAGCAGCAGCTGACAAAATGTTTATTCCACATGACTGTCTTTGAAGTGAATGCCTCAGAAATCAAAAGTTGAATTTCTGGCTCTTAAATTGTAATCAAAATCTTAGTATCAATGGATAAGGAAGCTATGGTACATATACACAATGGAATATTACTCAGCCATTAAAAAGAATTCATTTGAATCAGTTCTAATGAGATGGATGAAACTGGAGCCCATTATACAGAGTGAACTAAACCAGAAAGATAAAGACCAATACAGTATACTAACGCATATATATTGCATTTTAAAAGATGGTAATGATAACCCCTATATGCAAAACAGAAAAAGAGACACAGATGTACAGAACAGACTTTTGGACTCTGTGGAAGACTGTGGGATGTTCTGAGAGAATAGCATTGAAACAAGTATACTATCAAGGGTGAAACAGATCACCAGCCCAGGTTGGATGCATGAGACAAGTGCTCAGGGCTGGTGCACTGGGAAGTCCCAGAGGGATGGGTTGGGGAGGGAGGCGGGAGGGGGTATCGGGGAGGGGAACACATGTAAATCCATGGCTGATTCATGTCAATGTATGGCAAAAACCACTACAATACTGTAAAGTAATTAGCCTCCAACTAATAAAAATAAATGAAAAAAATAAAAATTAAAAATAAAATATTGAATGACAAAAAAAAACAGTATAAGATATTAATGCTACAAACCTGCTACTGTGTTTTATAACTGCTCTTCTGTCTTATTCAATTATCCACCTTGGTGTCCAGAATGCCTACCACAGTCATTGGCAAAAATTGATTATCAAATACATATCTCTCATGGAAGTTTACATGGAAAGACAAATTTGAAGTGGCCCAAACTCCAGGAAAGAATTTGAAGACACAAGGTGCAGGGAGAAGGGAGGCTTTAATGACAGTCTTGCAAGATGGGGTGTCTGGTGGGCAGGCAAACCCAGAGCTGTTACAGTGGGGTTTTTATCCCCTCATCATGCAAGGCACTCTCACAGTTCCTCATTGGCATGAGTAACTACAGGGTCAATAATCTTCCCAAGGAAGTCACTTGGATTTGTTACTTTCCCTTTGTCTGGATTTTCCTGTGCAAATATCCTAATGGCTATTACATCAGCAGGCTAGTCACTCTAGGCTAGTCCTTGAAAATGGACCACTTCAAATTTTTATTTCTTACAGTATGATTTTAATATCACATATGGCCGTAAATATGAGGAAACAAAATGTCAAGTCATACATTCTGTTACTGTGCACAATATTTTTCATGTTGTACCTCTATTTATTAATGCATGAAAGATGTTTATATTTAATGCATGGATATAGATATAGATGTAGATGTATATACATATATAGATATATATAATGCATGGAAGGGGTTTATATTCATTGAGATGAATGATTGGTTACTGTATTTTATGTTTTATTACATCATTGTTATCCTGTTTCTGCTTGAAAACTTCCAATGCTATCAATTAATAGGGCTCTTTATATTCTTTTATGAAATCTCTCCCCTCTCCTGACATTTGCTAAAAATAAGAAAGGAATGGTGAATGTATAATGCCAGTTCACTCGTTTCTCATCTTCTTCATGCTCAGGAATCTCTTCATTCTTAATGATCAAAGGATCATCCACAAGAGAGTTTGATGTCCTGCTCAGTCATGTGATTCAGAGTCATTGGTTTTCCTGCACAAACATGCATGTCCCAATGTGTGTCTTAGTTACCTAGAAGGAAACCTCAAGATAGTCACTTGTTACTACAGTTATCTGAAATAAACTGAAATAACACAATGACCACGTGTCTTTTCTTCAAATATCAGAACATATGCCCAAAATTAAAATCTCCAGATTATTGTAATTGCACTCAGGTCTGTTCCTGCTGGTTATTGCATCAGTTATTGGTGCATAACAAGTCATTCTGTGTCAAATGAGATTAAATAATAATATCTTTATCATCAGACAAATTTGCAAGCTGGGGAGTTGTACTAATTTCTTTGTACTCCTCATAAGTGTGTAGTCAGCTGTCATACTGTGTTTTTAAGGCTCATTCCTGGTGCTTGCTTTGGCAACACATATACTAAAATTAGAACTATACAGAGAAGATTACCATGGCCCCTGCGCAAGGATGATACACAAATTCGTGAAGCGTTCCATATTTTTCAGTATACTAACACTTACGGAATTTAGAAAGATGGTAACAATAACCTTATATGCAAAAAAGAAAAAAGAGACACAGATGTACAGAACAGACTTTTGGACTCTGAGGGAGAAGGCGAGGGTGGGATGTTTGGAGAGAACGGCATCAAAACATGTATATTATCTAGGGTGAAACAGATCTCCAGCCCAGGTTGGATGCATGAGACAAGTGCTCGGGCCTGGTGCACTGGGAAGACCCAGAGGGATCGGGTGGAGAGGGAGGTGGGAGGGGGGATAGGGATAGGGAATACATGTAAATCCATGGCTGATTCATGTCAATGTATGACAAAAACCACTACAATATTGTAAAGTAATTAGCCTCCAACTAATAAAAATAAATGGAAATAAATAAATAAATAAAAAGTGCACAACTTAAAAAAAAAAAAAAAGGCTCATTCATGGAGTTCATGTGGACAGGGAAGCCTGAAATTCTACAGTCCATGAGGCTGTAAAGAGTTGGACCCGACTGAGTAACTGAACTGAACTGATAATTGTTAGTATGAGTGGAGTGCTCTTCTGTCTTGAATCAATTTTTGCTCAGTTTATCATAATTTTATCTTAAAATTAAAGTTCTATTTGCAGAAAAAATTAGACTATCACATGAACTACTTAAATTTAATAACACTATTTCTATATCTATAAATGGAACATAGCTTCCTTCCCAGTTAGAACACATATCTCCCAGCCTTGTTAAGTGAGAACTTGCTGCCCATTTTAGAGACTCAGCCCTTAGCCATGCTCCATCAGGTTTTTTTCCATTTAATCAAATTATTGGAGTATAATTATATAGAACAAATTTCATAAAGTGTACAAAATAATTAATTAAAGGAGTTATACAAAAGTAAGATAATCAACTGTATATTTTCATTTGTGTATAATTTGACAGTATACATAAAGATTTTTATGTAATTATGGAAATTTTAAACTAAGCCTCTGTTTCCTTATTTCTGAAAGTAATGTAGAATAGTAAACAAAATAGAGATGCACAAGAAATAAATGAAATGAATACGGAAATTCAACTTTTAGCCCAAAAAAACACTCAAGAGTAAATGTTGTGTCTGTTTATCTTTGTGTGTGTTTGGGGCTACTTTTTTGTTTCAAATAAGCACAATCCTACACATATATGTACACACATACAGACATGATTAGGATCCATCTTTTATATTAAAAGGAAAATTGAGAGAAAATTGGAGAGAATAGAAATGAAAAGAATGAACATTTCAAGTAAAATGAAATAAAAGAATGTAGAAATATAGACACAAAAAGTTAAAGTATAATGAGTGACCTCAATTTTCATAATGGATCATATTTCTTGTCTTCAAATCAAAAGGCATCACAGTCAGGCACATGTACAATAAGGTAAGGCAATGAGGAATTCATTGTATCAGCTAATGGGATGGACGACCTTCAAATAGATTGAAACATTTTTTTTTAACTTAACGTGGATTTTTCACATCAAATACCCCAATTAAAATAAGTTAATTAATGAACTGAGAAGTTTAAACTCAATCCTTGCAAACAAACTTTATTGAATAGATGTCTGTATTAGATTCCTATTGTTGTTGTAAAATACTCCCAAACTAGTTGCTTGAAACAAACAAATATATGCTCTTCCAGTTCTGGGTGTCAGGAACTTAAAATAAATGAGTCTCATTGGGCTGATACCAAGTGTCTGGAAGCATGGTTCAATGTGGCAACATAGTAAGATCCTACACTCACCTTCATCCATGTACACACATAATCTACAGCTATCTATGGGTCAACTTCCTCTGAAAAAGATATGAAAACTAGATGAACTTCTCCTCCACAACAAAAGTTAATAGGACCACATCAAGATGGTAGAAGAAGAGAAGTAGGCTCTCTAAAAACTCCACCCCTGGCATTGGTGACCCACAAATAGGCGGGATCTTACAGTTAACAGAGATGTTCCCTGAGGGACAATAGATGTATGCGTTACATCAGACTAACCAGGCCAACCCTTGGGACCTATCTGCACCCAAGAGACAAGTCTCCAGAATCTGTTGCTTTGAAAACAAATGAGATTATGTGCAGGAGACCTAAAAGTCAGTGGAAAGGGGAAAGCCTGCTCTCATAGAGCTCATGTGCAGATTCACTCACCCCAGGACCTAGCACCAAAGCAGGAGGTTGAAAAGGACCTAGAACATACATAAAGTAGCTTCATATTTAATTAAAGCCTGTGATGGGGGTTGCAAGGACTTGAGATGTTCTCTGGGAACCAAGGCACTGGCAGCCATCATCTGTGTACTCTCAGTCCATCTTGCCAGCACTGTCACTGGCAGCTACCAATATTGCATGCCTTCAACTTTGCTCGTGCCCACAGGAATCCACCACCCCATGCTTTCCCTTCATCTGGTGTAGCCAGTGGGCCTTGAGAGAACTTGCACTTTTCCCATGTCACACTAAAACTGGAGAACTTGGACCACACACAGTCTATTCCATGCCCCTGGTTTGACCAGTGGTCTTGCCCCACTGTCATCCTCACTAATACTTATTTCTCATCTCCTTGATGATAGCCATTCTGATAGCTGTGAGATAGTATCTCATGGTGGTTTTAATTTGTGATTACCTTATAACTATGGATATGGAACATCTTTTTCTATGTGTATTTGCCAACAGTTTGTCTTCTTTGGGAAAAGTGTCTATTCATTTCTCTGCCCATTTTTCAGGGGACTTGTCATGATAATTTGTTTTGTCCTCTGTATATTTTGCTAATATACTAACCCCTTGTTGAGTGTATCATTTGCAACTACCTTCTCCCACTAAGTAGGTGGCAGCCTTTTCATTTTGTTAAGCTTTTTTCATTGTAATAAATCTTTTGAGTTGATGTAATTTCATTTGCTTATTTTCATTTTTTTTGTCCTACCTGAGAAGGCGGGTCCAAAAAACATATTGCTAAGACCAATGTCAAAGAGTGTACTGCCTATGTTTTCTTCTAGTAGTTTTGTGGTTTCGGGTTTTATAGTTGGTTCTTTAGTCTATTTTGAGTTTATTTGTGTACATGGTGTGAGAAAGTATTCCAGTTTGATTCTTTTGCAAGTAGCTGTCCACTTTTCCCAACACTATTGAAGAGGTTGTCTTTTCACTGTTGTGTATTATTGCCTCTTTTTTGTCATAGATAAATTGACCACATAAATGTTGATTTATTTCTGGGCTCTCTATTCTGTCCCATTGTCTCTATTCTGCCTATTTCTGAGCCAGTAAATACTGTTTGTAATATTAGAGATGATACCTCTAGCTTTGTTCTCTCTCAAGATTGCTTTGTCCATTTTAGGTCTTTTGTTTTTTTTCATACAACTTTTAGAATTATCTGGTCTAGTTCTGTACAAAAAAAAAAAAGTGCCTTTGGTATTTTGATAAGTATTACAATTGAATCTATAGATAGCTTTGGATAGTATGCTTATTTTAGCAATGCAAATTATTTCATTCCAAGAACATTTTATATCTTTCCACTTGCTTGTGTCATCTTTAATTTCTTTCATAAATATTTTCAAAGTTCAAGTTTCTTACCCCTTTGATTAGACTTATCCCTAAGTATTTTATTCTTTGTTGTGACTGTAAATGGTTTTTCCCCTCAATTTCTCTTTCTGATAGTTTGTTATTAGCATATAGAAACCCAACAGATTTCTGTATATTAACTTTGTATCTTGCGAATTTAGTGAAATCATACATTGTTCGTAATTATTTTTGGTGGTGTCTCTAGGATTTTCTAAGCATAGCATCATGTCAACTACAAACAGTGATAGCTCTACCTTTGCAGTTGGATCGTTTGTGTCTCATTCTTATTGATCACTGTGCCCAGGACTTCCGATAGTATCTTGAATAAAAGTGGCAAAAGTGAATGTCTTTGCCTTGTTCCTGATCTTAAAAGAGTTACTTTTAGTTTTTCACTATAGGATATAATGTTGGTTATTGTTTTATCATATATGGCCTTTATTATGGTAAGATATTTTATACCCTCTTCACTGAGACTTTTTATTATAAATGCTGAATTTTATCAAAAGTTTTTATGCATCTTTTCAAATGAACCTAAGGTTTTTAATCTCCAATTTGTTAATTAGAAGTATTACATTGATTGTTCTATGGCTATTTAACCATTTTGGCATCCCTGGGGTAAATCTCACTTGGCCATGGTGTATGATTATCTTGATGTATTCTTGAATTTGGTTTGCAATATTTTGTTGAGGAATTTTGCATCTATGTTCATCCGTGAATTTGGCCTGTAGCTTTATTTTTTATGGTGTCTTTGTCTGGTTGAACAATGAAGCTGTACCACCTCTTGGATGAATGAATGTACTATTCATTCAAAATGACATGAATTATGAATTTTTTCTTAGATCTAAAACTACCTCCACCTGACTTGCACAGGTCCACAGTCTTGCTACTTAGAGTGGTCCACACCCTAAGACCTTTAGTGTCAACATCACCCAGGAAATTCTTTTGATTTTCAGAATCTGTGTATTCTGACCTGAATCCAGGACTTGATGAATCAGAATCTGAATTACAGCTAACCTGTCTGGAATTCCTATCACACTGAAAACCCTGAATGTAAAGGAATGCTGGTCTAGAATAGGTTTTCTCATTTTCTCATGTTGATAGTTGGGCCAGGATAATTATTTGTAGTGGGTATTTAGGTATTTAGAAGTATTCTTTCAGACATTGACAGATATCCCCAAGGCCAAAATGATCTCTAGCTGAGAACCATAGGCCTGCAGCTTGAAAACTGGAAGCACACTGACAGAATTCTAATTAAGGTGGTTTCCTTACTCAGTTTGAACCCTTAGGCAGATCATTAAATTCCTTTAAACACATTTCTGCAACATGGAATGGTGCTCATAGTAAAACTACCTCATAGCATAAATTTTTCTATAAGTTAGATCATGCCTAAAAGATGCTAACCTTAGGTTATTAGTATTAAAGTATCTAAAGATACTAAATGATCACTTTTAACCTGTGATAAAGTATGAAATCCTTAGTTTTTGGACAAGTGTTTCAAGAAGCCAGGGATTGTGGTGCCCAAACTGCATTTCCATTCTCTTTGCTAAAGAGGGGGATTTTCTGAGGTCAGCAAGACTGTGTACCCACCACAAAGCAATCTTTGAAGGATAAAAGAGACCTAATCCTGAGAAGTTCCTTAGAGTCAGACTTTGAAGAAAGTATTAATTCAAGGTTGGGATAAGGTGGTTGATGTTAGCCCTCTGAAAAATAGGCAAAATCAAGGACAAGAAGTAATAGAGATTATATTCACTTGACTTCTAATCTGATCTCTTGGGATCAAAGAATCATTAGGGAAAATTTACTTTCTGTTTATTCCAAAGGCCTGGAGGGAAATCATGTACTTAGCTATGAGAATAACAGGAAGGAAATCAGCCTAAGGAGCAGGTATAGAGAGCAATTAATATCTCCCCTACTGCAGTCCCTTAGTGTTTGCATCCCAGCACTGGACAGGACATGGCAGGTGCTTTTGGAGCCATAAGCCTGGATCAGGGTTCAATGCTTTAGTACTCTCTGCTCCTTATCTAGTGACAGCGCTTCAGCCCTCATCATCAACAATTCAAGGAGCAATTCGGACTTCCACAAGAGAACTCCCTCTCAGAGACCCCATGCAGGTAAGTTTGAAAACAGAGGAGGTACTCCAGGAAGGGTTCAGAGAAAAAGACCTGAAATCATTTACCTGAAGTCACTTGAGAACCTGATCAGCCTAGCCCAAAGATGTGTCTGTATTCTTGGTTCACTAATAATGAATATTTAATTTCTTTACCATGTTAACTAGGATGTGTTCATTTGATGATTAAGTGGTGAGAATGAAGGTCCAGCCTGATGACACTGTAAAATGAGTGAGATAAGTAACATGGTTCCAGTAAAATGAAAACATATGTGAGATTTGTGCTTCAGAGGAGTAAGAAAGTATAGTATCACATGTGAAGAACTATGAAGCAAGCTAAGAGTGTTCTTCAAATCTCTAAGTTGGGATGTATTTGAGTATGCTCTGCATTCATTAAAAAGATCGAGCTCAAAGTTGGTATGACAGCAGTTTATGAGACATCTATTTCACAGTATCTTCTCTCATGTTGTTTGTACACATGAAGCTAACACAACATTGTAAAGCAACTATACATCATTAAAATTCAGTTCAGTCACTCAGTTGTGTTCAACTCTTTGTGACCCCATGGACTACACTACGCCAGGCCTCCCTGTCCATCACCAACTCTCAGAGATTACTCAAACTCATGTCCATTGAGTCAGTGATGCCATCCGACCATCTCATCCTCTGTCGACCCTTCCCCTCCCACCTTCAATTTGCCCTAGCATCAGGGTCTTTTCAAGTGAGTCAGCTCTTCGCATCAAGGGGCCAATGTACTGGAGTTTCAGCTTCAACATCACTGCTTCCAATGAGTATTCAGGACTGATTTCCTTTAGGACTGATTGGATCTCCTTGCAGTCCAAGGGACTCTCAAGTCTTCTCCAACAGCACAGTTCAAAAGCATCAATTCTTCTGCGCTCAACTTTCTTTATGGTCCAACTCTCACATCCATACATGACCAATGGAAAAACTGTAGCCTTGACTAGATGGACCTTTGTGGCAAAGTAATGTCTCTGCTTTTTAATATGCTGTCTAGGTTGGTCATAACTTTTCTCCCAAGAAGAAATTGTCTTTTAATTTCATGGCTGCAGTCACCATCTGCAGTGACTTTGGAGCCCCCAAAAATAAAGTCAGCCACTGTTTCCACTGTTTCTCCATCTATTTGCCATGAAGTGATGGGACCAGATGCCATGATCTTAGTTTTCTGGATGTTGAGCTTTAAGCCAACTTTTCACTCTCCTCATTCACTTCCATCAAGGGGCTTTTTAGTTCTTCTTCACTTTCTGCCATAAGGGTAGTGTCATATGCATATCTGAGGTTATTGATATTTCTCCTGGCAATCTTGATTCTAGCTTGTGCTTCATCCTTCCCAGCATTTCTCATGATGTACTCTGCATATAAGTTAAATAAGCATGGTGACAATATACAGCCTTGATGTACTCCTTTTCCTATTTGGAACCAGTCTTTTGTTCCATGTCCCGTTCTAACTGTTGCTTCTTGACCTGCATATAGA
>CM035271.1:8016044-8067528 GCA_020226075.1 Hydropotes inermis | reverse complement strand
ATGCATATCTGAGGTTATTGATATTTCTCCTGGCAATCTTGATTCTAGCTTGTGCTTCATCCTTCCCAGCATTTCTCATGATGTACTCTGCATATAAGTTAAATAAGCATGGTGACAATATACAGCCTTGATGTACTCCTTTTCCTATTTGGAACCAGTCTTTTGTTCCATGTCCAGTTCTAACTGTTGCTTCCTGATCTGAATACAGGTGTCTCAAGTGGCAGGTCAGGTGGTCTGGTATTCCCATCTCTTTCAGAATTTTCTGCAGTTTATTGTGATCCACAGAGTCAAAGGCTTTGGCATAGTCAATAAAGAAGAAATAGATGTTTTCTGGAATTCTCTTGCTTTCTTGATGATCCAGTGGATATTGGCAATTTGATCTCTGGTTCTTCCACCTTTTGTAAATCCAGCTTGAACATCTGGAATTCACGGTTCCTGTACTGTTGAAGCCTGGCTTGGAGAATTTTGAGCATTACTTCACTAGTGTGTAAGATGAGTGCAATTGTGCAGTAGTTTGAACATTCTTTGGCATTGCCTTTCTTAGGGATTGGAATGAAAACTGACATTTTCCAGCCCTGTGGCCACTGCTGAGTTTTCCAAACTTGCTGGCATATTGAGTGCAGCACTTTCACAGCATCACCATTTAGGATTTGAAATAGCTCAACTGGAATTCCATCACCTCCACTAGCTTTTTTCATAGTGATTCTTCCCAAGGCCCATTTGACTTCACATTCCAGGATGTCAGGCTCTAGGTGAGTGATCACACCATCGTGATTATCTTGGTTGTGAAGATCTTTCTTGTACAGTTCTTCTGTGTATTCTTGCCATCTCTTCTTAATATCTTCTGCTTCTGTTAGGTCCATACCATTTCTGTCCTTTATTGAGCCCATATTTGCATGAAATATTCCCTTGATATCTCTAATTTTCTTGAAGAGATCTCTAGTCTTTCCCATTCTATTGTTTTCCTCTATTTCTTTGCATTGATCACTGAGGAAGGCTTTCTTATCTCTCCTTGCCATTCTTTGGAAATCTACATTCAAATGAGCATATCTTTCCTTTTCTCCTTTGCTTTTCGCTTCCCTTCTTTCTCAGCTATTTGTAGGGCCTTCTCAGACAGCCATTTTGCTTTTCTGAGTTTCTTTCTCTTGGGAATGGCCTTGCTCCCTGTCTCCTGTACAATGTCAAGAACCTCTGTCCATAGTTCATCAGGCACTCTGTCTATTAGATCTAGTCCCTTGAGTCTATTTCTCACTTCCACTGTATAATCGTTATGGATTTGATTTATGTCATACCTGAATGGTCTATTGGTTTTCCCTACTGTCTTCAATTTAAGTCTGAATTTCCAATAAGGAGTTCATGATCTGAGCCAGTCAGCTCCTGGTCTTGTTTTTGCTGACTGTAAAGAGCTTCTCCATCTTTGGCTTCAAAGAATATAATCAGTCTGATTTCACTGTTGGCCATCTGGTGTTGTCCATGTGTATACAGCCTTCTCTTGCATGGTTGAAAGAGGGTGTTTGCTATGACCAGTGTGTTCTCTTGAAAAAACCTATTAGCTTTGTCCTGCTTCATTCTGTACTCCAAGGTCAAATTTGCCTGTTACTCCAGGTGTTTCTTGACTTCCTACCTTTGCATTCCAGTCCTCTATAATGAAAAGGACATCATTTTTGGGTGTTAGTTCTAGAAGATCTTGTAGGTCTTCATAGAACCGTTCAACTTCAGCTTCTTCAGCAGTACTGGTCAGGGCATAGACTTGGATTATGGTGATACTGAAAGGTTTGCCTTGGAAATGAACAGAGATCATTCTGTTGTTTTTGAGACTGCATCCAAGTACTGCATTTCAGACTCTTTTGTTGACTATGATGACCACTCCATTTATTCTAAGAGATTCTTGCCCACAGTAGCAGATATATTGGTCATCTGAGTTAAATTCACCCATTCCAATCCATATTAATTCACTGATTCTTAAAATGTCAACGTTCACTCTTGCATCTCCTGTTTGACCACTTCCAATTTACCTTGATTCATGGATCTAACATTCCAGGTTCCTATGCAATATTGCTGTTTACAGCATCAGACTTTGCTTCCATCACCAGTCGCATCCACAACTGGGTGTTCTTTTTGCTTTGGCTCCATCTCTTTATTTTTTCTGAAGTTATTTCTCCATTGATCTCCAGTAGCATATTGGGCACCTACCGACCTGGGGAGTTCATCTTTCAGTGTCCTATCTTTTTGCCTTTTCATACTATTCATGGGATTCTCAAGGCAAGAATACTGAAATGGTTTGCCATTCCCTTCTCCATCAATAAAGGAAGTCAAAATGGGTAAAGGAATTCATCATTAAAATCACTTAAACATTAAAATAAGTATAGCCTCTATGCTGTAGTTTCCATCCCAAAGAATGACTTTATATAACTGGAAATTTGACCTTTTGACTTCCTTTACCCATATTATTCACCTTCCATCTCTGGCAACCTTCAAATTTTCTCTTTTTATGTGAGCTCATTATTGTTTCAGTCAGGATTTATCATTGTTGTTGTTTTAGAATTCACATGAGCTATTACTATATTTGTATTTTTATGTCTAACTTATTTCAATTAGCTGAAGACACTCATGGACTTCCTTTGTGGCTCAGACAATAGAGAATCTGCCCCAAATGAAGGAGACCTGGATTTGATCCCTGGGTCAGGAGGATCCCCTGGAGAAAGAATGGCAACCCATTCCAGTATTCTTGCCTGGAGAATTCCATGGACAGAGGAGCCTGGTGGGCTACAGTCAACAGAGTCACAAAGAGCTGGACATGAATAAGTGACTGACGCTTTCACTAAAACACTCGAGATCCATCCATGTTATCACAAGTAGCAATATTTTATTACTTTTCATGGTTAAATTAAAAAGGTATATCTTCTTTATTGATCATCACCCATCCCATCATTAATGGACTTATTTTGAATCTGTAGGTTGCTTAGAGGAGTATGAAAATCTTAATAATAATTCTTTCAATTATTAGTAGAGTATATCTTTCTATATATTTGTGTCTTCTTCAGTTTCTTTCATCAATGTCTAATACTTTCCAGTGTACAGGTCTTATGCCTCCCCCATTATTCCCAAGTATTTTATTCTTTCTGATACAATTATAAAGGCAGTTATGATTATTTTATTTTTGATTGTTTGTAATTAATATATAAGAGCCTAGTTTACAAGCCAAAACATGGAAACAAGCTCAGTGTGCATGAATAGATGAATGGATGAAGAAAGTGAGGTGAATGTATACAATAGAATACCACTTAGCTGTAAAAAGAAATCAGAAAGTCCTATAACTTATGGCAACACAAATAGGCCATGTTGCTAAGTGAAAGAAGTCAAACAAAAAAGTCAAATATTATATGATCTCACTTATGTGTGAATTCTTAAAAAACAAAAGCAACAACAACAAAAAAAAAAAGTCACAGAGAAAGAAAACAGACTTGTGGATATCAGAAGCAGAGGGTTGAGGCCAAGGAAAATAGAGAAAAGTTGTCCAAAGATCTAAACTTCCAGATATAAGATAAACAAGTAGATGTAAGTAAAAAGTGATGACCAGTTCCCTCTAGTAACTGGTCTCTTCACATTTTTTATTTCAGAATGATTTAGTCTTAGTAGTTGTGTTTTTCAGGGCTTCCCTTGTAGCTCACCTGGCAAAGAATCCGCCTGCAATGTGGGAGACCTGGTTTAGATCCCTGGGTTGGGAAGATCCCCTGGAGAAGGAAGGGCTATCTACTCCAGTATTTTGGTCTGGAGAATTCCATGGACTATATAGTCCATGTTTTTTCAAGAAATTAATACTTTCTCTAGGTTTTCCAATTTGTTGGCATATAACTATTTCTAAGTCTTTTGTAAACCTTTGTATTTCTCTGATATCAGTTATAACATCTCCTCTTTCATTTCTGATTTTATTTATTTGAGTCCTGACTATTCCTTCTGCCAGGCACGCATTTCCACCACAGTCCTTCATCTCCCTTCCTCTCTTACATGAAGTCATTGTTCAAATGTCACCTTGTTTTCAGGTCTTGCCTAAGTACCCATGGAAAACAGAATGCACTATTCACTCTTTTCTTTGAATCTGCTTTACATTTCTTGAAACCACTTGTCCCCATTTGAAGTATTATATGATTTTTATTTGCTTATATATTTTTCTATCATTGAATTATAGAAATTTTTGTTCTTCATCACCATAGCTTATAGTCTCAACAGTAACTAATACATGATATGAATGAAACTAACTTAACAGAAATTCATGAAAAATCCCTTATTAAAATCATAGAATACATGACCTTTTTGGAAAAAAAGCTGATTGTAACAAAAATTCCTTGTCAAAAGTGCCAGAAGAATCCACTAAAGAACCAGATCCATACACAACCTATTAAAATTAATTGTAGCTTAAATTAATTAATAAGTTGTAGCTTAAATTAATTAATTAATTAATCTATTTTAATTAATTAAAATAAAATTGTGACTATAAAATATAACTTGCAGTATTTCAAATGTATAAATAAGCAAGTCTGTGTGAATATTAATAATATTATTTCCTTCTTTCCTGCAAGTGACCTTGAACACATGGAGCTGGATAATAATACACACATTTCCAAATTTTTTCTTCTGGGATTTTCAGAGGAACCAGAATTGCAGCCTCTCATATTTGGGCTTTTCGTCTCCATGTACCTGATCACTGTATTTGGAAACCTGTTCATCATGCTGGCTGTCAGCTCAGACCCCCGACTCCACACCCCCATGTACTTCTTCCTTTCCAACCTCTCATTTGTAGACATCTGCTTCACCTCCACCACCATCCCAAAGATGCTGTGGAACATCCAGACCCAGAGCCAAGTTATCACTTATGAAGGTTGTATTACACAGATTTATTTTTTCATATTTTCTGCAGTATTGGACATCTTTCTCCTTGCTGTGATGGCCTATGACCGCTTTGTGGCCATTTGTCACCCCCTGCACTACACAGTCTTCATGAACCCCCTGTTCTGTGGACTGCTAGTTCTCATGTCCTGGATCATCAGTATCCTGGATTCCTTGTTGCAAAGTTTAATGGTGTTGCAGCTTTCTTTTTGCACAAATGTAGAAATCCCACATTATTTTTGTGAAATCAATCAGATGATTCAACTAGCCTGTTCTGACACCTTTCTTAATAACACGGTGATGTATTTTTCAGTTGTACTGCTGGGTGGTGGTCTCCTGTCTGGAATTCTTTACTCTTACTCTAAGATAGTTTCCTCTATAAGTGGAATATCATCATCTCGGGGGAAGTATAAAGCATTTTCCACCTGTGCATCTCACCTCTCAGTTGTCTCTTTATTTTTTTGCACAAGTCTAGGAGTGTACCTTAGCTCTGCTACTACCCACAGCTCACACTCAAGTGAAATAGCTTCGGTGATGTACACTTTGGTCACACCCATGCTGAACCCCTTCATCTACAGTCTGAGGAACAAAGACATAAAGAAAGCTCTGAAAAGATTCTTTGTGATGGCAAGTCTAAAAAGGTCAATTATTTTGGCTCTAGAAAAGTGCTCATGATTGCAAGACTCAAGGCCTCACTGTCAGTAGTTGTGATTCTTTAATCAGATTGTGGACATGTTAACTGGCTTTTATTTATTTCCTGGAGTTTTCATTTTTTCAACTAATCTATACAATTTATTTGGGATACCCGGGTGGCTCAGATGGTAAAGAATCTGCCTGCAATGCTGGAGACCCCGGTTTGATTCTTGGGTAGGGATGATCCCCTGCAGAAGGGATGGTTACCCACTCCAGTATTATTACCTGGAAAAGCCCATGGATAGAGGAGCCTGGTGGGCCATGGGTCCAGAGAATCAGACACAACTGAGAAACTAATATATACAATTTACTTACTCACTTTATTAAGCTCTCTTTGCTCTCAAATATCTAACAACTTATCTTCTTTTTCTTCCTTCCTGTTTTTCCTACTTTATCCCCAATCTTTGATATGAGAAAATTGGAAATTCCCATTTATCTCAGGTAACTGCTTGTATTTAATAAGAACAATTTCTTCTCAAATGACAAATATCACCTCAGTTAATGTGTCTTTCACTTTATTAAAGAATATCATGAGTTACCACTATGATACAAAAAACTGAACTTGACAACTAGGCCATTTTTACCCCTTTATAGGAGTGAAAAATTTTAGACCACAGCTTTTCACTTTTGTGTTCCTTTGCATATCACTTGCTGTATTTCACAAGAATCATTGGGTTTTATTCTCCTAATTGGGATTCTGTTCTCTTATTAGAATTTCTTTTTTTTAATTTTGTTAGAGAATCTATCTTTTTTTTTCATTTATTTTTATTAGTTGGAGACTAATTACTTTACAATATTGTAGTGGTTTCTTTCATACATTGACATGAATCAGCCATGGATTTACATGTGTTCCCCATCCCGATCCCCCCCCCGCCTCCTGCCTCCCTCCCCATCCCATCCCTCTGGGTCTTCCCAGTGCACCAGCCCTGAGCACTTGTCTCATGCATCCAACCTGGGCTGGTGATCTGTTTCATCCTTGATAGTTATCTCTCTTGTTTACATTGCCTACCATAGTCGCTGGCAAAATCAATCATTAAATACATGTTTGCAAGTGTAGTCTATACAGAAACTTAAATTGCAGTAAGTCAACTGACTTAATACGACCTCTGAGTCTGAGATGACCTTGAATATAAGGAAGCAAATTTTAAATTATACTTTGTATCATTATGCATGACATTTCTTTTCAAGCTGTATTTCTACTCACTGAAGTAGGAAATACTAGTGTCAGTGGATAAGAGGATTTATTTATTGAGGTGAAGGATTGATGAAACTGTTTTATATTTTCTTATTGAATAATCTAACCTTTCCTACTTGAAAACTTCCAGTGATACCTACAACTATGACCTTTTCCTTTGTTCTAAATAAAATATTGCATCCTTTCCAAATGTTTTCATAAACAAAATGAACAGGGAATAAAATATTATCTACTTAATATCTTACATATTATGCAAAGGAATTACTTCAATTTTCATGATCAGTTTTCATAGGGCTTCTCTGATAGCTCAGTTGGTAAAGAATCCACCTTCAATGCAGAAGACCCTGGTTCAATTCCTGGGTCAGGAAGAAAGGATATGCTACCCACTCCAGTATTCTTGGGCTTTCCTTGTGGCTCAGCTGGTAAAGAATCCACCTACAATGCAGGAGGCCTGGGTTTGATCCCTGGGTTGGGAAGATCCTCTGGAGAAGGCAAAGACTACCCACTCCAGTATTCTGGCCCATGGACAGTCCATGGGGTTGCAAAGAGTCAGACACAACTGAGACACTTTCACTCATGATCAAAACTGATGCATCAAAGAACTTGAATTTCTGCCTAGTCATATGATTCAGGGTCAGCAGTTTTTGTGCACAAACAATGAATGTTCTTGCCAGCTTTCCTGGGTATCTGGAAAGGAATACCAATGAAGTCACTTTTTAATACAATTGTGTGAAAAAAGAAAAAAATTGAGTAACAGTGTAATCAGATATGCTGTCTTCAAATGTCAGAACACAGTGAAATATAAGAATTAGGGAAGACCCAGAGGGATCAGGTAGAGAGGGAGGTGGGAGGGAGGATTAGGATGGGGAATACATGTAAATCCATGGCTGATTCATGTCAATGTATGACAAAAACCACTACAATATTGTAAAGTAATTAGCCTCCAACTAATAAAAATAAATGAAAAAAAAGAATTAGAAAATTATTATCTTTGTCCTCAGTATTATTCACTTTAAAAAAACAGTAATTGGGATACAGTTGATTTTGGCTTCCCAGGTGGTGAAGTGGTAAAGAATACTCCTGCTAATGCAGGAGACACAAGAGACACATGTTTGATCCCTGGGCCAGGAAGATCCCCTGCAGAAGGAAATAGCAACCCACTCTAGCATTCTTGCCTGGGAAATTCCAGAGAAGCCTGGTAGGCTACAGTCCAGGGGGTAGCAAAGAGTCAGACATGACTGAGCAACTAAGTGTGCACACACACACACACATACACACACATACACACAGAGTTGATTTTCAATGTTGTGTTAGTCTCAAGTATACAGCAAAGTGAATCTGTTATACATATAAATATATCCACTCTTCTTTAGATTCTTTTCCCTTCTTAGGTAATTACAGAGTGTCAAGTAGAAGTCCCTGTGCTATACAGTTTGATTCTTAACATTTGCTAGCAAGCTGCCTAACCAGCCATCCTAAAATCAAATGGTAAAATATAACATACATTATCAAATGAGATGATATTGTTTGGAGTTGTTTCAAGCTCTGCTGGGTTTCTTATGAGTTTCTAATTAGCTGCCAGTCTCTACACAGTGTTTCTAGGGCTCATCCATGATCCTGCCCCTGGCTGTAGTCCTTTTCTCTCTAAAACCAAGTGGTAGACAGTTCATTCATTTTTAGTTAATCTAGTTCACAGATAAAAAGAGTTTACCATACGTAAATTGCCTTAATTTATTCCACGGCTCCACCAGAATACCTTCATAGGAATGAAACAAAATAATGAATGAATGAAATGAAACAAAATAAGTTTTAAAATATGCATTGAGTATGTCAGAAGTACAGTATCACTCAATCCCCACCCCACCCCTACCCCAAACCCAGAGATCCCAACACAAAGAGAAAAACCTCTAAGTAGGGAAAGAATGGTGAAGTGAGTACCTGTCTTCACCTCCAACTCTAGTGTCAGGCCCATACTAGTGCCAGGCTAGCTCCTGTGGTCTAGACCTCAGATGAGTTCTTGCACACATGATCTCCCAGCTTACACCAACATCAGGCTAGACATCACGGTCTCAGTGTCCATACAGGCTTCTGCAGGTACCGTTCAGTAACCCTTCTGCAGACACAGGTTCAAGGGCCAGGCTGGACCCTGAGACCTTACTTTGAGCTTTGGCATGGCACCAACCCAGCATATGAGTCACCAGCTTCTAGGTGATCTCCCTCAAACTAAAGGTCTCTGTCTTCACCAGGACAAAGCCAATATCCACTGACTGAGATGCTAAGCCCATCACAGTGGTCCCTGGCCCTGAGCTGGTGACCCTGGACCATTAACCCCTGCCTGACCACATAGAACCAGATGCCATATTCATCACCTCAGTTCAAGTGCCAATTACCTTAGTGACACCAGCTCCAGGCCCTGTTCCTCATGGTCTTAGACACTAGGACAGACCCCAGGGGCCAAAGAACCAAGCACGTCACCTGCTGACCCAAAGGCACCAAACCAGCCCGCTTAAGGACTTCAGAAGCACCTTCACCTATGGACAACACCAGAGACCCCACCTAGTATCTTTGACAGGCTGACTGCTGAAGGTCTTTGCTTACCAAGACTGCATCATGAAAAAACAGAACCAAAAAAGAGAGTAAGGAGAATGAATCAGTAACCATAAACTGTTTTCCAAAAAACAGAAAGAGCATCACCTACATCAGCAAATTCCAAGGACCTAATGAGTTCACTGTTAAATTCTACCAAAAATTTAAAGAAGAATTAGTACAAATTTTCTTCTTCTTTCTTCTTCTCAAACTCTATCACATGATTTAAGACTAGAGAACACTCACAAGTTTATTTTATATGACCAGCATTACCTGATACAAAAACCAGATAAAGACACTACAAAAAAAGATCCTTGATCAATATAGATGTATAAATTATTGAAAGTACTAGCAAACCAAAGTTAACAGCACAATAAAAGAATAATATATCATTATCAAGTGGAATTTATTCCTAGAATGCAAGGATGGGTCCCTATAAGCAAATAATAATATAATAAATGCAATGCACCATACTGATAGAACTAAAGATAAAATAGACATGACAACTTCAATAGATGATGAAAAAGCTTTTGACAAAACCAATGTCTTTTAATGATACAAAGTCTCAAAAATTCTGTTTAGATGGATCATACCTCAAAGTAACCAGGGTCATATACAGCTAGTCACAGCTAACATCATACTCAACAGTCAAAGTTTCAAATTTTTTTCTCCAAAACAAAGAAAAAGACAAGGGGCAAGATTCATCACTACAATTCACCATAACATGAGGCTTTCTTATTAGTTCACTCAAAAAAGAAAAATCATTGAAGACCATCCAAAACCAAAATGTTCTATTCGATGATAATACCATCTTATATATAAATCACTGTGTGCATGCTAAATTGCTTCAGTCATGCCTGACTCTTTGTGACCTCATGGATTCTAGCCCTCCAGGCTCCTGTCCATGGGATTCTTCAAGCAATAATACTGGAGCGGGTTACCATGCCCCACCTCCAAGGGAATCTTCAGAACTAAAGGATCAAACTCATGACTCTAATGTCTTCTGTACTTGGCAGGCAAGTTCTTTATCACTAGAGACACCTAGGAAGCCCAAATAAATTCCTAAAGTACACTAAAAAAAAAAAAAAAAAAACTGTTAGAAATACAAAACAACCCCTCCCCCTCCCCAGTGTCGCGAGTTGGCGCCGCCGCCGCCCCCAGGTCCGCGCTCTCGGCCCTTTGGCCGGTGGTACCCAGCCCTGCCGGCACCCCCTCCTCCCCACGGGACTGCCACCCTCCACCTTCGCTCCAGCCCTCTTCGCGGAGGCAGCAGCAGGAGGAGGAGCCGGAGGCGGCGGCGGCCCGGGAGCCCATGGCGCACAGTCAGGGAGGCTGCAAGAAGAAATTCTGCTACTACTATGACGGTGATACTGGAAATTATTATTACGGACAGGGTCATCCCATGAAACCTCATAGGATCCGCATGACCCATAACTTGCTGCTAAATTATGGCTTATATAGAAAAATGGAAATATATAGGCCCCATAAAGCCACTGCTGAAATGACAAAATACCACAGGGATGAGTACATCAAATGTCTACGTTCAATAAGACCAGATAACATGTCTGAGTATAGTAAGCAGATGCAGAGATTTAATGTTGGAGAGGACTGTCCAGTGTTTGATGGACTTTTTGAGTTTTGTCAGCTTTCAACTGGTGGCTCAGTTGCTGGTGCTGTGAAGTTAAACTGACAGCAAACTGATATGGCTGTTAACTGGGCTGGAGGATTACATCATGCTAAGAAATCAGAAGCATCAGGATTCTGTTACGTTAATGATATTGTGCTTGCCATCCTTGAATTACTAAAGTATCATCAGAGAGTCTTTATATATTGATATTGATATCCATCATGGTGATGCTGTTGAGGAGGCTTTTTATACAACAGATCGTGTAATGACTGTATCGTTCCATAAATATGGGGAGTACTTTCCTGGAACAGGAGACTTACGGTATATTGGTGCAGGAAAAGGCAAATACTCTGCTGTCAGTTTTCCAATGAGAGATGGTATAGATGATGAATCATATGGCCAGATATTTAAGCCTATTATTTCAAAGGTGATGAAGATGTATCAGCCTAGTGCTGTGGTGCTGCAGTGCGGTGCAGACTCACTGTCTGGCGATAGACTCAGTTGCTTCAATCTGACAGTTAAAGGTCATGCTAAATGTGTAGAAGTTGTAAAAACTTTCAATTTACCATTACTGATGCTTGGGGGAGGTGGATACACAATCTGCAATGTTGCTCGGTGTTGGACATATGAGACTGCAGTTGCCCTTGACTGTGAGATTCCCAACAAATTGCCATATAATGATTATTTTGAGTATTTTAGACCAGACTTCAAACTGCATATTAGTCCTTCAAACATGACAAACCAGAACACTCCAGAATATATGGAAAAGATAAAACAGCGTCTATTTGAAAATTTACGCATGTTGCCTCATGCACCTGGTGTCCAGATGCAAGCTATTCCAGAAGATGCAGTTCATGAAGACAGTGGAGATGAAGACAAGAGAATTTCTATTCGAGCATCAGACAAACGAATAGCTTGTGATGAAGAGTTCTCAGATTCTGAGATGAAGGAGAAGGTGGTCGTAGAAATGTGGCTGATCATAAGAAAGGAGCAAAAAAAGCTAGAATCGAAGAAGGCAAGAAGGAAACGGAGGACAAAAAAGCAGATGTTAAGGAGGAAGATAAATCCAAGGATAATAGTGGTGAAAAAACAGATACCAAAGGAGCCAAATCAGAACAGCTCAGCAATCCTTGAATTTGAGTCTCAACACTTTGAGAAACCATAAAAAAGTGAGCAAATATTGGGAAGAAAAATGTTTTTTCTTTTTGAAGACTTCTGGCTTCATTTTATACTACTTTGGCATGGACTGTATTTATTTTCAAAATGGCTTTTTGTTTTTGTTTTTCTTGGCAAGTTTTATTGTGAGTTTTCTAATTATGAAGCAAAATTTCTTTTCTCCACCATGCTTTACATAATAGTATTTAAAATTGATGTGTTATTATGTCAAAAAACTGTTCTATTAAAGAAGTAACTGGCCTTTCTGAAAAAAAAAAGAAATACAAAACAAGTTTAGGGATAAAAATCAATATATACACCAATACTGAACCATCTGAAGATAAAATAATAACACAATTTACATTAAAAAAATAAAATATCTAGATTAAAGTAAATCAGGGAAGTGAAATACATACACACATGAAACTACCAAACACTGATTTTTTAACAAAGAACAAGATACAAGTAAATGGAAAGACTGTGCTTGTTTAGGGATGAGAAGAGTTACTATTATTAGAATTTTCATAGAACTCAAACCTATCTATAGATTCTATAAAACCCTATCAGAATTCCAAAAGCATTACCCACAGAAATATAAAAAACTATCCTACAACTTATATGAAATCATCAGTTCAGTTCAGTTGCTCAGTCATGTCCAACTCTTTGTGACATCATGGACTGAAGGATGCCAGGTTTACCTGTCCATCACCAACTCCCCGAGCTTGCTCAAACTCAGGTCCATCGAGTCAGTGATGGCATCCAACCATCTCATCCTCTGTCATCCCTTATCCTCCTGCCTTCAATCTTTAACAGCATCAGAGTCTTTTCTATGAGTCAGTTCTTCACACCAGGTGGCCAAAGTATTGGAGTTTCAGCTTCAGCATCAGTCCCTCCAATGAATATTCAGGACTGATTTCCTTAAGGATTGACTGATTGGATCTCCCTGCAGTCAAAGGGACTCTCAACAGTCTTCTCCAACACCACAGTTTAAAAGCATCAATTCTTCAGCACTCAGCTTTCTTTATAGTCCAATTCTCACATCCATACATGACTATTGGAAAAATCATAGCTTTGACTAGATGGACCTGTTTCAGCAAAGTAATGTCTCTATTTTTAATGTACTGTCAAGGTTGGTCATAGCTATTCTTCCAAGGAACAAGCTTCTTTCAATTTCATGGCTGCAGTCACCATCTGCAGTGATTTTGGGGCCCCCCAAAATAAAATCTCTCACTGGTTCCATTGTTTTCCCATCTTATTTTCCATGAAGTGATGGGACTTGGATACTGTGATCTTCATTTCTTGAATGCTGAGTTTATGCCAACTTTTTCACTCTCCTCTTTCACTTCCATCAAGAGGCTGTTTAGTTCCTCTTTGCTTTCTGCCATAAAGGTGGTGTCATCTGTGTATCTGAGGTTACTGATATTTCTTCCAGCTATCTTGATCCCAGCTTGTGCTTCATCCAGTGCAGCATTTCGCATGATGTACCCTGCAAATAAGTTAAGTAAGCATGGTGACAATATACAGTCTTGATGTACTCCTTTCCCATTTTGGAATGTTGTTCCATGTCCAGTTCTAGCTGTAACTTCTTGACCTGCATACAGATTTCTCAGAAGGCAGGTCAGGTGGTCTGGTATTCCCATCTCTTTAAGGGTGTTCCACTGTTTGTTGTGATCCACACAGTCAAAGGCTTTAGCGTAATCACTGAAGCAAAAGTAGATGCTTTTCTGGAATTCTCTTGCTTTTTCAATGATCCAACAGATGTTGGCAATCAGATATCTGGTCCATCTGTCTTTTCTAAATCCAGCTTGAACATCTGGAAGTTCTCAGTTCACAAAGCTTAGAGCCTAGCTTATAGAATTTTGAGCACTACTTTGCTAGCATGTGAGATGTGCAATTGTGCGGCAGTTTGAACATTCTTTGGCATTGCCTTTCCTTGGGATTGGGATGAAAACTGACCTTTCCCAGTCCTGTGGCCACTGCTGCGTTTTCCAAATTTGCTGGCACATTGCATGCAGCACTTTAACCACATCATCTTTTAGGATTTGAAATGGCTCAACTGGAATCCATCACCTCCACTAGCTTTGCTCGTGTGATGCTTCCTAAGGCCCATTTGACTTCACACTCCAGGATGTCTGGCTCTAAATGAATGATCACACCACTGTGGTTACCTTGGTCATGAAGATTTCTTTTGCATAGTTCTTCTGTGTATACCTGCCACCTCTTCTTAATATCTTCTGCTTCTGTTAGGTCCATGCCATTTCTGTCCTTTATTGTGCCCATCTTTGCATGAAATGTTCTGTTGGTGTCTCTAATTTTCTTGAGGAGATCTCTAGTCTTTCTCATTCTATTGTTTTCCTTTATTTGCATTGCTCACTAAGGAAGGCTTTCTTCTCTCTCCTTTCTATTCTTTGGAACTTTGCATTCAAATGGGTTTATCTTTCCATTTCTTCTTTGCCTTTGGCTTTTCTTCTTCTCAGCTATTTGTAAGGCCTCCTCAGACAGCCATTTTGCCTTTTTGCATTTTTTTTTGTTTGGAATTGTTTTGATCATGGTATCCTGTACAATGTTACAAACCTTTGTCCATAGTTCTTCAGACACTTTATCAGATCTAATCCCTAGAATCTATTTGTCATTTCACTGTATAATCATAAGGGGCTTGAGTTAGGTCATACCTGAAATCATAAAGGAGCCCAAATAGCTAAAGCAAACTTGAGAAAGAACAAAGTTGGAGGTCTCACTCTTCTTGATTTCAAATTTTATAATAAAATTATAACAATTAAAATATTATGGTACTGGTAGGCAAAGTCTTGCCTGGTGGTTCAGACCATATAGAACCTGCCTGCAATGCACAGGGCCTGCATTGGATCTCTGGGTCAGGAAGATCTCTCTCCCTGGAGAAAGGAAAGGCAACCCATTTCAGTATTCTTGCCTGGAGAATCCTATGGACAGAGAAGCAATGGATTATTTGGGGCTTCCCAAGTGACACTGGTGGTAACCTGCCTGACAATGCAGGAGACATTAGAGATGCAGGCTCAATCCCTGGGTCAGGAAGATCCCCTGGAGGAGGACACAGCAACCCACTCCAGGATTCTCCCCTGGAAAATCCCATGGACAGAGGACACTGGTGTTACAGCCCATAGGGTCATAAAGAGTCAGAGATGGCTGAAAGGACTTAGCACAGACACATGAAATGAGTCACACACATCAATAAGATAGGATTGGAAGTCTGAAAATAAACCTATATATGTATGGTCTATGACTATTTAACAACAGAGAACAGAATACTCAATTGACAAAGTATAGTCTCTTCAAAAAATGGTGCTGAAAAACTGGATATTAAAAAGAAAGAAACTGGACCTCTATGTTGTACAACTCAAAAATTTGACTCATGAAGGAAAAAGTAACTAAACTAACATTAAAACTGAAAAATTCCTAGAATAAAATATAGAGAAAATCTCCTTGACACTGGTCATGTCAATGATTTTTTTAGATATGACACCAAAATCACAAGCAACAACAATAAAACTTGTAAAGTAAGATAAAAACAAATCAAAAGGCTTATCTACAGCAAAATAAACAATCAACAAATGAGGAGGCAAACAACAAAATGAAAGAAAAGATTGTCATGCCCTGTATCTGAGAATGAATTAAATTAAAAGATATATAAAAAAATTCTCACAACTCAATAGCAAAACACATATAATCCAGTTAGAAAAATGATCAGAAGCTCTGAGGAGATATTTTCCTCAAAAGAAATGCAAATGGTCAAAAGGTATTATACATGAAAAGATGTTGTTCAACATCACAAACCATTAGGGAAATGCAAATAAAATGACAATGACAATGAGTGAGTGAGTGAAAGTTGCTCAGTTGTGACCCCATGGACTAGTCCATGGAATTCTCCAGGCCAGAATACTGTAATGGGTAGCCTTTCCTTCTCCAGGGAATCTTCCCTACCCAGAGATCGAATCCAGGTCTCCCGCAGGTGGATTCTTTATCAGCTGAGACACGAGGGAAGCCCTACAGTGACAACATACCCTAAGAAAACCATAACTCAAAAAGACACATATACCCTAATGTTCATGGACAATTAGCTAGGACATGGAAGCAACCCAGATAACCATCAACAGATGAGTGAATAAAGAAGATATGGTACATATATACAATGGAATATTACTTAGCCATAAAAAGGAATGAGATTGAGTCAGTTCAAGTGATGTGGCTGAACCTAGAGCCTCTCATACAGAGTGAACTGTCAGAAATAAAAACAACTATTGTATTTTAACACATACATGTGGCATCTAAAAATGGTGCTGATGAACCTATTTGCAGGGCAGGAAGAGAGGCACAGGCATAGAGAATAGCCTTGTGGAGATGGTGGAAGAAGGACAAATTGAGAGTAGTTATTGACAAATATACACTACCACATGTAAAATAGATAAACAGCAAGAAACTGCTGTATCATACAGGGAGCTCAGCTTGGTGCTCTGTGATGACCTGGAGAGGTGAGATGCGAGGGTGGGAGAGAGGCTCAAGAGGGAGGGGAAATATGTACACATATGCCTGATTCATGCTGTACAACAAACTAACACAACATTATAAAGCAGCTATATTCCAACTAAAAAATTACAATGAGGTATCACCTTACATCTTTTAGAATGACTGTTATCAAAAAGACGAGATAGATAGCATTGGCAAGGATGCAGAGAAGAGTAAAACCTTGTGCATTATTGATAGGAATATAAATCGGTAAGGCCACTACATGAAATAGTACTAAGCTACTCAAAATAATAAAAATAGCACTACTATATGATCTTGCAATTCCAATTCTGGGTATATATTGAAGAGCTGCTTATACCTCTATGTCTATTGCTGACTTCAAGACAGGTAAACAACCAAAGTGTCCATCTTTGAATTAATAGATGGGGGAAATGTGATATTTAACTTGATGGATATGATAGATGCTGGGAGGTTAAACCTATGAATGGAAGGCGAGTTTATGGAGAAAGAGTAACAAAAAGTGGGATCACTTGACTTTTAACCTGGTCTCTTGGGAACAGAGAATCATTAGGAAGAACTTCTGTCAAGACCTGAGGGCCATCACGTGCTTGAAGTTGGAGTAACAAGAGGGTAATGTCCCTAATGATTGAACCTGCTGCTGCTGCTGCTGCTGCTGCTGCTGCTAAGTCGCTTCAGTCGTGTCCGACTCTGTGCGATCCCACAGACGGCAGCCCACCAGACTCCGCCGTCCCTGGGGTTCTCCAGGCAAGAACACTGGAGGGGGTTGCCATTTCCTCCTCCAATGCATGAAAGTGAAAAGTAAAAGTGAAGTCGCTCAGTCACGTCCGACTCTTAGCGACCCCGTGGACTGCAGCCTACCAGGCTCCTCCGTCCGTGGGATTTTGCAGGCAAGAGCACTGGAGTGGGGTGCCATTGCCTTCTCTGAATGATTGAACCTAGGAATCCATAAATATCTCCTATGCTACAGTCCTTCTGCTTCTACATCCTTGAGGTTAAGGAGCTATGCTTGTTTTGGAGTGCTGTGTCTGTAAAGAGACTGGCACTCCACTCCTTCCTGCAATCTTTTCTGAGAATACAGCTTCAAACTCCGTTATCAACCAGCCGGGGAGGAATTTAGACTTCCACAGATCTTCTTGATTTGATAGCATCACTTCCGGAAGTGAAATCGCTCAGTCGTATCCAACTGTTTGCGACCCCATGGACTGTAGCCTACCAGGTTCCACCGTCCATGGGATTTTCCATGCCAGAATACTGGAGTGCGTTGCCATTTCCCTCTCCAGGAGATCTTCTTAACCCAGGTATTGAACCCAGGTCTCCTGCGTTGTAGGCAGACGCTTTACCGTCTGAGCCACCAGAGAAATCAGATTTTCTTACCAGAGTGCATGTTCAGAAAAGCCTGGGAACCCAGTTACTTCAGGTAAGATTCAGAGAGACTGAAAGATGAGAAATTTTACCTGAAGTCACAAGAGATCCTAATGAGCCTAGCTTAGAGCCAAGATTTGGACATGTTTGCTGGTTGACTGATTACCTGGTGTGTGGTGTGTGGGTGATCAGTTGTGACTGCCTCTTTGTGACACCATAGACTGTAACTCACCAGGCTCCTCTGTCCATGGGATTTTCCAGGCAAGAATACTGAAGTGGGTTGCCATTTCCTTCTCCAAGGGGATCTTCCTGACCCAGGGATAGAAACTGGGTCCACTGCATTGCAGGTGGATTCTTTATCATGGGAAATCCTACTAATTAACTTATAAGTACTTTATTAATATGCCAAAATTAGAAAAGTCTTTTCAACTTAGCAATATGAAGATCATTCTTGACAATTAAGGGATGAGGATGGAAGTCCAGTGGGTAAAACTAAGGAAGGAATTGAAGGTATACAGTGGTTCCAATAAAATTAGGACATATTAGAGGAGCTTTATAGTTGAGGAGAGGAGGAAAATTGAGTAATAGGCCTAGAGGAAAGTGCAGGGAAGTGAGCACATTTTTTTTTAATTGTTAAAGAATGTATTTGAGTATGTTTTGTATTCATTAGAAAGATGCAGAGCCATAGAAGTATATATTACAGTTGCAGTCCATGAAACATGAAAATCAGATTCTTCTTTCACATTTAAGCATCATATATAAAATAAATTTTATCAAATAAGCCATGTGTTAAACTAAAAAGCTTCTGCAGAGCAAAAGAAACAATTAGCAAAATAAAAAGACAACCTGTTTTTAAAATTATCCTTCATCATCTCCAATTATACGGAACATAGTGATTTGCATTCAACTACTAATTGCTTCTTTTTCTGAATATTATTTGAATCCATGTATATATCTATATAGATAAAAATATTTTGTTAGTGCATGCTTCACAGTTTTTAAAAAAGTGTACTTTTATGTTTTCATTTCCCATTCTTTACCAATTTATTCATTTAGAGAAGCAAGTAAATGTTATTAATTTACTAAATGTATTAATTTAGTTAATTTACTTGAGTTTTTTATAACTCTTTTTTAAGTAGTTTTAGATTTTTATCAAATTTCACTTAATAGTTTTACTTTGATTCCACTATACTTAAGCTAGTTTTACTTTTCTGGCCATCTTATTAATAAATTCTCATTTCCACTTTACTTTTTCTATAAAGTTGGACACATTTATGAAACCTCTTCAATGCCTAGGTTGGGAAGATCCCCTGGAGGAGGGCATGGTAACCCAGTATTCTTGCCTGGAGAATCCCATAGATAGAGGAGCCTGGTGGGCTACAGTCCCTAGGGTTGCAAAGAGTTGGACACAACTGAAGCAACAGCACACACACGCATACACATTTCAGTTCAGTTCAGTTGCTCAGTCATGTCCGACTCTTTGTGACCCCATGAACCGCAGCATGCCAGGCCTCCCTGTCCATCACTTACTCCCAGAGTCCACCCAATCCCATGTCCATTGAGTTGGTGATGCCATCTAACCATCTCATCCTCTGTCATTCCCTTCTCCTCCTGCCCTCAACCTTTCCTAGCATCAGGGTCTCTTCAAGTGAGTCAGCTCTTTGCATACACATTTATGAAACCCCTAATATGAAACCGAGCAGAGGAGGTTCCTACTAACTTGGATCTTATGTCATAATAGAAAAGGCAGAGTACTATGAAATAAATACATGTATGATCTATGTCCTCAGGGATAATTCATCTGAAGAAAGGAGATAGATGTGACAAATGCAGGATATTATCGGGTATGATCTATGATGGCCCTTGCATGATATAAAAGGAACAGAACCATGACTAGTGTCCAAAAGGACACCTACTGGATGTGTCAAAATAAAGGCCTAAAGCCCAAGAATAGCAAAGAAGAATTCCACAGAGAAAAATGAGAGCAGTGCCAAACTTATCTGTTATTGGACTAGATGAAAACTAGCGTGGTAAATAAATGGGAATAGGTACAGGAATAACAATTAGAACAGGTGCCTGACCTTGATAAAATGGTGAGGCAAGTGGAGCGATTAAAGTCCAGTGGTCTGTGCTCCCTTGAATCCACAGTACTTCAGCACCCACACAGCTGCTTCTTCACTCTGAAACCTGGCTCCTCTGTTTGTCTCTTCATTCATATTGCATTTCCCTCATTAGCAGGAACTGCCCTTTTAAAACTATTATTGACTTTACTTCAGTGGATTCCAGACTTTTTTCTATGTCCCAGAGTAAAGCATGCTTTTTACATAGTGATCTAGCATATGTGCACACACAAATACAGAAATAAACACACACACAGAGGTACACACACGTACATAGCACAGTAGTATTAGTGGCTCAGTCCTGTCTGACTCTTTATGATCCCAGGGACTGCAGCCCACCAGGTTTCTCTGTCCTTGGAATTCTCCAGGCAAGAGTACTGGAGTGGGTAACCATTTCCTTCTCCAGGGGATCTTCCAGACCCAGAGATCAAACCCAGGTCTCCTGCATTGCAGGCGGATTCCTTACCTTCTGAGCTACAGGGGAAGCCCACACACACTGAACAAAGAGAGCCAAGAAGTGATTCTTATGCATCCTTACTAGATATAATGCACAATGATATTTTTGTGTGTTTCATTTATTCTATTTAATTCTTGCAAAGTGAAAGTGTTAGTCGCTCAGTCATATCCAACTTTTTGCAAGCCTATGGACTGTAGCATGCCAGGCTCCTCTGCACATGGAATGGAATGTAATCTGAGAGCATAAAAAACATTGCTGTGCATGTTCTTCACACCTATTTTAGCATTTCCTTTCTTTCATCATCTTTTATTGCTAGCATTTTTTTTCTGAGACCATAGTTTTTGAGTTCATGCAATATATATTTATTTAGCTAGCTTTCTCAGCCAAATCTGCTGGGAGGAAGTGGGAGGAAGTTGGTGATTATGAATAACATTGCTATATGTCTCAAGGCACCTACAGTCTAGTAGGGGGAAAATTCACAGAATTGAATAAAAGTTACACTGATGGATGTACAACTAAATTATGTTCATGAGGAAATGTCCTTTTCCTGTGAAAATGTTAAGGAAATAAAGCTTCATGAAAGAAACAACTCCAGGCAGTCTGAGAGGAGACAGAGTTTTAAAGTTTGGAGAAGAGATAAAAAATTCCAAATAGACCTGTGGTGAGACTCCAAGCAGAGAGAATTGGGTACATGATGACACTGAGAATTAACACCATGGCATCAAGGAAACTGTAAGTCAAGTTCTAGATTTATGAGATCTTTGTGGACAAGAGCAGGGCAGTGTGAGGGTGAAACTGGCAGTAAGGATGTGGAGAGAGCCTCTTGGTTGAAGCTACAGAACTTTGGCTTCATTCCTGCAATGGGGAGTCACTGGGATTGAATGTAACTCTGAGAATTCCATGATCAGCTTTTTCATCTAGAAAGATCTCACTGGATTAATGTGGGTATCTGCTAGAGGGGTACCAGCAGCAATAAATAGAAGAGATGACAAGGAACTGAAATAAGGTTGTGGAATTGTGGACCAAGGAGGGAGGACAATGGTGGCATTTGAGAGGTAGAAGGAAAAGCCAGAAATTTCATCCTCAGTGATAGCCAACAGGAAGGAGCTATGCTAAACTTTTCACATATATTAACTAAGCTGTTGACCCCTTAGTAATATTGGATACCTCTATCCTCAATGCTTGGAGAAGGTGGATGGCAACCCACTCCAGTGTTCTTGCCTGGAGAATCCCAGGGACGGCAGAGCCTGGTGGGCTGTCGTCTATGGGGTCTCACAGACTTGGACACAACTGAAGTGACTTAGCAGCAGCAGCAGCATCCTCAATGTTCAAGAGAGTATATTAGCATTTAGATTGCTTCATTTGGCTCTGAAAGCTCAAACAAGTAACATGTGACAGATCTGAAATTTAAAGCATGTTTTTCTGGTACCAAAATTCTCACATTGCAAAGTATTTAGGAACACAACTTTGTAAAGCAATTACACTGCAACAAAACTTAATTTTAAAATAAAAATCCCCTGTGCTAGGGAACTCTGCTCAATATTCTATGAAGTCTCTCAGTTGTGTTCAACTCTTTGCAACGCCATAGGCTATACAGTCCATGGAATTTTCCTGGCCAGAATACTGGACTGGGTAGCCATTCTTTTCTCCAGAGGCTCTTCCCAACCCAGGGATCAAACTCAGGTCTCCTGCACTGCAAGAAAATTCTTTAACAGCTTAGTCACCAGAGAAGCCCAAGAATACTGGGGTGGGAAGCCTATTCCTTCTCCAGCAAATCTCCTGACCCAGGAATCAAACCTCCTGCATTGCAGGTGGATTCTTCACCAACTAAGCTACTAGAGGAACCCACAACCTAAACAGGAAAATCTCTTGAAAAAGAAGAGATACATGAATGTGTATAACTGAATTACTTTGCTATACACCTGAAATGAACACAACATTGTTAATCAACTATGTTGTTGCTATTGTTTAGTTGATAAGTCATGTCAGACTCTTTTGCGACCCCATGGACTGTAGCCCACCAGGCTCCTTTGTCCATGGGATTCTCCAGGCAAGAATACTGGAATGGGTTGCCATTTCCTTCTCCAGGAGATCTCAACTCAGGAATCAAACCTGCATCATCTGCATTGCAGGCAGGTCCTTTACCAGTGAGTCACCTGGGAAGCCCATTAATCAACTATACTCAATATGAAATAAAAGTTAAAACAATACAATAAAAAGGTTTTTACCATTTCATCCTTAAAAATCAACCCTTTTCTTGCACTTCATGATTTTCCTCTTCTGAATTGTGTGTTTATTATTACTCCCTTTGCTCATTTTTCTAGGAGGATAGTCAATCACTAAGGTGTCATGACACCATGAAGACATCACCCCTCTCTGTTTTGGATGAATTATTTTGCTGCTTTGTTAGGTATTTTGGACATCAAGGAGATATAGCTGGGTTTGAAATGCTGCAAGAACCAAAGAAACTTTCTCCTCATAACAATTTATCAGGGACTAAACTTATTAGATCATCTTTATTGTTCATATTTATTTGCTTACTATACCTATGTTTCTTAAAACTGCTTTCTCATATTTATAAAGACATACATGGAACAAAGTGATCATATTAAAATTGAAGACCATATTTACATGTCTATAGAAAGCTTAGCAACTAGAATCTGGGTACTATTTGTACATGCATTAGGGTAGAGATAATCTGATGTTCACAATCTTGCCTTGCATCATTCCATTCCTAAATGGTGTGGTTGGAGGTGAAAAGACTCTTGACTCCCCCATGGCCACAAGAGACCACAGTGCTGTATTGCATGGGTGCACATGTGTGTGTGTGTGTGTGTGTGTGTGTGTGTTGTGGGGCATGCGTGTCCTTAGAACAGGAGGACCTGAGCTCATAGACATAAAAATTTTCCCCTGGAAATATAGATGACAGAATGTTAACTGAACAGGAAAACAAAATGGGGATCTATTTCTATGTTCAGGATTCTTGGAAACAAAATTAATGAAGTACAAGGAACAACATGTGGATTAGGGACTCCTTATGCCTGGAAGTTCAGGAGCAGAGGAAGGTCACTTCATTCCCTAACATCCTCTGGCCCCATCTCCCAACACCCTCCCTCTTGCTTAATCCCTTTGGGAAACTGGCTTCTTTTGAAGACTGAACACCTGAAACAAATGGCATCTTTGGGGTCTTTGCACTGGCCATTCCACCTTCCAGGCAGGCACTGTCTTCAGCTCCTTACCTCTCTTCCTTGAAGTCTCTTTAAAGGTTACCTTTTTTGCTAACCTGCCTGAATACTCAGTAAAGAATACCACCAAAGCCACTTACCTCTCTATGCCCTTATTTTTGTTCATTTCACCATGTGTTATTTTATATGATTTTGTACTTGCTAATATTATTTCCCCATTGAACTGTGGAGACTTCTGTCTCTCAGTACACTCTACTCCTTGCCTTGAACACCTCCAGCTGTGTATACTGTCAGAATATCCTTGACAGGCTGATTGCTGAAGGGCTTTGCCTGCCAAGACAAAACTGTGAAGAAATAGAAAGTCTGAACAAAAAAATAAAGAGTAAGGCAAATGAATCTGTAACCATGAATGTCTCAACAACAGCAGCAACAAAAAGCAGATAAAAGCAAAGATCTGATTATTTTACTGTGAATCCTACCAAAATTTAAAGAATTAACAACTTTTCTCAAACTCCAAATGATTTAAGAGGTGGGGACACTCCCAAACTCATTTTCTGAGGATACTCTTACCTTGTTACCAAAACCAGAAAAGACCCTACAAGAAAAGAAAATGACAACTTGATATTTCTAATTAACATAGATGCATAAACTATCAATAAGAGAGAAATATACATCATGATCAAGTGAGACTTATTTCTAGAATATAAGGGTGATTCCCTATGTGCAAAGAAATAAACATGATACACACACCACACTGATAGAACTAAAGATAAATACAAATTCAACTTTGTATTCAACTTTCTTTTATGATACATGGTCTCAAGAAATTTGGAATAGATGGATCATTCCTCAAAATAATATGTCAAATAATATGTGTGAAATAATATGCCAAAATAAAATGTGACAAGTCACAGCTATCATACTCAACAGTGACAGTTTCAAAGTTTTCTCTCTAAGATAGGGGACAAGACTATCTTGTCAAGGGTGTCACTCCCAATACTGCAATTCAATATAGCACTAGAAGTTTTACCTAAATCAGTTAGACAAGAAAAAGAAACAAAAATCATCCAAACTCAAAATGAAGAAGAAAATTGTTTCTGTTTCAATATAAATCCCTAAAGACTCCACCAGAAGTTATTAGAAACAATGGACAAAATAGCTAAGTTTCAGTATACCAAATCAACATATGTTAATATAAGATCAACATCCAAAAATTTTGCTTTATACAAAAAATAAATTAAAACAGCATTATAATAGCATCAAAATAATAAATTACTAAGAGTAAATTTAACCAAGAAAGTGAAAGACACACAAAACTATGAGATACTGATGAAAGAAATTGAACCAAGACACAAATAAATTGAAAGATTTTCTTTATTTGTGGATCCAAAGATTTAGTAGTTTTAGACTGTCCCTTGGAGAAGGCAATGGCACCCCACTCCAGTACTCTTGCTTGGAAAATCCCATGGACAAAGGAGCCTGGTAGGCTGCAGTCCATGGGGTGGCTAAGAGTCGGACATGACTGAGCGACTTCACTTTCACTTTTCACTTTCATGCATTGGAGGAGGAAATGGCAACCCACTCCAGTGTTCTTGCCTGGAAATCCCAGGGACGGGGGAGCCTGGTGGGCTACTATCAATGGGGTAGCACAGAGTCAGACACGACTGAAGTGACTTAGCAGCAGCAGTAGCAGTATGAAGCTGAATGTGTCTGCAGGTTTGTTAGATATATATTATCTGTATCATGATTATCTGTGGGAGTCCTTTACTTCTGTATAGTGAGGTCCCAATGTTTCTATTCCCTTTTTGTTTGCATTTATTCAAACAAATGGGAGATTTTTTTCCACCAGCTAGCTATTTTCCATTTGTTCATTTATATACATATAAATCTACTAGGGAAAAAGTAAAAATTTATGTATTTTCTGTGGTTAATTCTATCTAGTCATTCCTAATGTGTTCCCCTTTTTTTTTGACAGAGAGAATAGAGCTATCACTTTATTGTTATTCACTTGAGAATCTAGTACTTCAAACAAACAAACAAAAAAAGACAAAGTAGAGGTTCTTCTGCATACTTTGTTCTAATATTATCATCTTTTATTCATATGTACAACTAGATTTCAAACCTCGCTTCTTCTTCTTTCTTTCTTTTGTACTTTAAAGAATAGATCTGTTTCTGAACCCTATGTCACCTTTGTCCATCAGCTACAAGGCATTCTCTTTTACACTTGATTGAAGATTAGCTTCCAAAGCATCTTTAAATCTATATATCTTTATATAAGGTAAAATTATAACTTTTAGAAACTGCTTACTATCCTCTTTTAGAAGCCTTTTGTTACATTCATTTATTCCCAAGGCTTTGGCAGCATAATCATGAATTAATTACTTATATCAAGGTCATTTAACGACAAGGATTTTATATTTATATAAAATTAGTTTAATATTTTTCTACCTATTTTGTTTCCTACAGTTATTTTAGAGCCACTGGAGGTCAAACCAGTCAACTTTAAAGGAAATCAACCGTGAATATTCACTGGAAGGACTGGTGCTGAAGCTCCAATATTGTGGCCAACTGATGCGAAGAACTGATTCGTTGAAAAAGACCCTGATGCTGGGAAAGATAGAAGGCAAGAGGAAAAGGGGATGACAGAGGGTGAGATGGTTGGGTGGCATCATCGACTCAATGGACATGAGTTTGAGCAAGCTCCAGGAGATAGTGGAGGGCAGGGAAGCCTAGCGTGCTGCAGTCCCTGGGGTTGCAGAGAGTCAGACATGACTGAGTGGCTGAAAAACAATTCAGACATTGCCAATATCCCCAGAGGACAAGTCATCTCTGGTTGATGACCAGTGTCCCAGAGTTTGAGAGTTAGAAACATCCTGATGGAGTTTTCAATCAAGATTCCACTCCTTACTTGGTTTATACTGGACAAAATATTAAATCCCTCTAAGATCCATTTCTACAGCGGAGAATAGAGTTTATTAAAGTATTACTTCATTGATTGAAATTTCATTAAGAAGTAAATCAAAGAATCGCTTTGTTAAGCTAAGCTAGGTTACGGTGCATAAAATCTAAATGTACCTCCTCCTGTAATGACTAAGCATTTTATAATAAAGAACTAATGATACATGTGAACTTGTGGTATAAGTTTGAAGTTCTTAATTGTTTTTTAAAATATTATCATGAAGCCAATGAATTTCGTGCCCAAGTTTTTGTTTTGTTTTGTTTTTTAATTAAAGACACAATGTTACTCTCTTTTTCTAAGGAGGAGAATAATTGTCTAGAGATACTGACTTGACCTCACAAGTCAATGCTTTGAAGATCCAAAGTATTCGTTAAGACAAATTCCTCAGTATTAGACTTTTGAGAAAATTTTAATTCAGTATTATGATGAAGTACTAAAAGGTTTACAGCTCTTGAAGACAGGAGTGTTAATGTAGGAAGAGTAAGACCTGAATTACCTGGCTTATCTGCATAATCTCCTAGGATCAGGAAATCAGCTGGAAACTTTCCTTTCTGTCGGTGCAGTGTCCCAGAGGGAAATCATGTTCTTAGAGTTTAGAACAACAAAAAGGAAACATTCTTAATGAGCAGATAAAGGGAGCAGCAGTCCCTGGGCATGTGCAACCTTAGTCTGCACAGAACACAGTTGTTTAGGCTCTTAAATCTTCCTTGGAGACCAGGGCTTGCCCCCTTCCTGCTGCTTTGTCTGGATATAGAGCTTCAGTCTCCATCATCAACCATCCAGGGAGGAATTTGGACTTCTACCCAGTCATCTTCTCAGAGTTTCCATCAAGGTGAGCCTAGGATTTCAGTAGATACTGCAGGAAAAGATCAAAGAGAATAGAAGCCTAGAAAGTGACCTGAGGTCACCCAAGGGCCAGTGCAGCCTAATTCTGAGACCAAAAATCACTGTGGCTATTTGCTAGCTTGCTTAATAAATTAATGTCTTTATTTATGATGCCAAAGGAGAAGGGAACTTGATCTCAGCAAAGCAATTGTCACTTTTGATACTTAAATGATAGTAGATAAGCCCAAGGATCTTTTTAATGAAAGGGAGTAGAAGAGTAAAATGTTGATCTGGCAAGATACACACTGAAATGATGGCATTTCTTTTATTTTTAAAATGGAGCATAATTGACTTTGTTTCCACATTCATGAGAAAGATACAGACCAGGGAATGTTTGCAAATACATACTTGCAGTAGCAGTAAATGAGACATACATTTCACAGTATCTTCCTTCACTCTGGGTATTCACATAGAAAAAAAATTAATAGGTTAAAAGTTATATGCAAATAAGCATTACTTTATAATTTTTTCATTCCCTAAGTTAATATATTTTCATGGGTTGGTTAACCACTTACATTCTCTATTGCAAATTGTCTGAGTCCTTTGTTTTTAACAAAGTGAGTCAGAGCATTTTTATTCCTCATTTTGATTACTTTGTTTCAAAAAAGAAATTGTTATTTTTGTTACCAACTAGACAATGACACTTCTTTTATGTATGTGTAGACATACATGTAGTGAAAGTATAATAATTTATAAATCGTAGAGTTGAACCTATTAGCTTTATTGTTTCTATTGCTTTTTTTCTTTCTTTCTTTCTTTTCTTTTTTTTACTAAAATGGCTTTCATTCCAGTAATTTTAACTTGTGAATCTTTGTTTTAAATGGAAATGACAATGAAAAATGAAAGTTCTCCTGCATCCCTTGGGGATAATGAATCACTCTTTACACATATTTCTGACTGTTTTTCACATTCCTTTATCCCTTACTGTTCTGTTTGGCATTTGGGATTAGATGTATTTCTAAAACTCACATCTCCTTAGGCCTTTGAAGACATTCAACAAAAGGAAGACCTATTTTTTTTTTACCATAAGACTAGAGACAACCTATACCTCAATAAACATATTTGAATTCATATATCTTTAGATAAGATGAAATCATAACACAGATACTACCCCCATTTGAAAAGGTTTTGTTATATTATTTTATGTCCAAGTCTTTGATAATTTAGTCTTCAATTAGTGACTTATACTGATGTTATTAAATTATTACTATTTTATATTTTTGTTAGATGTAGATTTTCATTAAATTTTGTTATAAACAGTTATTTATATATTCATATATAAATATATTACTATATGTGCTGCCAAAGCAAGCACCATATATTATATATATTATATATGTTATATATATATTATTATCCATATAGATATTATACATATCTTATATTTATAACCACTATATTTAACCTAATTCATTCTTACTGACAGTTTTTTCATAAATTGTGATTGTGCCATTGCTAAGTCATGTCTGACTCTTTGCAACCCCACTGTAGCTTGCTATACTCCTCTGTCCATAGATTTCTCCAGGCAAGAATACTGGAGTGGGATGCCATGCTCTCCTCCAGGGGATCTTTCTGACCCAGGGATTTAACCTGCATGTCCCTCATTTCTCCTGAATGACAGGCAGATTCTTTACTGCTGAGCCACCAGGGTTATTACTTTCATTTAAAATGTGTTTCTATATCATACACACATGTCTATTCATACCCTTTTCTAAAAATGAATGAATAGAATCCTATGTACATCATAGATACTCTTTTTATTTGTTTCATTCTTTCAGTGGCTGTGTAATATGCCACAATGGTGGCAGAAACCAACACAACATTGTAAAGCAATTATCCTTCAATTTTAAAATATGCCTGGGTGGGAGGGAAAGCCAACTAGATTTCATGTCTGCTTCTACATTCAGCTATTGTGATGCCACATGTCATGTGCCTGCAGAACCCTCTGCTGAACCTTCATGATGGAACCAGAGTGAAAAGACTCTTAGTATTGCTATGAAAACAGTTTTGATGTCACAGAATTCCTTTGCAAAGTTCTCAGAGATGCTTTGAGAACCATTGTTTTGTGTCCTCAGTAGGTAAGTGTAACCACAGACTATACAAAATTCTTTCATTGTTTTTAAAAAAATTTGTTACGGACTCTGCTGCTCGTAATTTTGAAGGTCTTTCATATTCTTTGTTATTCCACTGCTGGTATAACAAGGCTACAAAAACATTGTGGGATTGTGAAGTTCAAACTGTAGTTCTAACCAGGAGTGATTTTTCTCCCAGGAGACATTGAGCAATGTGTGGGGAAATGTCTGTCTGTCACACAGGAAAGGAGTGGATAGAAACCAGGGAAGCTCTAGACTTCCTACAAGGCACAACACAGACCCCACCACAGAGACCAAACTGCCCTAGAAGGTCAATAGTGCTGCGACTGAGAAACCGCAAGTTAAAAAACTTCTGCGCTATCAATATCTATGCCTTTCTTGAGCCTGCTTCCCCAAACATTTTACATTTGTCAGAAGCATTAGTGAACTCCTTTGCTACCTGTTTAAAAGTCCCAGTCCCAATAATGTGACAGCTCTTTAACATTTTTTTGTGAAAGAGGTATTTATTGTTTTCCAAACTATTCCTGACTTTGATCAAAGACTCATGTATTTGATCACCATTTTGACTTGCCTATATTATTTTATGCCCGTATACCATATGCCTATTATTCTGCCATTGTCAACTTTTCAAATGTTTTTTTTTTTTAATTACTGTTTCTCAACTGACTTTTGAAGTGTGATTTGGCTATTAAAATGTTTTGCATTGCATTTAGTTAAATGTATCTTATCTTCTTATTCTGAGTTTCCTTCCTTTGTTAAGATAGTTGGCCCTCTTGCTATATTTAAAATGGATAACCAACAAAGGCCTACAGTATAGCCCAGGGAACTCTGCTCAATGTTATGTGGCAGCCTCGATGGGAGTGGCATTTGGGAGAGAATGCATACATGTATACATATGGATGAGTTCCTTTGCTGTCCACCTAAAACTATTGCAACATTTTAATAGGCTATATGCTAATATAAAATACAAATTCAAAAGGAAAAAAAATAAGATATTTGGCCTTCCTGTAGATTTTATGTGTGGTTTTCTGAATGTTCACCTGAAGGTATTGCTTACTCTTACAGTGAGTATGTAATCCCTCTGATTCATTGCAGTACGACCGAGGCTGGTTGGGAATCAACTTAATTTTCTTCCAATTAGATATCTGTTCTGCCAGATTTCATTCAACAATCCAACCTTTTCAAACCTATTGAAATACGACCTTGACATACTAAATACACTTACATACTGAGACCTAACTTATTGATTAATTCAGCAAATAAGAATTAAACATCTGCTAAATGCCAAAATTTCTAGGAACATTATATATCATATTCTTTTATGTATATGTGTTTTTTAACTTAAGTATCAATCTATGTTGAAATCATCAAATTACTTTATATCTCATTGCAGTTAGCTTTTGATACATCTTTCAACTGTGCTAAATATAGTTCTTTTGAAACTTCTGTGTATAACCTGGTTCATCCTCCCTTTCATTCTTTTTACTTTATATAACTTCACATTTATTTAAATTTGTAGGTGCACATATTTTTCATGGCTTCCCCAGTGGCTCAGTGGTAAAGAATCTGTCTGCAGTGCAGGAGACATGAGAGACATGGGTTCGATCCCTGGGTTGGGAGATCCCCTGGAGAAGGAAATGGCAACCCACTCCAGCAATCTTGCAAGAAAAATCCCATGGACAGAAGAGCCCAGCGGGTTCCAATCCACAGGGTCTCAAAGAGTCAGACTGAGCAATTGAACACAGCACATATATTTGCATACATTTGAAAATAGGAAAGAGAACAAAGCAGGTAAACTCCTGCTTGCTTGGATTTTGCATTATAATGAGAAGTCAGAATACAATGGAATATCTGTCACAGTGTGCTCAGGCTTAAATCATATAAAGTTATTCAGTTATTGAAAGGATGGAATTGTCATGGTATGTATAGAATTTTATAGGCTATTGTCTGGGAGGTCTTTGCAGGTCTTTGTGGGTTGGATAAAGGTTGATATTAAAATATGCCCATTGGACTTAACAGAATGAGATCAAAACCCACAGTAGAAGAAAAACAAAAGAGAGATGCCACGTAAGAAAACTGAGAAAGGGGCTTCACTAATCTATCCAATCACATAAAAACCAACTGGTCAAATACAGGACAGTCCCAGGAGAACAAGTCTCCTTCTGTTTGATATTAACAGTCAAGGCATATTTTATTCTGTATATTTCCTTTTGTGAATTATTGTTTCATTTACTCTGATCAGTTTTCACTAGGGGCAGTCAATCTTTGTTTTTTGTTTTGTTTTTATTTAATTTTTAAATTAATTTATTTAGGGGCATTCAATCTTTAAAGTTTTTCACATCATAAATTTATTACCACTTTTATCTTTTAAGCAACTTTATTTTTATTATTTTTGCTTGACATCAAATGGGGTTAATCAGGCTGCCAAAAACCAAAGAAGCTTTATCGGCCTCAAGGTCTCTCAAGGACCACCTGAGTTTGTTAGATATTTTCTTTCTCGAGTGCATTTCAGTCCTCTCTATGTTTATGGGCAGATTGCTTATGTTTATTTAAGTACAAAGCAGAAAAATGGACATACCAGTATGGAGCCCAAGTCTATTTGTCCGTTGGAGACTTAAGATAAGAATTTCTGGGTACCACTTCTAAATTCTCTAGAGAAAGGATATTTGATCTGGACAGCCAGAGTTGTATCTTCTCGCAGCCTAAACAGTGAAACAGTGTGAAAGGGAGTGAAAGAACATGGAAACAACATTGATTAGGAGTCCTGGGATTGTTGTGTGAGTGTGTGTGCATGCCTTGTGACCTGAGAGCAGTCCTCAGGGTAAGGGTACCTGGAATGATATACTCCAAAGTAACTCATAATACAGGGACCATAACTCAGTTCTATAAAGTGCTAAGGAAGGGATCATTTTCAATTCACCAGATGCCTTTGCAATAAGATTAATAAAGTGCAAGATTTACATAGCGTGGACAACGGGCTCCCTATATCTTAAAGCCTGAGCAGCAGCAGGCAGGGTTTACTCTCTCCTCAACATCTGCTAACATCATCGCTCATCACTCTGTGGCTCATTCATTCCCCATCACACACTGGCTCATTCTGGGCCTTGAATTTCTGAAGTACACTTCTTCCCCAGGGCCTTTGCACTGGCTGTTCCTTCTGCCAGGCACATACTTCCTCAGGTAACCTTGTCTCTCTCTCTCTTTCTTTCTTTCTCTCTTTCTCTCTAGTTCTTCTTTAAGGTGTCTGTTAAAGTGCTACCTTATTGGCATGTCTTGGTTGAAATCCCAATAAAAATAACACATTCTATCCACTCTTTCCTTTATACCTGCTTTCCTTTTCTTCATTGCATCTGTGCTATTTTAGACATGTTACATTGTTATTATTTTTGTTTGATTGTATTTTCTCACTGCCATTAGTGAGAAACATCCCTATGCTCTGGCTATGCCTGGAACATGGTCTGTAGTCAATATATATTCCTCAAATGCATGAAAGATATTCTCAAAAACAGTAATATATATTATGCTTGAATATCAGGCTGACAGTGGGAAATGAATTTCTATAAAAATGGAAGGATGCCCTTAATGGGGACCAGGCAAGCCACCAAATACAGAAATTAATGTATTGGCTCTATAATATAAACATAGCATTAATTCTAGGTTATTAAGTCTTGCTTATGTGAAAATTAATCTTTTGAAATTTTTCTGGTAGTCACCGCCAGCACATGGAACCATGGAATAATACACGAATTTCAGAATTTCTTCTTCTGGGATTCTCAGATGCACCAGCACTGCAGTCTCTCATATTTGGTCTTTTCCTCTCCATGTACTTGATCTCTGTATTGGGGAACCTGCTCATTATCCTGGCTGTCAGCTCAGACTCGCACCTCCACACCCCCATGTACTTCTTCCTCTCCAACCTGTCCTTTGTAGACATCTGTTTCACCTCCACCACCATCCCAAAGATGCTGTGGAACATCCAGAGCAAGAGCAAAGTTATAACTTATGAAGGCTGCATCACACAGATGTATTTTTTTGTACTCTTTGCAGTGTTGGATGACTTACTCCTGACCGTGATGGCCTATGACCGCTTTGTGGCCATCTGTCACCCCCTGCACTACACGGTCATCATGAACCCCCGGCTCTGTGGACTGATGGTGCTGGTGTCCTGGATCCTGAGTGTCCTGAACTCTCTGCTACAAAGTTTAATAGTTTTAGATCTGACCTTCTGTGAAGACTTAGAAATACCCCAATTTTTCTGTGAACTCAATCAGGTCATCCAACTTGCATGTTCTGACACCTTTCTTAACAACATGATGATATATTTCACATCACTGCTTCTGGCCATTGGTCCACTGGCTGGAATCCTTTACTCTTATTCAAAGATAATTTCCTCCATATGTAGAATAGCTTCAGCTCAGGAGAAGTATAAAGCATTTTCTACCTGCGCGTCTCACCTCTTGGTCGTTTCCCTGTTTTATTGTACAAGCCTAGGGGTGTACCTTAGCTCTGCTGGTACCCACAGCTCCCACTCAAGTGCAGCAGCCTCAGTGATGTACACTGTGGTCACACCCATGCTGAACCCCTTCATCTACAGTCTGCGGAATAAAGACATAACGAGAGCTCTGAAAGCATTTATGGGACAGCAGCTCTAACCAGGATGACTTTCCTGAGTCTCAAGAAGTGCCCTTGACTGCAGGACAAAGAGCAACTGAGCCAGGAACTGCTTTTCCTTGATCACATTGTGGACGTAGACCTTGTTCCTTCTACTGATTTCCATGAGTGTCCATTTCTGTGTCTCCACCTCTTTATACAATTTAAGTAACTCACTTTGCAATTCACTTCTGGAGTCTGATAAAGTTTTCCCATTTATCCTTTGTCCTATGCCACAAAATTTTTCCCAACTTTTTATCTGAAATATTTGGATAGTTTTATTTCTTTCATAGAACAGCAAGGATTTCTTAAGAATAATTTCTTCTCAAATAATATATACTATCCCAAGTGATTTTCATCTTACTTTCCTGAAAGGATAGTCATGTTACATAAAAGAAAAAGTATATTGTTTACTTACAATTAAGGGTTAATTTATCTCCCTCATAAAAGAAGTACATGAGCAATGTCTCAAGGTTCGTTCTATCTCTCTGTTCCCGCATCTATAGTGTGTAGTTTTCCAAGGTATGTCATCTCCAAGAGTCTTATCATCTTGTGCAAATTCCAGATAGAAATGGAAAAGGCTTCTATAGAGCATTTCAATATTCCCACCCAATAACTTAACATAATATCCAGTACTGTCCATGATTGAAAAGGATGTGGAAAATATGGTGTCTTTGCTGTGCATCTTAGCACTCCCAGATATAATCAGGCTCTGTCAAGAGGGAAGAGGGGAATGGAAAAGTTGTATAACCAATCTATAATGAGCAATCACAAGATTGACAGTATCCAGAACATTAAAACAAACAATTGCTTGATAGAAGCAGGAAGATCTTGTCCAAAAGGACGTTGATCTTCACAACTGTTGTAAAACAGTCACACTGTGTGATGAAGAGAGCACTGTCTCCAGCCAATTACTTCAAGGAATTGAAAAACATTTTAAGGTTTTTGAAGTATTTCTTAACATAGGCTAGAGACATGAACTATGATAATCCACACACTGTGGTAAAACTGAGGCAGTGATGTTGTATTATGGCTTGGGTATCGAGGTATTTGAGGAAAAAATTCAGCAGCCAACCTTGGCCAGAGTGAAAGGGCAAATCCCATCTGAGTGACAAGAGCTTTCAGAATCCTGAGTAAACACTTACTGCACTGCCTTAAATAGAGAACAATTTCCTTTATTAACATTAATTTAGTGGCTCCAATTAACACATATGCATCTGATTCAGGACTTTCCTGGTGGCTCAGAACAGTAAAGAATCCGCTGCAGTGTAGGAGACCAGGGTTTAATCTCTGGGATGGGAAGATCCCCTAGAGAAGGACATGGCAAATCACTCCAGTATTCTTGCCTGAAGAATTCCCATGGACAGAGGAGGCTTGTGGGCTACAGTCAATGGGGTCACAAAGAGTCAGACACAACTGAACAACTAAGCACAATATATCTGATTCAATCCTAAAATATGATGCTGTCAAAGTGATGCACTCAATATGACAGCAAATTTGGAAAACTCAACAGTGTCCACAGGATTGGAAAAGGTCAGTTTGCATTCCAATCCCAAAGAAGGGCAATGCCAAAGAATATTCAAACTATCGCACAATTGAACACATCTCACATGTTAGCAAGATAACGCTCAAAATCCTTCAAGCTAGGCTTCAACAGTATCTGAACCGAGAACTTCCAGATGTACAAGCTGGATTTAGAAAAGGCAGAGGAACCAGAGATGAAATTGCCAACATCTGTTGTATCGTAGAAAAATCAAGGGAATTTGAGAAAAACATCTACTTCTACTTTATTGACTACGCTAAAGCCTTTGACTATGTTGATCACAAAGCATTAAGGAGAGGGTATATCTACCAAAAACAAACTTCAACTTGTTAATCTGGGAGTGTCTAAATTTCTCCTCCTTTAAAAAATAATTTGAGTTGAAATTCACATAACAAAATTAACCATTTTAAGACAAACAGTTCAGTATCATTTAGAGTATTCAAAGTATTGTACAACTACCACCTCAGTCTAGTTCTAAAACATTTTCATCATTTCAACATAAAATCATTTATACATTATAAGAACAGTTGCTCCCCATTACTTCCTTTTCTGGCCCCAGAAAAAGTGTTCCATGTATGTCTCTATGTATCTATATATTTTATGCAATTTATATACAAGGAATCATACGATACATGGTCTTTGTGTTGAATATCCTTCACTTTCATAATATTTTGCCTTTTCATGCAAGTTGTAGCATGGCTTAATTTGTTACTAGATAATTTCCTTCATTTTTGAAGGATAGTTTTGCTAGATATAATTTTGCTGGTTAAGAGCTTTTCCCTCAGAACTTTAAATATGGCATCCCATTACCTTCTAAGTCTCATACTTCCCATTAAAAGTTAATCTTACTAATCTTACTGTTAATCTTACTAATGCACTTCTTCTGTGAGAAGTCACTTCTCTTTTGCTGCTTTCAAGGTCCTCTGTCTTTCTCTTTTGTCAATTTGATTACAATATGTCTCAGGATAGATCTCTTTAAGTTTATCCTGCTTGCAATTTTTTGAGTTTCCTGAACACATTGATTCGTGTCTTTCATCAACTTTGGGAACTTTTCAGTCATTATTTTTTTAAACATTTGTTCTGCCACATTCCCTCAACTGCTCTTCTGGGACTCCCTTTATACAAAAGTTGTTGCATCCTCCTGGTTTCTTTTAATTCTTTGTACATGGCTCTCTTTAGCTCTCAGAGTATATTCAAGACAGTTTATATCCTTTTTCTGACAAGCCCAGAGTCTCAAATTCTACTATTTGATTTGTTCTTGTGAAAGAGTCACTTTCTCATTTCTCTGCATGCATCATATTTATTCTCCTTATTGTTGAAAACTAAATATTGTGAATATTACATTGTCACAATTTCAGAAATCAGCTATGTACCTCCTCCTTGAGATATATTGTTGTTGTATTGTAGATTGTATGTGTTTGTTTACTTAATGATTTTTATAAACTAAATTTTATAGACTATATTTTTTGCTACATAGGATCACTAAAGTCTCTGTTCTGTTATCTTAATGATCAGCTAGTGATAGATTTCCTAAACTTTGGATCCAAATAAACTTTCTCAAACTTTATTGTTTGGCTGTGTGTGTGTGTGTGTATGTGCACATGTGCACATTCCTATGTACATTTGGACTTCTTTTAATACTCTGCTGAACATTTAAATATTTAATAATTATTTACCTTTGTCTTCACATGCTGCTTGCCCAGAGCTTGACTATCAGTCAGAGGTGAGAAAGTAGGGCTTTTTTTCTGAACAGGCTTTCTGCCTAGTCTTTTAAATTCTAAATAATATGTGAATACTTTTATGGTCGTACTTCCAAAGCATCTCCCTCTCCAGTCTTTCCTCCCAGAAATTTCAGTGCGCCTACTGTTTGCCCCATTTCCTATCCTCTGCCCCAGACACCAGCAGGTAATTCATCTGTCCTTAAATATGCTCAACAATCGCATTCCACATAGCTGCTTTCCCACCGTGAGAGAAATTCCAAGTTAGGCAAAGTAACTTGGAATCTCTTTGTTTGAAGTAAATTTTGTGAGTCCTTTGAGGAGTCAAAAGAAAGGTCAAAACAGAAAACCACATCCTTTTGCTCTCCATCACTAAGAATCCACACAGGGACTGTGGTGCCATCTGCAACACTGCCACTACCAAGAAGGGGATGTTGGAGAAATAATAAGCTAAATTGTCAAAAAGCTTACTAATCTGACTCCAGTTGCCTTTTTCTTAAGTGTTCACTTCTTTGCTCTGAACCATCAGTAGTTTTTCATATTCATGAAATTGATACGATTTTCCCCAGTATTTTCCATGTTTTTGTGGAGTGTTAGGACATTAGAGTTTCCTGTAAAGCAGAAAACTTTGGAAAGATGGGAGGACAGAGAGAATAGGAATTGAAATCGAAGGTATAAAGAGTTTCAAGGAAAAAATACTAAAATGTCAAATATCAGAAGATAATTAAATGGATGATCATCGGATGAGGCTACTAGTAGATTATTAGTGATATTAACAGGTACAAGTTAGTTGATATTAAAAATGGAAGCCAGATTATGGTAGAAAATAGATGAAAAAATGTTTCAAATATAAGAAGTACCCAGTGATTATAAAACTTGGGGATTCAAAGATGGTAATGATAACGCTATATGCAAGACAGAAAAATAGACACAGGTGTATAGAATGGACTTTTGGACTCTATGGGAGAAGGCAAGGATGGGGTGATCTGAGAGAATAGCATTGAAACATATATAATATCAAATGTGAAACAGATCGCCAGTCCAGGTTGGATGCATGAGACAAGTGCTCAGGGCTGGTACACTGGGATGACCCAGAGGGATGGGATGGGGAGGGAGGTGGGAGGGGGGTTCAGGATGGGGAACACATGTAAATCCATGGCTGATTCATGTCAATGTATGGCGAAAACCAATACAATATTGTGAAGTAATTAGTCTCCAACTATTAACAATAAATGGAAAAAAAAATCTTGGGGATTCAGAGCCACCATAAGCAGAATAGAAAACAGCACTTCCCTCATGAATGGAGAAAAAGAAGTAAAATCTAACAGACATGTAAGATCATACCTAAGCACCCTAAGTGATGGCCTGTTCATATTTTCTAAAAATGCTTTGATAATGTTGATTATGACTTTAAAAGCAGTACTGTATCAATTAATAAAGATGATGCTCTCCTCTCGATTGGAATATCAAGTCTAATGGACTTGTTTTGACCTTGTAAAGCTATGGATATCTGCAGAGTCCTGCCTATACAGCCAGACATCCACCTCTTACCTTACCATACCTCTCTCATTGCATGCCTGGAAACTTCTGTGGATTGCACCTTGAATAATGTGAACAGAAGTCATTAGAAATGGTTTTGTTGGGATTCGGATATGTGCCAGTCCTTTGTTGACAACTCCAAGTCCAGGTGCTTGGGACTCATGTGGTCCTGAATCATTTGCCAGCATGTTTTTGATCGTCAAAGAGATTTCAACTGAAATGTTGAGGAAATACTCACAGGAGAATAAGACCTATGGAGAAAAGAGCATCATGACTAAGGTGCATGGGGAGGAGTACACATATCTCAAAGCCAAGATGCTCCTGTGGGTACAAACCTAGCAGAAAAGAAGCTCCTTTCTGTTCTAGCTTCCTCACTCATGGGAACCAAATTTCCCCTAGAATAGGGGACATGGAACAATTAACTTAATGAGCAGTTGTGAGAATTCACCTCTGAAGCCCTGGAAATGGTAAATATGACCCTTTCTCCTCTCACTACAGCTCCACAGTGCCAGGAAGAAGGAAGTTCAGTTGTGCCCTTTCAGAGAACGGATGCCTGATGTCACCTCCCTGCACTTTATTGGAGCTGAGTTGACCATCCATCACCCAGGAAGGAAAGGACCAAGGGAACTAGAGACCCACTGAGGGTTTTAGAGTGTGTGCCATGGGAAACAGGTACAGAGACAGGCAGAATTCTGAGTATTAACATGGGTGGCACAAATGAGGATAACACAATGGTAAGAGTCCATTTGCTAAAACACTCTACACAATTCACGTCCTGAGTCTCTTTCATCTCTCTCAGCTTCCTCCTCTCTTCTGAAACCCAATTCTGAGAATAACTCCCCATTCTAATGGGAACTGATGCCAGAATGAATGCTGCCAAAATGTCTCCAGAGGTTTTTATCCAGCTATCTTAGGCATTTTTAAGGAGCCGTTGCAGGTTCCTATATTCTCCTCTATCAAAGATGCACCTCTATTCTTTAGTCTATCAAATTTCATGCATTCATTCATTCAAAAAAGAAATATTCCCTGGGATTCCATACAGTTAACACTTGCGAATCTGTTTATGCGTCTTCTCACATTAAGTTAATTAATGATTCTGGGTCTCAATTTTAAATTTTGTAAAATGGGGATCATGGTACTATCCACATCATAACATTAAGATGATTAAGTGAAAGGAAAAAATGCATTTTTAAAGTTTGTATTTGTTTATTTTTGCCTATGTTAGGTCCACTGCTGCTTTTCTCTAGTTACAGCATGTGTGGGCTCCTGTCTAGTCATGGTGCACAGCTTCTCACTGCTGTGATTTCCCTTGTTGTGGAGCACAGGCTTTAGGGCACTCAGGCTTCAGTAGTCGTGGCCCCAGGGCTCTGGAGCACAGGCTCAGTAGTTGCGGCACAGGGGATTAATTGCTCCTCAGCATGTGGGATCTCCCCCAATCAGAGATCGAACATGTGTCTGCTCCACTGGCAGGCAGATTCTTTACCACAGAGACACCAGGAAAGCCTGGGAGATAATGCATTTAAAGTTCCTAAATTGGCCCTAAGACTTTGTGATCATCTGTACATACTAGTCATTATCACTACATTACTGTAAACACATATTCATTCTTTTAAAAAAGTAGTGAAGTTCAGTGTCAGCCTGAGACAGTGGAATGGATTAAGAAGGTCAAAAGATAGAGATTTCCAGTTGTAAAATAAATAAATCATGGGACTATAATGTACAGCATGGTGACTATAGTTAATAATACTGAATAGTATATTTAGAAGTTCCTATGAGACTAGATCTTAGAAATTCTTATCACAAGAAAAAAATGTCATAATTATGTATGGAAATAGTTGTTAATTATACTTATTATGGCCATCAGTTTGCAGTATATACACATATCAAATCATTATGCCACACACCTGAAACTCATATAATGTTATTCATTAGCTATACCTCAATATGGGGCATCCCCAGTGTCTCAGCAGTAAAGAATCCACCAGCAATGCAGGAGCCACAGGAGACGGTGGTTTTGATCCCTGGGTTGAGAGGATGCCCTAGGGGAGGAAATGCCCACCAGCTCCATTATTCCTACAGGGAGAATCCCATGGACAGAGGAGCCTGGCAGGCTACAGTCCATAGGGTCACAGGTACAGAGAAGCCTGGCGGGCTGCAGTCCATGGGATCCCAGGGACAGAAGAGCCTGGCAAGCTGCAGTCCATGGGGTCACAAAGAGTCAGACACGATTGAAGGGACTTAGCAGGCACACACCAATTGTGATGATGATAAAATGAGCTTAGGCTGTTAAACATAGCTCAGGCACTTGACATTTGGTAGTCCTCAATAAGTTTTAGCTTATATCATAAATTTATCATTCTCATTTACTGTATGTTTGTGGTTTCCAGTTCCTGTTCCAGATTTCTACTTTTGTTACTATTTGAAATGATTGTAATCTGTTTTTAAGACATTTAACTGTAATTATGAATGCTACTTTTTTTCTCTCACACTCATTTTTTCTGCCAATTTTCATTTTTGAATAATTGGAGATTCATAGAAAAATTACACAGGTAATACAGAGATTTCCATAATGATGATAATGTTTTGAAAATAGATAGGAGTGATTTTTGTAAAACATTACAATATATCAGCATCTGCAACTCAATGTCACCTTAACATATCTACTGGTTTTTACAAATTTATGTTATATCAACTGCCTTATTAAAGTCATATTCAGTGAAAGAGGTTTTCAGCTTTTAATTCATTTTCAGAAACCAATCTATAATCTTCAAACAATAATTTCATATCTCAAGGGTGTTAGTAAACAGTATTATTTTTTTTTTAAGTGTACATAATACATTTATTACCAACAACCCTCTCAACTCCAAAATTGGGCACAGGGATTAAAAATAAAAATTCATTGCACTATTTGTAAAGCATTACTAGTAACTTTCATAAAAAATGTACAAACTTTGTTAAAAATTTATCAAGCCTTCAAATGATTTGGTTACAGATATTTATAATACGTACATTTAAAACTATATGTTAACTGATACAATGGAGTATGATTTGAGGAAATGACTCAGCAAATGATTCCAAAATACACCCCTGTGAGCTTTCCATAATCTGAAACAAACAGCAAAATGAGGTAACCAAATGTATCAACAGGGGGAAAATAGCTTTCTAATAAGGGCCTAAAGATATCTGTGAAAAATATTCTCATGGGTTGGTAGATCTCATTTAAAATATTATAAGAGGCCCAAATATAAGAATCTTAACAAATCACATTTCAGAGAGTGTATAAAATCTAAATAGGCTTTCACATTTTCTAGATTTTGCTTGAAAAAATTCAGGACAGAAAACCCTAATGAGATCTTGATACCTGGAGGCCTTGTTTTTCATTTTTTTTTCTTTTTGGGGAAGAGGGGGATGCTAAAAACAAGTAAACAGTATTATTGATTATAAACTTTCTTTTCTTCTTCAATACTTAAAGGAGAATTCTTTTAATGTTTCTCTCACATGTTTCTATGGTAATTTTGAAGGTAAGGTTTGATGTTGTTCTAATTATTGATCTGTTATCCTACATGCTGAAATAACCAATCAATAAATTTATTTCTTAGAGATTTTCCATTTTTAATGAGGACTTGTAAGTAATATCATCTTGCAAAGTTAAGTATTTTCTCCTATATGTGTCTGTTTTTCTCTTTCTTAATTTTAGGCATTTCTGTTTTTTTTCTTTTCATTGCTTTCACTAAGCATCTGATTTTCTCTATTTGACTTTTTTCGAAGAATTAGCACTGGAATTTATTTCTTGGTTGTAAAATTTTTCTTCTTCTTCATTTATTAGCTCTGCTTTTAGCTTAATTTTCTGCTTTAGTTAGTTTTGTTTTGTAAAACTTAACTGCATCTTCAAATTTTAAAATGTTTCCATTCTTGGTATAGAGTACCTGTGTGACTATTTTTGAAAGAAATAGTAGGATAAAATGAATCTAAAAATCCAGACTTCTGTTGCCACTCAAAGATGATTTCTGTCCACGATTTAGTGTATCTTGTTATAGATCATTTCCCCTTGGGTTTGTACAAATATATGTCTAATTATAAAAGTTCTGTATGCTGATTTAATTTCTCAAGGCCAGAAAAGCAGGTCAACTATCCTCTCATAGCAAGTGTTTGAAAATTTATTTTTCTTTCTACATGATGGAATTTTGCCTTCTTAATCTTTTTTGAAGAGGACATTAATTCTAGCAATGAAGACAGTATCCCTCATAGATTAATAGTAGAAAGAATTTTTGTCTAATATTTGTTGCCTTTTTACACTTTCTTTTATGATCCTTTAATATCCTATGACTTTTTCTAAATTTATACATTAATCTTTCTATGATTTATACTTAGGACTTCATAGATTAAATATATTAGTTTTTATCAGTCAAATAGATTATTTTTATATCCTTTCTCCGTAGCATATTCTCATTTATAATTTTTCAATTTATGGTCCAATTATTGATCTTTTCTCCCCTTATTTCTACCAAATACTTTTTATTCAGAGAGAGCTACTGAACCTAGGAACAGATTTTCCAAGTAGCAATGGCAATCACAATTTGTTACCAAAGAGATCAAATTTTAACCCAAATGAATGGACATCTCCCTGGGTTTGGATTAAGGATATTCCTGTCATTCAGGGTAATTATTATCTGGAGTAAATTCTGTGTTTCTTTTCAGCTGATTCTGAACAAACCCAGCAGCCACATGGAAATAAACCAAACAAGAAGCTTTCTCCTCCTGGGATTCACAGAGGACCCAGACCTGCAGCCTCTCTTCTTTGGGCTGTTTCTGTCCTTGTACCTGGTCACATTTGCTGGGAACCTGGCTGTCATCCTGGCCATCATCTCAGACCCCCATCTCCACACCCCCATGTACTTCTTTCTCTCCAACCTGTCATTTGCAGACATCAGTTTTACCTCCACCACCATCCCAAAGATGCTATGGAACATCCAGACACAAAGCAAAGTTATCACCTATGAAGGCTGCATCACCCAGATATTTTTTTTCTTTGTATTTGGATGCCTGGACAATTTAATCCTGAGTGTGATGGCCTATGACCGCTTTGTGGCCATCTGTCACCCTCTGCACTATACGGTCATCATGAACCCCTGGGTCTGTGGGCTGCTGGCTCTAGGGTCCTGGAGCCTCAGTGTCACAGGCTCGCTACTTGAGTCTTTGACTGTCTTGAGGCTGTCCTTCTGCATGAACATGAAGATCCCACAATTTTTTTGTGATCTTCTTGAAGTCCTGAAGCTCACCTGTTCTGACACCCTTATCAATAACATAGTGGTGTATTTTGTGGCTATTGTTCTAGGTGTATTTCCTCTCTTTGGAATTTTCTTTTCTTACTCTCAGATTTTCTCCTCCATCCTGAGAATTCCATCAGCCAGGGGCAAGTATAAAGCTTTTTCCACCTGTGGGTCTCACCTTTTTGTGGTTTCCTTGTTCTATGGCACAGGCCTAGGGGTCTACCTCAGTTCTGCATTAACATCATCCTCTAGCACAATTCTGGTGGCCTCAGTGGTGTACACTGTGGTCACCCCCATGCTGAATCCCTTCATCTACAGTCTGAGGAACAGAGACTTGAAGGGGACCCTAGGGAGATTCCTCAGGAGGGCACCATCTCTCAATGATGGGTTGTTGTAGGACTCACATAAGTAGCAAGGATCAAACCATTGATCGGCATTTTTCACAATCTTGGATATATCTAAACATTAGTTTAATTTTTCTAGTTCTGTAATCACTGTATTTTACTGTGCATTGACTTTAACTATATTTAAAGATGGTGTATTATTTTTCTGAGGCTGTTAAGACAAAGTACCATAAATCAGTTGGCTTAAATAACAGAAATTGATTGCCTCACAGTTCTAGAGACTAAAATTCTTAAATCAAGGGTTAAGCAGGGTCCATTCATCCTGAAGCTGTGATCACAAACCTGTTCCATATCTAGTTTTTTTTTTAGTTTGCTTTCTGTAATATTCTAGCTTTATATAATTGTGGCCAAGGAAAATGCTTGATGTAATTTCTGTTCTCTTAAATTGGTTGAGGGTGTTTTGTAACCTAGTATGTGATCTATCCTGGAGATCATTACATCTTCTCTTGAAAAGAATGTGTACTCTGCTGGGTTTGGATGTAATTTCCTCTAGATAGCAATTTAGTTCAAATGGCCTATTGTGTCATTTAGGCCCACTGATACCTTATTGATTTTCTATATGGATGATCTTTCCATTGGTGGAACTGGGGTGTTAAAATTCTCTGCTCTTATTGTATTATTGCCAGTTTCTCCCTCATGTCGGTTAGTATTTGCTTTAAATATATAGGTACTCCTGTATTAGGTATGTGTATGCTAACAACTGTAATATCCTCATCTTGTAACGATCCCTACATCATTATAGAATGTCCTTCTTTGTCGTTTATGATAGCCTTTGTTTTAAACTCTATTTTGTCTTACATGAGTAGAGCTACCCCTGCATTCTTGCTGTTTGCATTTGCATTAACTATCTTTTCCATCCCCCTCACTTTCAGTCTGTTTGTGTCTTTAGCCCTGAAGTGAGTTTTTGTAGGCAGCTTACTGAAGGACTTTTTTTTCCAACCAGCCACCCTATGTCTTTTTATTGGAATCTTTAGTCCATTGGTATGTAAATATTGATAGCTGTGTACTTACTGCTATTTTATTCCTAGTTTTTCCATTGTTTTCATGATCTCCTCTGTTCATTTCTTCTTTTTGTTTCTCCTTTGTGACTTGATGAATTTATTTAGTGATATATTTGGGTTCTTTCCTTTTTTTAATTTTTGTTTATCTCTTATAGGTTTTTGATTTGTGTTTACCATGAGTTCATATTTCTTCACTCATAATTATATTTACTTTAATAAGCTGATAGTCATTTAAGTTCAAACATATTCTAAATATTTACATTTTTATACCCTTCTACCCCACATGCTGTGTTTTTATGTCATATTTTACATATTCATGCTTATCTCTCTGCTGTCTATTATAGTTATAGTTGCTTTTAAATATGTTTGTCTTTTAATCTATGTACTGATTATTTAAGTAATTTTTAATCTTACTATATATTTGCCTTTCTTAGTGGAATTTTCCCTTTCCCATAGATACTTCTTTTATATTTAGAGAAGACTACAACTTTCTTTTAGGGTAGGTTTCTTACTGATGAAATATTTCCATTTTTGCTTGTCTGAGAACTTCTTTGTCTCTGCTTCTATTCTGAATGATGATCTTCCAGGGAAGGAGATCCTAGGTTGCAGGATTTTCCCTTTTAGTACTTTCAATGTATCAGGTCACTCTCTTCTGGTATGCAAAGTTTCTACAGATAAATCAGTTGATATATGAATTCCCTTGTATATGACTCTGTTTTTCTCTTGCTGCCTTTAAAATTGTCTCTTTATCTATCTTTTCCCATTTTGATTATAATATATCTTAGCATAGGTCTGTTTGTCCTCATCTTGCTTTGGGACCCACTGTGTTTCCTATATTTGGATACCTGTTTCTTTCTTAAGTTTGGGAAGGTTTTAGTCATAATTTCTTCAAATACCTTTTCAATACACTTCTCTCCCTCTTTGTTTGCAATCCCTATAATGCAAGTGTTGACACAATTTATATCATCCCAGAGATCTCATATGTTGCACTTTTTTTATTTCTTTTTGTCTGCTCTTATGATTAGATAATCTCTACTATTCTATCTTCCAAATCACTTATGTGTTCTTCTGTGTCATTGCGTATGCCCTTCATTTCATGTAGAGTGCTTTTTATTTTAGATATTAATTATCTATTTTTTATTGGGTCTTCTTTATACTTTTGCTGCTGTTCAGTCACTCAGTCATGTCCAACTCTTTGTGACCCCATGGACTGCAGCATGCCAGGCTTCCCTGTCATTCACTATCTTCTGGAGTTTGCTCAAGCTCATGTTCATTGAGTTGATGATGTCATCCAACCATTTCAACCTCTGTTGCCCCTTTCTCCTCCTGCCTTAAATATTTACCAGCATCAGGGTCTTTTCTAATAAGTCAGCTCTTTGCATCAAGTGGTGAAAGTATTGCAGCTTCAGCTTTAGCATCTATCTTTCCATTGACCTATTTAGGGTTGATTTCCTTTCGATTTGACCAGTTTTATCTCCTTGCTGTCCAAGGGACTTACAAGATTCTTCTCCAGCACCACAGTTCAAAAGCATCAATTATTTGGTGCTCAGCCTTTTTTATAGTCCCACTCCCACATCTGTACATGACTGCCGGAAAAACCATAGCTTTGACTATACAGAGCTTTATACCTTTGGTTCTATGCTAAGTCACTTCAGTCATGCCTGACTCTTTGAGACCCTACAGACTGTAGTTTCACCAGGTTCCTCTCCCATGGTGTTCTCCAGACAAGAATGCTGAAATGGGTTGCCATTTCCTCCTCTGAGGATCTTCCCAGGGATTGAACCCCTATCTCTTATGTCTTCTGCATTGGCTGGTGGGTTCTTTAGTTCCTTATTAAATTGATCTGTGTTTAATTCTTTTCCTTAATTCATGTTTATTATCAATATATTTTTATTACAAATGTTTTGAATTCTTTAGTATATTATTTATATCTGTTTCGCTTACATTTCTTTAATTTATACAGAGGCTATCTCTTGCTCTTTCAAATGAGAATGCTGCTGTTTAGTAGCTTCAGTCATGTGTGACTATGTGTGATCCTATGGACTGTAGCCTGCAAGGCTCCTCTTTCTTTGGAATTCTCCAGGCAAGACTACTAGAATGGGTTTCCATTCCCTTCTCCAGGGGATCTTCTTACCCAAGGATTGAGCTCAGATTTCCTGCACTGCAGGCAGATTCTTTACCACTGACCCACTAGGGAAGCCCTCATGAGAATAGTTCCTACTCATTTTCATTTTACTTAATTTTCTCTCTGTCTGTAATGAATTTTGGTGAAACAGTTACATATTGTAATCTTAAAGGGTTTTTTATTATTATTATTATTTAGCAGTGTCTCTATGTAGATTGCTTATGTCTAATACCTTTGGTGGGATGGCTGGATTTGACATGGATGACAGTCATATCTTTCCATAGGGGTTGCTGGCTGCTATAACCTTGGTGATGGGAAAGCTAGAGCCTGGTGGAGCATGTGATATGGGTCTTCCTCTCTGCTTAGTGGTCATCATCATCCTGTTGGTGTCATGTTGCTCCCAATTTGCTGGAACAGAAGGCCTGTTGATCAGGCTAGAACTGGCTCTGTTCTCTTCAAGTGTATGTTTTCCTTCTTCACACACTGGGGTCTTTGTCTCAATAAAGGGGAGTGCTGAAACAATAAGGGTTTATGTGCTTATGGAGGTCCAATACTCTGCCTGTGTAGGCATCTTTGTATCCTCTCAGATGCAAGCCACAGTCACATCTTTTCCCCTGCTACAGCCACCCCATATCTGTGCTAGGCTGTAGCATGGAGCAGTTGGGGCCAGAGCATTCATACAGCTTGGGTTGGGGAACACAGTGAAGTAGTCATGGGAATTCACAACCAATATTATCAAATAACTTTAAATGGAGCATAATCCATAAAATTTTGCATCATTGTTTATATACCTGAAGCTAATATGATATTGTAAATCAACCATATTTCAATAAAAAACTTTAAACACACAAATAAAAATACACTGAAATAAGTTGTCACAATAATTATCTGATTGGTAATAGTAGGATGAATGATTTTGTTTGTATTTTTTAATACTTTAAAAAATTCTATTAAAGCATGCTTACTTTTTGCAATCAGAAATAACAATATAGGGACTTCCCTGGTGATTCAGTGGCTGAGAATCAGCCTTCCAATACAGGGGACACAGATTCAGTCCCTGATCTGAAAACTAAGATCCTACACACCACAACTAGAGAGCTACACACCACAACTATTGAGTCCATGTGTTCTAGAGCCCATGCTCTGCAACAAGGGAAATCTCTGCACATTGCAATTAGAGAAAAGCCTATGTGCTCCCAGGAAGACCCAGCACAGCCAAAAAGGAAAACAAAAAGTAATTATTATATGCTATGAATTAAATAAAACTAACAAAACATAAGGCATCACAAAAAATGAGTTGAGAAACTTAAATTCAGTTTCTAAAAAAAAAATTATTGAATATTTGTCTGTATTACATTTATTAATACATTCATGGCTACTCTAACAAATTACCACAATAGGGATTGAAATAAAAAATATTGTAAAAAAAATAAAATAAAATTTAAAAAAATATTGTGCTCTTGCAACTAGAGATCAGAAGGCAAATATCTCAGTGAGCTAAAGTCAACATGCCTGCATGTTCTCTGAGGAGAATCTGATCCATTTCCTTTTCTAGCCTCTAGTGGCCACAAGAATTTCTTGACTCATAGGCATTTCTCCACCTTCAAAGACAGCAATGTAACATTTTCAAATCTTTCTCTGACTTCAACCTTTCTGTCTTCCTCTTCTACAGTCAGAGGTTCATTGTGTTTCCATTAGTCTCTTCCAGATAAGCATAGTCAATCTTCTTATCTTAAAGTCACTGATTCGGAACCTCCTCCAACTGCTACCTTAATCCCCTCTTGCTACATAAAATAATATAATCAAAGGTTCTGGGGATCAGGATGTAATCATTTGCAGGCCGTTACTCTGATTATCAAAAGTAATTTTCATACGCCTATTATTTGCTGTCACTTAAGGACCAAGCTTGTTTCAGGAAAGGCAGAGGAACCAGAGATCAAATTGCTGACATGCACTGGATCATCGAAAAAGCAAGAGAGTTCCAGAAAAACATCTATTTCTGCTTGATTGACTATGCCTAAGCCTTTGACTGTGTGGATCACAATAAACTGTGGAAAATTCTGAAAGAGATGGGAATACCAGACCACCTGACCTGCCTCTCGAGAAATCTGTTTGCAGGTCAGGAAGCAACAGTTAAAACTGGACATGGAACAACAGACTAGTTCCAAATAGGAAAAGGAGTACATCAAGGCTGTATATTGTCACCCTGCTTATTTAACTTATATGCAGAATACATCATGAGAAACACTGGGAAGGATGAAGCACAAGCTGGAATCAAGATTGCAGGGAGAAATATCAGTAACCTCAGATATGCAGTTGACACCACCCTAATGGCAGAAAGTGAAGAAGAATCAAAGAGCCTCTTGAAGAAAGTGAAAGAGGAGAGTGAAAAAGTTGGCTTAAAGCTCAACATTCAGAAAACTAAGATCATGGCATTCAGGCCCATCACGTCATGGCAAATAGATGGAGAAACAGTGGAAAGAGTGGCAGACTTTATTTTCTTGGGCTCCAAAATCACTGAAGATGGTGATTGCAGCCATGAAATTAAAAGACATTTACTCCTTGGGAGGAAAGTTATGACCAACCTAGACAGCATATTAAAAAGCAGAGACATTACTTTGCCTACAAAGGTCCATCTAGTCAAGGCTATCATTTTTTCAGTAGTCATGTATGGATGTGAGAGTTGGACTGTGAAGAAAGCTGAGCTCTGAAGAATTGATGCTTTTGAACTGTGGTGTTAGAAAAGACTCTTAAGAGTCCCTTGGACCTTGGATTGCAAGGAGATCCAACCGGTCCATCCTAAAGGAAATCAGTCCTGAATATTTATTGGAAGGACTGATGTTGAAGTTGAAACTCCAATACTTTGGCCACCTGATGCAAAGAACTGACTCAATGGAAAAGACCCTGATGCTGGGAAGATTGAAGGCCCTTCTACAGGGAATCTTCCCAACCTAGGGATAGAACTTGCATCTCCTGCTTGGCAGGTGGATTTGTTACCACTAAGCCACCTGGGAAAGCCCCCCTCCCCACAATGGTGTTCTAGCAAAAGAACACAGTTTTCTCCCTTATTGAAGAAGAAATAGTAATTTTCTGGATATATCAGGTGCTGTATTCTCATAGCATGGCAGTTATGTTACAGCTTTTGAGACCCAAAGGATCTAGTCAAGACAAATTCCTCAGGCTTAGATTTGGAAGAAATACTGAGGGTTGTAAAATCTTTCAATATTAGAACTCTGGGAGATAGGAGAGTTAGTGGAGTAATAACAAGAATTGAAAGCTGAGTGCCGAAAAATTGATGCTTTTGAACTATGGTGTTGGAGAAGACTCTTGAGAGTCCCTTGGGCTGCAAGGAGATCCAACCAGTCCATCCTGAAGGAGCTAAGTCCTGGGTGTTCATTGGAAGGACTGATGCTGAAGCTGAAACTCCAATACTTTGGCCACCTTATGCGAAGAGTTGACTCTTTGGAAAAGACCCTGATGCTGGGAGGGATTGGGGGGCAGGAGGAGAA
>CM035271.1:7914452-8015944 GCA_020226075.1 Hydropotes inermis | reverse complement strand
GAGTCCCTTGGGCTGCAAGGAGATCCAACCAGTCCATCCTGAAGGAGCTAAGTCCTGGGTGTTCATTGGAAGGACTGATGCTGAAGCTGAAACTCCAATACTTTGGCCACCTTATGCGAAGAGTTGACTCTTTGGAAAAGACCCTGATGCTGGGAGGGATTGGGGGCAGGAGGAGAAGGGGACGACAGTATATGAGATGTCTGGATGGCATCACTGACTCGATGGGCATGAGTTTGAGTAAACTCTGGGAGTTTGTGATGGACAGGGAGGCCTGGTGTGCTGCCATTCATGGGGTCGCAAAGAGTCGGACACAACTGAGTGACTGAACTGAACTGAACTGATCAAGAATTGAATACACCTGATGTCTAACCTGGTCTCTTGGGAACAGCGAATCAGCAGGGGGAAGAAAAATCCATTCTGTCCGAACAAGTTCCCCTGAGGAAATGAAGTAGTCAACATTGGAGCAACGATGGAAAATATGATAAAGAGGTATAATGAGCAGATACAGAACATACATAGAGTTATAAGTATCTCCTCTGCTGCAAGATCTAAGCATGTTGAACCTTGAGCTGCAGCAGGAATGTTTTTTGCATTTGGATTCCTAAGTCTGGCTCAGGGACCAATGCATCACTCCTTCCTTCTTTCTTGTTAGGAGACAGAGCTTCAGCTTCCATCATCAACCATCCAGGGAGGAATTTTGAACTCCCACACAGAGATCTTCCAACCTGTCTTTCCATCCAGGTGAGTCCAAGAGCCCCATAGACACTGGAGGAGAAAGCTGGAGAGAATGAAACCCAAGATTTACCTGAGGTCACCTGAGAATACAAACAGCTGACCCAGAGCTGAGAAAACTCCATGTTTGTCTTCTTGTTTGACTTATTAATTTATAATCAATTTATTAAATATTTTTAAATGACAAATATCTGTTGGATTCAGAAATTCAAGGATTGCTGTTGACAACTAAGTAATGGGAATGAAAATCTAGTTTGATGAGACTTAGGAGAAAATGGGGAGCCTAGTGGTATCATTAAAATTGGAAGATTTCCGAGAAGTTTAGTTGCAGTTTAGGGGAGTAGGAAAATAAACTATTTGGTCAGGAAAGGTTTGCAGTGAAGTGATTTTTTTAAATTCTTAAGATGGGGTGTATTTAAGCTTGTTTTGTGTTCATTAGGAAGATCCAGATCAGTAGAAGTATCTACTACCTGAACAACACTTCTTGAGACATGTATATCACTGAATCTTCTTTCACACTGAGTATTCATTAGGGAAAAATGCATTTAACATACAAACAGGCATATGGTAAACAGTTTATCTTTGCAATTATTTCATTACCTGAGAGGCTGAATTTATTTGGGGCATTCATTAGCCATTTGCTATCTCTATTTCAAATTGTATACGCATGTTTTGCTTTACATACTGGTGTCTAAGGGTTTTTATTCTTTTTTGTTTTGCTATATCATTTTCTTTATAATGTATTTCATCGCCAGCTCAGAAAGGAAAGGCCAGGAAATGCACTACAGCATGTGGAAGACCAGGAGAATGAGATGTATTTTTAATATTTTGTTGATTCTTCTTGTTGAAAATAGGGAAATATGTAGTTTTTTTCTCCCTGTTTTTCCCCTTCCCTACACAAGTGTGTCAGCCACCATTTCTGTGGCACTATTTCACCCAAACTGCTCTTAGCTATAACTAGTCCAACTAATCTGGATTCCCTATTCCAGTCTCTATATTTGTGGCGAGGCGGAGTGGGGTCACCCTCAGGGTGGGGGGATGGTTTGCATTCTTCTAAACAAAGAATTCAATTTTTTTAAAGAAGCTTCCTATTAATATTTACCATTTAAATCTTGTATGTATGCAGTGTATAATGTATTTGTTGGGTTGTGTGAGGGTTTAAAAACTGTGAGTGGTCAAAATTATCAGCTGGTCACATTTTGTCCTCCCTCTCATTGTTTTTCACACACAGAAAGTTCTTCAACATCCTTAGAAATAAGAAACCACCTTTTATATAAATTGCCATCTTATTTCACGTTTTCACTTAGTACTACAATTGCCTTTTGTGACTAGATCAGTTTTTTAAATAACATTTTCTGCCCTCTTGTGGAGCATGTGCTTCTGCACTCAAATGTTTCTTCTATCTTTTTCATAAGGATGGTTGAATTTATTTATGCTTAAAAAAAAAAAAAGAAAGTCACTGAGTCATTTTTGACTCTTTGTAACCCCATGAACTGTCTAGTCCATGGAATTCTCCAGGCCAGAATATTGGAATGGGTAGCCATTCCCTTCTCTTGGGGATCTTCCCAAACCAGGGATGGAACCCAGGTCTCCCACATTGCAGGTGGATTCTTAACCAGCTGAGGTACCAGGGGAACCCTGTTTATGTTTATATAAGTTGAAATTAAAATTTTACCTACTGCTTCCTGAACTATTTTTTAAATTATCTTCCCTATTCTTTTTGTTAACGTTTTTACCTATCTCATTTATATTTAAACCTTGTGTTAATGCAACTATTGTTATTTTATAGATTTTCTTTCATATGTTCATCTTACTACTTCATTCGATTTTGCTGAGTAAAGTTGTATTGAATATTTAATCGGGGTTTTATAGCCCTTGCTGCTCCTTTATCTTACATATTCCATTTTCTAAAAATGTGTGTTTATATAAATGTACACCTTCATAAAATCGAGCACTCAGTCTCTCAGTCATGTCTGACTCTTTACAACCCCATGGACTGTAGCCCACAAGGTTCCTCTGTTCACAGAATTTCCCAGGCAAGAATACTTGATCAGGTTGCCATATCCTACTCCAGGGGATATTCTTGACTGAGGGATCAAACCTGCATCTCCTTTATGGCAGGCAAATTCTTTATCACTGTGCCACCTGGGAAGCCCATTAACAGTGAACAAAGCATGAAGTCCCTGTCCATCTAGATCTAACATTTTAGTGGAGAAACATTACAGTAAAATAAATTCATGTATGACCAAACGTCCTCAGATATAAATTAAATGAAGGAAAGGGTAGGTCTTTGCAGTATGTAGGACTTTAGAGAGCATATTTGGGGGAGGTCTTTGCATGTGGGAAGAGAATCTGAAACAGGGGTAGTGTGGACCCACTGGATTTGTCAAAAGAAGATCAAAACTGAAAAGCCAAGAATAACAAAGAAAGATGCCACATAAGAAAAGTGAGAAAAGGACCAGTCTTACTCACTCATACAAATTGAGTCAGTGGTTTGATGTGGATACAGTAATTAAGAAAGTGGAGGGAAAAAGTGCAGTCAGTGTGTGGTCCCTTGAGTCTGAACACATTGTTGCCTGTTCTCTCTGCATCTTGCCTCTTCTGTTGAACTCTTTATTCACATTCCTCTTCCCTCAGCAGAAACTGATCTTCTTCAAAAACGATTCTTCCATTTAATGCAATAGATAAAAAACATTTTGGATTGTGTCCCAGAGCACAACATGCTTTTCACATGTGATCCAACATATGTACACAGGCAAGCAAGAAATTCACATGCATGCACATGCAAACACACACATACAGACATGTCTGAACAAAGAGAGCAACAACAACAACAAAACCCTTACTGTGTATGATGCACTCTGATATTTTCTTCTGTGTTTTATTTTATTCTATTCTATCTATCTATCTTATTCTAATCTATTTTAATTCTATTCTATCTTATTCTTACAAACCACATAGTTGAGAAACAGGTCATGGTACTTTTCATCTCCTGGCAGTCACCTCCTTCCACATGTAACCAGGGAATGCTACAAGAATTTTGGAATTTCTTCTGGGAATTTCAAAAGAACCAGAATGGCAGTATTTTGGACATTTCCTCTCCATGTATCTGATCACTGTGTTTGGAAACCTGCTCATCATCCTGGCTGTCAGCTCAGACTACCACCTCCACATGCCCATTTATTTCCTCCTCTCAAACCTGTCCTTTGTAGACATCTGTTTTACCTCCACCACCATCTTAAAGATGCTGTAGAACATCCAGAACCAGAGCAAAGTTATGGCCTATGAAGGCTGTATCACCCAGATGTATTTTTTCATGCTCTTTGCAGGGTTGGACATCTTTCTCCTGACAGTGATGGCCTATGACTGCTTTATGGCCATCTGTCACCCCCTGAACTACACAATCATCATGAACCCTCAGCTCTGTGAATTGCTGGTCCTGGTGTCCTGGATGATGAGTGTCCTAAATTCCTTGCTACTGACCTTACTGATGTTGTGGCTGTCCTTCTGTAGAATCCTGGAGATCCCCTGTTTTTTCTGTGAACTCAATCAGGTAGTCTGACTTGCCTGTTCTCACGTGTATCTCAGTGACATAGTGATGTGTTTTGCTGTTGCCATTTTGGATGGTGTTTCCCTCACTGGTATCCTGTAGTCTTACTCTAAGATAGTTTCTGCCATACATGGAATCTCATCTGCTCGGGAGAAGTATAAAGTCTTTTCCACCTGTGCATCTTACCTCTCAGTGGTCTCCTTATTTTACTGTATAGCCTTAGGAGCCTACCTTAGCTCTGCTGCTACACACAGCTCACACTCAAGTACAATTGCCTCAGTATTGTACACTGTGGTCACATCCATGCTGAATCCCTTCATCTACAGCCTGAGGAACAAAGACATAAATAGGGCTCTGAAAAGAAGCATTGGGATGGCTGCTTTTATAAAAGGGGCAATTGTCCTTGGGCTGAAGAAATGCCTATGACATTGACATTTGTAGGGTTCAAAGCCTTGGAGCCAAATTCTTTGATCAGATGGTTGAATAGTAGGACTTACTCCTTCTATTTATTTTCTAGAATTTCCATTTATCTGCATTCAACTCTTCCACACAATTAAAGTGAGCTCATCCACTCTTCCCTGGTGGCTCAGATGACAAAGAATCTGCTTACAATGCTGGAGACCCAGGTTTGATCCCTGGGTCAGGAAGATCCCCTGGAGAAGGGAATGGCAACCCACTTCAGTATTCTTGCCTGGAGAATCCCATGAACAGAGGAGCCTGGTGGGCTACAATCCATGGAGTCACAAAGAGTTGGACACAACTGAGGGACTGAACCAAGGGGAAAGAAGTTCGCAAGTTCTCTTTATCCAGGGGGTAGATCTAAAAGAGACTTCAAGGTTGGGGCTGGGGGGTGTCACTGGATACAAGTCTAGTAGCTGTGTTATATAGCTGCTGGCAATATACTTATTTGCCATAACTGTCTTCGAAGTGGATGCCTCAGAAATCAAAAGCTAAGTTTCTAGCATTCACATTACAAACATGTGTTTTTTAATTGCTCTCCTGGTTTTATTCAATTATTCACCTTGGTGTCCAAATGCTTATAGCAGTCACTGGCCAAAAATTGATTATCAAATACGTGTCTTGCACTTGAAATCTACATGGAAAGACAAATTGGAATAAGTTGAACTGATATGATCTTAGCATCAAGATGACCCATGAGGAAGCAAAATGTCAAGTCACACATTTGGTGACTATGCACAATGTTTCTTTTTCACACTATACATCTATTTATTAAAGCATATAAGATCTCTCCCCAAGTGAGGGGTTTTATTCATTGAGGTGAAGGGTTGGTTACTGTATTTTACATGTTGTCACTTTATTATTGTCCTATTTGTTCTTGAAAACTTCTAATACTACCTACTAACATGACTCTTTCTGTTGTTTTATGAAATATCTCCTCTTTCCTGAGGTGTCATAAGTACACAAAGATGGTGAGTGAGCAACATCAATTCATCCATTTCCCATGTCCTCCATACTCAGGAGTCTCTTCCTTCCTCATGATCAGAGGATGATCCACAAGAGAGATTGACATCCTGCCCAGTCATATGATTCAGGTTCACCAGTTTTTCTGTACCAACAGGCATGTCCGTCCACCTCTCCTAGTTTCCTAGAAGATAGTCACTTATTACTATAGTTGTCTGAAATAAGCTTGGGTAATGGAATCATGGATGTTCTCCTCAAATATAAGAACATATGCCAAAAATAAAAATGCTGTAGATTATTATAATTGCTCTCATTTCTGTTCATTTAGATTATTGTATCAGTTAGCTATTGCTGCATAACAAGCCATTCTATGTCAATTTGGTTACCATAGTATCCTTACTATCCAATGAAGTTTTATGCTGGGGAGTAGTACTGATTTCTTTGTGTAGTTCATGAGTGTGTAGTCAGCTGTCAGTCTCTATACTGTGTCTTTAAGGCTCATCCATGACGTTAGTAAGGCGGTAGTGCTTTTCTGTCTTGAGTTAACTTATCTTCAGTTTACTATAGTTCCATTAAGATTAGTCATATATTTACAAAAAAGAATGAGTTTACCATGCTAATTTAGTTCCACTGTCCCTACCTCCATAAATAATACTTGGCTTTCTTCCCTATTAGATGACATATCTCCTACCTTTGCTAAATGAGAACCAGCTACCTATGCTTACATCCTACTCTTAGCCATATACCATTGAAATTTTAAAATTTAATTAAATAATCAGAGTATAATTGCACACAAAAACTGCATATTTAGAGTGTACAATTTGATAAATTAAAGGAGTTATACAAAAATTAAAGAGCATATTGAATGTTTCCACCTCTGTATGATTTGATGGTTTGCATATCTTTAAATGCTTTGTTATATAATTATGAGAAATTTCAGTTCCTTGAGTCTCAGTTTGCATATTTATGAAGGTGTTGTGGGGATACTAAACAAAACTTCATGTGGATGCTCTGAGGAATAAATGAAAGGTGTAGAAGTTCATTTTTCAGGCCAAAGAAAACACTGAAGGGTAAATGTTGTATCTGATTATCTGTGTTCTTGTATACATATTTCTTTCAAGTAAGCACAATCACACATAATACATACACACGTGGACATAATTATGAATTCCCCTATGTTAAAAGGAAACCTGAGATAAACAGATATGAAAACAATGAACATTTTGGGAGCTCACTGGTGATCAGGTGGTTAAGAATCTGCCTTCCAATGCAGGGGACATGGGTTCAATCCCTAGTCAGGGAAGTAAGATCCCACATACCACGTAGCAACTAAACCCATGCACCACAACTAGAGCCCACATGCTGCAATTAGAGAAATCTACAAGCAACAACTACTGAGACTGCTTTCTCTCAAGTTCATGCACAGCAACTAGAGAAGCTTGCACACCACAACAAAAAGCCTGTACACTGTACAGACCCAAAAAAAGATTAAACATTTGAATTATCATGAAGCAGAAGAATGTAGAAATATAGACACAAAATTTTAAAGTACAATAGGTAACCTCAACTTGCATAATGGATTCCTTTTCTACAATAATATCACAAGACATCCTGGTCAGGCAACATTTACAATTATGTAATGAGGACTTCACTGTATCAGCTAATGAGATGGAAAATCTTCAAATTGATTTAATTTTTTTTCTATGTACACTTTTCCACATAAAATGCCCTTACCCAAGGCCAGCTAATGAATAAATTGAGAAGTTTAAAATCAATTCTTGTAAACAAATTTTACTGAATAAATGTCTATATTAGATTCACATTGCTGTTGTAAAATACTGCCAAGTAAGTTGCTTAAAATAAACAAATATATGCTTTTATAGTTTAGGTGTCAAAAGCTTAAAATGAGTCTTATTGAGCTAATATCAAATGTTGGGGTGGCAGGTCAAGATGGCAGCATAGAAAGATCCTAAACTCACCACAACCCATGGACATGCCAAATCTACAGCTACATGTGGATTAATTTCCTCTGAAAACCAGCTGAATATCTGTGCTGCTGTGCTGTGTTTAGTCACTCAGTTGTGCCCAACTCTTTGTGACCCCAGAGACTGTAGCCTGCCAGGCATCTCTGTCCACGTGGATTCTCCAGGCAAGAATACTACAGTGGGTTGCATGCCCTCCTCCAGGAGATCTTCTCAACACAAGAATCGAACCAAGGTCTCCCGCATTGCAGGCAGATTCTTTACCATCTGAGCCACCAGGGAAGCCCATGAATACTGGAGTGGGTAGCCTATCCCTTTCCTAGGGGATCTTCCTGACCCTAGAATCAAACTTATGTCTCCTGCATTGCAGGCATTATCTTTACCAGCTGAGCTATCAGGGAAGCCCCAGCTGAATATCTGCTCCACAACAAAGGATAATAGGACCACATCAAAATGGCAAGAGAGGCAGAGAAGTGGTCTCTTCAAAAACCCCACCCCCAGCATAGTAACCCACAAATGCACAGGATTTCCCATTTACAGGGATCTTTTCCAGGTGGTTCAGATGGTAAAGAATCTGCCTGCAATGCGGGAGACCCAGGTTTGATCCCTGGACTGGGAAGATCCCCTGGAGAAAGAAATGGAAACCCACTCCAGCATTCTTGCCTGGGAAATCCCATAGACAGAGGAGCCTGGCAGACTACAGTCCACTGGGTCATGAAGAGTCAGACACAACTGAACGACTTCACTTTTTCCTAAAAGACTATAGGTTTGTGCCTTACATTTTATGTGTCATCCCTGGGAACCTGCACCAGAAATACAAGTCACCAAAATATGTGACAATAGGGCTTATTTCCAGAAGACCCCAAAGTCAGTGTTGAAAGGAAAACTTGGGATAAAGTGCTAGAGGGTTGGAACTCTAGAAGACAGAAGATTTCATGGAGAAGGATTAGCATAAACAGGATTAACCTGACTTAGCTTGGTCTCTTGGGAACAGAAAATCATTATGAGAAACTTCTCTCTAGACCAGTGCACTGGGTGAAATCATGTGCTTAAGGATGGAGTAACAAGAGGGAAATGTCCCTAATGACCAAATCTAGACATCCATAAATATCTCCCACACTGCAGTCCTTCCACTTCTGCCACCCCAGAGTAGAGGTGACATGCTCATTGCTTTCAGAGTCCTGCATCTGTAAAGGGACATTAGTTCCTCATGCTCTCTTGTCTGAGAACACAGCTTCAGGCTCCATCATAAACCATCCTTAAGGAATTCATACTTCCACACAAGACTTCCTTTCAAAGAACCTAACTAGGTGGGTCTAGGGACTCACAGATACTTCAGGTAAGATTCAGAGAGAATAGAAGATAAAAATTTTACCTGAGGTCACAAGAGATCTCAGGAGACTAGTTCAGAGTGAAGACTTGGACATGTTTGTTTGTTGGTTGACTAATTTATTTATAAGTACTTTATTAGTGGCTTTTCAGGTGACACAGTGGCAAAGAATCTGCCTGCCAGATTTTAATTATATTTCACTTAATTTTGTTCCGATACTGCCATATTTAACCTAGTTTTGTTTCCACCTCATTTTCAATTTTTTCCATGTATGTGCACACATTTATGCAAACAAAAATGTGAACCAAGCCCAGGAGATTCTTGCTCATTTGGATATTATAATAGAGAAAACAGAAGACAATAAAATAAATGCATGAATAACATACCATCCTCGGGGATAATTCATTTGAAGAATGGAGACAGAGAGTTGCTGCAAATGCAGTATATTACAGAGTATGAGCTGGGGAGAACTTTGCACGAGGTATGAGGAAAAGAACCTGGACTAGTGTCAAAAAGGATGCCTACTGGATATGACTGAAAGAAAAAAAAAAGAGAGAGAGAGAGATAAAAATTTACAGCCCAAGAGTAACAAAGAATTCCACAGAGAAAAATAAGAAAAAGGTCAACCTCATTCACTATTGCACCATATGAAAACCAGTGTGGTAAATAAACAGGAGTAGGTACAGAATTAAAAATTAGATCAGGGACCTGACACTGATAACATGATGAAGCAAGTGGAGCAATAAAGATCCAGTGGTCTGTGCTCCCTTGAACCCAAGGGACTTCAGCACCCAGACAGCTGCCTCTTCTCTCTGAAACCTGGCTCCTCTGTTGGGCTCTCTATTCATATTTATTTTCCCTCATTAGCAGGAACCACCCTTTTAAAAGTTGTCTTGCCTTTACTGCAGTGGATTCCAGGCATTTTTACTAAGTCCCAGAATAAGGTATGCCTTTTACGTCACGATCCTGGGTTGATTGCAAAGACAGACGTGACTCCACAACTGCACATGCGCAGTAGCATGTCTGCATAGACAAACATAGACAAACACACATATACACACACAGACAGGTACCTACCCATGCATATGACTGAGCAAAGAGGGTCAGAAATGCTTTCTGGTGCATCTTTACTAGTCATGATAACACTCTGATACTTTTTGTGTGTTTCATGTACTATATTCTATTTAATTTTTGCAAACCATAGTTCAGACCCCCAATGGGACTGAATCTGAGAACATGAAAGCATTCCTCTTGCTTGTTCTCCATACCTATTTTAGTATTTCCCTGCATCTTTTCTGTCTCTTATTGTCTTTTATTAGCAGCAATTTTTGTGAGGCCATATTCTTTCAAGTCCACGCAGTATATGTTGAATTAGTTACAGTTCCCCACTAAATCTGCTCGGAGTAGGGTAGGGAAAAGGTGGTGAATGTGTGTAACATTGCTGCATGTGTCAAGGGTCTCACAGTCTAGCAGGGGAAAAAAAGACATGGGATTAAGTAAAAGTTACGGAGAGAAGAATAGCCCCACCACAGTGCTGTGTGTGTGCACGTGTGTGTGCATGTGTGTGCATGTTTGCATGTGTGTGTATGTGTGCACGTGTGTATGTGCTATAGGCCGTGAGAGTCCTCAAAGGAAGAGTACATGAACTGATGTATACCAAAATGTTCCCCTGAAAATAGAGATGACAGAATGTCAACCAAATATGAAGACAAAAAGTGGATTGGTTTCTGTGCTCAGGATTCCCTGGAAATAAAATGAATAAGGTGCCAAGAACAACTTGTGAATTGGGCACTCCCTGTACCTTAAGGTTGAGTAGCAGCAGGAAGGTCACTTCATTGCTTAGCATCCTCTGGCCCCCTCTCTGACTACCCTCCCTCTTATATCTTCCCCTTGGGAAACTGGCTTCTTTGGAGCCTGAATACTTGAGACAAGTTTCATCTTCGGGGCCTTTGCACCGGCCATTCCTTCTACCAGGCAGGCCTCTCTTCCTTGAGATCTCTGTTCAGATGTTACCTACTTTGCCTGCCTACCTGAACACCCAGCAAAGAATAATACCCCAGCCTCTCTCCCTTTTGCCCCCTTTTTCTTCATTTTATCTGTCACCATTTAACATGTTATATGATTTTATATTTGTTAACATTATTCTCCATCATCCAATTAGAGGAACTTTTGTCTTTCAGCATACTCTACCTCTTGCCTTGAAGATGGTAAGTATGCAATTTATGAGCCCCAAAGGATTGACAGAAATCTCATTAAAAGTATGCAATACCTGACCTCTTGGGGAAATGGCTGCAAAAGAACAGGAATTTGTAATCAGAGATGGAACAGGGAATGCCCTGAAGGGGACAGATTTCACACCAAAATTGTAGGTATTGATTTCATGACTGCAAAACATAAATTGTATCATTTGACTATGCCAGTAATGCCCATTTTTGTGAAGCGTGGTCATATCTTTTGGGGGGATTTAATTCCAGGTTATTCCCTCTACCACATGGAAACAGAGAATGATACACATATTTCAGAATTTCTTCTTCTTGGAATTTCAAATGAGCCAGAACTGCAGCCCCTCATATTTGGACTTTTCCTCACCATGTACCTGATCACTGTATTTGGAAACCTGCTCATCTTCCTGGCTGTCAGCTCAGACTCCCACCTCCACACCCCCATGTACTTCTTCCTCTCCAACCTGTCTTTTGTAGACATCTGTTTCATCTCTACCACCATCCCAAAGATGCTATGGAACATCCAGACACAGAGCCAAGTTATCACCTATGAAGGCTGCATCAACCAGATTTACTTTTTATTACTCTTTGCAGGGTTGGATGACTTCCTCCTGACAGTGATGGCCTATGACCGCTTTGTGGCCATCTGTCACCCCCTGCACTACACAGTCATCATGAGCCCCAGGCTCTGTGGACTGCTGGTTCTGGTGTCATGGATGATGAGTGCCCTGAATTCCTTGATACAAATCTTAATGATGTTGCCGCTGACCTTCTGTAGAGTCCTGGAGATCCCCAACTTTTTCTGTGAACTAAATCAGGTGGTCCGAAGTGCCTGTTCTGACACCTTTCTTAATGACGTGATGGTGTATGTTGCAGCTGGGCTGCTGAGTGGCGGTCCTTTCATTGGAATACTTTACTCCTACTCTAAGATAGTTTCCTCCATACGAGGAATCTCATCAGCTCAGGGAAAGTACAGAGCATTTTCCACCTGCACATCTCACCTCTCGGTTGTCTGTTTATTTTACTGTACAATCCTAGGAGTGTACCTTAACCCTGCTGATGCCCACAACTCACACTCAAGTGCAATAGCCTCAGTGATGTACACTGTGGTCACCCCGATGCTGAACCCCTTCATCTACAGTCTACGGAATAAAGACATAAAGGAGGCTCTGAAAAGATTCACTGAGCAGTAAAAGGATAAACTCCTCTGGGGCAAATAAGTGGACCCAGAAATCGCCATTCTTCCATAAGACTGTGAATATAAAATTTGTCTTTTCTATTGCTTCCTTAATTTTACATTTTTTGACTGCAACTTTTGTCTATATGTAAATAATGCAGTTTATTAAGCTTTCCCATTTATTTCATTTTCTTGCTTTCACATATTTTCTTCCAAACTTATATCAGAAATATTTGCAAATTCCCTTTTATTTCTTGAGCCTATGTGAATTTCTTAAGAATAGTATCTTTTCAAGTAACATATATCATTTCAACTTTTTTCTTTTATTTTACTAAAAGAATAGTTAGAAGTTGTATTACTCATATTGAATAAGCTCTACTTGTCACCTTTACTATGTAATTTAAGTAACTCACTTTATCAGGGCTTTTCTTCTATCTCATACAGAATAATGACTGAGAACCGCTGACCTAGAGCAAGAGAACTAAAAAAATCTCATGTTCTAATCACCACACACACCTTACTCGCTTCATAGCTTTGTGGGTTTTTTTAATTTAATTTATTTATTTTAATTGGAGGCTAATTACTTTAAAATATTGTAGTGGCTCTTGCCATACACTGACATGAATCAGCCATGAGTGTACATGTGTTCTGCATCCTGACCCTCCCTCCCACCTCCCTCCCATCCCATCCCTCAGGGTCATCCCAGTGCACCAGCTCCGAGCACCCTGTCACATGCATCGAACCTGGACTGGTGATCTGTTTCACATATGATAATATGTATGTTTCAATGTTATTCTCTCAGATCATCCCACCCTCACCTTCTCCCACAGAGTTCAATAGAATGTTCTATACATCTGTGTCTCTTTTGCTGTCTCACATTTAGGGTTCTTATCATCTTTCTAAATTCCATATATATGCATTAGTATACTGTATTGGTGTTTTTCTTTCTGGCTTACTTCACTCTGTATAATGGGCTCCAGTTTCATCCACCTCATTAGAACTGATTCAAATGTATTCTTTTTAGTAACTGAGTAATATTCTATTGTGTATATGTACCACAGTTTTCTTATCCATTCATCTGCTGATGGACATCTAGGCTGCTTCCATGTCCTGGCTATGATAAACAGTGCTGCAGTGAACATTTGGGTACATTTTGGGTCTCTTTCGATTCTGATTTCCTTGGTGTGTGTGCCCAGCAGTGGGATTTCTGGGTCATATGGCAGTTCTATTTCCATTTTTTTAAGGAATCTCCACACTGTTCTCCATAGTGGCTGTACTAGTTTGCATTCCTACCAACGTTGTAAAAGGGTTCCCTTTTCTCCACACCCTCTCCAGCATTTATTGTTTGTAGACTTTTGGATAACAGTCATTCTGACTGGCATGAGATGGTACCTCATTGTGATTTTGATTTGCATTTCCCTGATAATGAGTTTAATCACTTCACCCTTCTGAACCACAATTTTGCAAATTTAGAATAAGGCTATTGTACATCCTCATAAGATGTTCTGTTGCAAAGTAACAAATGAGACAACAGATATAAGATGCTAAGCTCAGTCCACAGTGCATTAAAAGATCCATGTGGATCTCCTATCATTAACAAGTTTTTTATGATTGAAGGACTGAACACTAGGTTTTCACTTGTGTTAAAACATAAAACACCTAATTGATGTGTCAAAAGCATTTTGAAGTCAGGGATTATTTTACCTATGGTTTCATAGCAAAGGAACACAGCTCTATTCCTTATTTAGGAGGAAATAATTTTCCGGAGATATCAGGAGCTGCATTCCCATCACAAGATAGTGATTTTGAAACCCAAGAGACCTAGTCCAGACAGGTTCCTCAGACTTAGATTTGGAGGACACTTTGACTCAGGGTTACAAAAAGTGTCAGTGTTAGATCTCTGGGATACAGGAGGATTCACAGAGTAGTAATAAGAATTGGATACACTTGACTTCTAACCTGGTCTCCTGGGAATGACGAATCAGCTGAAAAAATTCCATTCTGTCCAGACAAGTTCCCCTGAGGAAATGATGAGTTTGAGGATTGAAATAATAGTGGAAAACATGCTGAACACGTATAATGAGCAGATACAGCAAATACACAGAGCTATAAATATCTCCGCTGCTGCAGGGTCTGAGCAGCTTCACCTTGAGCTGAACGGGGCATGGTTTTGCATTTGGATTCTTAAGCCTGGTTCAGAGACCCACGCTTCACTCTTTCCTTCTTTCTCATCTGGATTCAGAGCTTCAGTTTCCACCATCAACCCTTCAGGAGGAATTTGGACTTCCACACAGAGACCTTCCTCTCAGACTTCCTATCTTGGTGAGTCTGAAAGCCCAGCAGAAGAAAGTCAGAGAGGATGAAACCTAAGAACATTTACTTGAGGTCACCTGAAAGCCCAAACTGCTGGTCCAGAGCCAAGGTTGTCTTAATCATTTATAATAAATTTATTTAATATGTAAAAAAGAGAAGTGTCTATTGCATTCAGCAATTCAAGAATTGTTGATAATCATGTGATGGGGATGAAAACCTAGTTAGGGGAGACTCAAGAAGAAATGGCAGGCATAGTGATGTCAGTAAAATGTGAACATTTCCAAGGAGATTTGCAGGTTAAGAGAGTAGGAAAATATACTATTTGGTCAAGAGTGGTTTGCAGTGAAGTGAATACATTTTATGTATTTATTTTTGATTTTTGAGGTGGGGTATATTTGAACATGTTCTATATTCATAAGGAAGATCCAGATCAATGGAAAAGCTACTACCTGGAAGCTTACAGTTCTTAAGACACCCATTTCATAGAATATTTTCTCACATTGAGTATTCACTTGAAAAAACTGAATTTAGTATACAGAGTCACATTATGCTAAAAGGCTTAATTTTGCATTATGTTCATCACCTTGGAGGCTGACTATATTTGGTGGTTGATTTATCATTTGCTTCTCTATTACATAATATCTATGCACATTGTTTCGTATACTGGCATTTGAGTGTTATTGTTTTTTTCTTTTTTTGCTCTATTATTTCCTAATTCTATTCATACCTTTATGAAGGCACCAGAGTGTATAAAGCAGGTGAGGTCTCTGATTATTTGGATCTAACATTTTAATGGAGGAATATTTCAGAATAAAATAAATGCATATATTGCAAAGTGTCATCAGGTACAAATCACATGAAAGAAGGGATAGGTTCTGTGGCATTTATAGGACTTTGTAGGGTATATTATGAGCAGTTTATCACAAGTGGGACAAGTCTCAGGAACCAAAGTAGAGTGTGACCAAGGGGTTTGCAACAACAACTACAACAAAAACCAAAGCCCAGGAATAACAAAGAAAAATGCCACTTAAAAAAAATGATAGGGGGCTTACCTACTGGCTCAGTGGTGAACATTCCGCCTGCCAATGTAGGAGACATGGTCCAACCCCTGATCCAGGAAGATCCCACATTCTGTGGAGCAACTAAGCCTGTGTACCACAACTATTGAGCCTGTGATCTAGAGCCCCAGAGGTGCAACACCTCAAGCCCACACATCCTAGAGCCTGGACTCTGCAACAAGAAGTCATAGCGATGAGAAAGCCACACCACAACTAGAGAGTAGCCCCTGCTCATTGCATCTAGAGAAAAGTCCGCACAGCAATGTAGACCCAGCACAACCAAAGTTAAATAAATAAAATCTGTTTTTAAAAGAAAGAAAAGTGATAGAAGGGAAAGTCTCATTCACTACTGGGCCATATGAAAGTAAGTGTGGACAAGTACACAGGAATAAATATGCAATAAAGAATTGACCAAGGGCCTCATGTCGACACCGTAGTGAGGCACTGGAAGAATATAAAATCAGCGTGTGGTCCCTTGAGTCTGAGGTCTCTTCAGCCCCCACACTGCTGTCAGGTCCTTCTGTATCCTGGCTCTAGCCTTGGCCTCTATTTATACTGCTTCTCCCTCAGCAGGGACTGCTCTCGAATAAATGTCTTCTTGCATTTATTGCAGTGGATAAGAAACTTTTTTGATGCTGTCCCAGCTAAGACATGCCTTTTACATGGGATCCAACACACATGTATGCATGGGTATGGGCATACACAAACACAGGCATCTGAACAAACAGAATCAGAAAAATCTTACAATATGGGATGCACTCTGACATTTTAATTTTGCATTTTATTTTTTCTATGCTATTTTACTCTTACAGACTACATAGTCTGAACCTCTAATAGGTGTGAATCTCAAAATATGGGAAACGATCCTCCAGCATGTCTTCGAAAGCTATGTTAGTGTTTCCCTGGTCCTTTTTTTCTCTCATTGTCAGCTATTTCAGTGAGAACATGTTTTTTTCATTCCTTCATGCAGTACGTATTTATTCAGGTACTGCTCACAACTAAACTAAATCTAAGGAATTGAAGAGTATGTGTGATATTTGTATACGCCTCAAAGCACTTATAGTCTTGCAGAGAATAAAAGATGCTGAATTAATTAAAACTTCACAATGATAACCCTATATCTAAATGACTGTAAATGAAATTCCTGGTTTTCTGTACAAATGTTTAAAAAAGGGGTGGATTCACGAAAGAAATGATCTAGGCAATCTGAAAAAGAAGATAGTGTCTTAGAGATGGGGAGGGGTGAAACTTCCAAACAGAGTGGTTGATTCTCTAAAGAGGTACAGATAAGCTCTGAGTCTTGAGCCTGTGATGAGCCTGCATCAAGTGAAGCTGTGACTCAAGTTTAATACTCATGAGGTTGATGTGCATGAGGGCAGCATGAGGGTGAAGTGGTGGTTCATTCACAGACAGTCAAGGCTAGGATTTGAAGCTGTGGAATTTGGGGCTCATTTCACAGTGGGGAGTCACTGGGAGAGAAGGAAGTCAGGGACTTGGTTGTTTTGAAACACGGCTGTTCCCTCTGACCATCACACACTTCTACCCAGAGACACTCATGTCTTCTTTCTCTTTCTTGAGGTCTCTGATCAAATGTTTTCCAGGCTACCTGAACACCCGGTAAAGAATAATACCCTCATCAACTCTCTTCTTTATGTTGATCTGTTTTCCTTTACAGCACTTGTCAACATATGATCATTTGTAAGACTTTAAAATTTTTTTCCTTATATGTTTTCTCCACCATTGAACTACAGGACCTATTGTCTCTCAGCACCCTCTCCTCTTTCTCCAGAATTTGGTAGGTCTTAAATTTGTATTCCCTCAAAAGCATAACAAAATCCCTCATTACAAATGTAGAACACCTGACCACTGGTGGAAAATGCTGACTGTAAGATAAGCTTTCCTATTCGGAGATGGCACAGGAGATTGGCTTGAAGGGGAAATTTCTATACAAAGTCATGAATATTTTTTGAATGCAAAATATAAATGTTAGAGTTCACCTATGTTTGCAATGCCAAGTTTTGAAAAATTAGTCATGTTATTTTTTGTTTCCAGGCAGTCATTTGCATCACATGGAACCCGGGAATGAGACACCGATTTCAGAATTTATTCTCCTGGGATTATCAAATGAACCAGAACTGCAGCCCCTCATATTTGGACTTTTCCTCTCCATGTACCTGATCACTGTATTTGGAAACCTGCTCATCATCCTGGCTGTCAGCTCACACTCCCACCTCCACACCCCCATGTACTTCTTCCTCTCCAACCTGTCCTTCATAGACATCTGCTTTATCTCCACTACCATCCCAAAGATGTTGAAGAATATAAGGACACAGAACAAAGTAATAACCTATGAAGGCTGCATCATCCAGATGCATTTTTTCATACTTTTTGCAACATTGGACGTGTTCCTCTTGACCGTGATGGCCTATGACCGCTTTGTGGCCATCTGCCACCCACTCCACTACACAGTCATCATGAAACCCCGGGTCTGTGGACTGCTGGTTTTGCTGTCCTGGATCATGAGTGCTCTGAACTCCTTGATACAAAGCATAATGGTGTTGTGGCTACCCTTCTGTACAGACTTGGAAATCCCCCACTTTTTCTGTGAAGTTAATCAAGTAGTTCAACTTGCTTGTTCTGACACTTTTCTTAATGACATGCTGATGTATTTTGCAACTGGGGTGTATGGTGGCATTACCCTCGCTGGAATTCTTTACTCATATTCTAAGATAGTTTCCTCTATACTAGGAATTTCATCAGCTCAGGGGAAGTATAAAGCATTTTCCACCTGTGCCTCTCACCTCTCAGTTGTCTCCTTATTCTATTGTACAGTCCTGGGAGTGTATCTTAGCTCTGCTGCTACTCACAGCTCACAATCAAGTGCTGTTGCCTCAGTGATGTACACTGTGGTCACACCCATGCTGAACCCCTTCATCTACAGTCTGAGGAATAAAGACATAAAGAGGGCTCTGAAAAGGATCACTGGGATGGCAGCTATATAAGAACCAGTTTTCCTGGGGCTAAAGAAATGCCTGTGATTTTAGGGCTCAAAACCTCAGAACCCAATTCTTTGATCAGGTTGCTGAAGTAGAACTTGATCCTTCTATTTATTTCCCCAAATTTCCATTTTTTTTAAATTCAAGGCCTCTACATTTTATTATCAAATGAAATTATATACTGGGAAATTGTACCAATTTCTGTTGTGCTCCCCATGAGTGTGTAGTCTGTAAATCTCTCTATTATGTTTCTAAGGGATGTTGAGTAAGGTTGCCATGTTCTCTCTTGAATTGGTTTATGGTTATTTATGTATTTATGCTGATCTTCTATTTACAGAAAAAAAATGAGTTTATCATGTGAATTACTTATATTTAATTTCAACATTTCTATATCCATAAATGACGATTGACTTCCCAGTTAGAAGACAGCTCTCACCCATGTTAAGTGAGAATCACCTGCCTAGGCTCTAGATTCAACTCTTAGCCATGCACCATTGGATTCTTTTCCATTTAATTAAGTTATTGGAATATAATTACACAAATAAACTGTATATTTAAAGTGTACAATTTGGGGGTCTTCCCTGATGGTCCAGTGATTAAAAATCTGCCTTCCAATGCGAGGGACACAGGTTTGATCCTTGGTCTGGAAACTAAGATCCCACATGCCACAGCCTGTACACCATATGAGGAACCTGTGCAGCCTAAATAAGTAAACAGATAAAAAGTGTGTGATGTAATGATACAAACAAGCTATCCAAAACTGAGAACATAATGCCTATTTCTCTTTGTGTTTAATTTGACAGTGCACATAGCTTTACCTGATTTATTATGTAATTGTGAAAAAATTTAAGCTCCCTGAGCCTGTTTCCTTCTTGCTAAAGTTTGTTTCTGTGTGTATACATTTTTTTTTCTGTCAAATAAACACTATAGTACACATGTGTGTGTGCACACAGACATCTTTTATGTGGAAAGGAAACTTGAGAGAAACAGGGAGAGAATGGAAATGAAAATAACGAACATTTGAATTAATATAAAATAAAAATACAAAAATACAGACACAAAAATTTAAAGTACAAATGAGTGACCTCAATTTGATGTGAATTACTTTTCACATGTCTTTTCACATTACTTTTCAATGTCACAAAAGAATCACAGGCAGACAGTTGACATTTACATTTATAAAATAAAAAATTTATTGTATCAGTTAATGAGGCAGAATATCTTCAAATTGATTTAGTACTTTTTTACTTAATATGGGCTTTTATTTACTTAACATGGGTTTTTGACATAACATGCCCTTACTCAAGGTAAATTAATGAATGGAAAGGATTAAATTTTACTCTTGCAAACAAATTTTATTGCATAAATATCTATATTAGATTTCTAGTTCAGTTGCAAAATACTCCCACACTAGTTGCTTAAACAAATTCATTCTCTTGTATGTCAGAAGCTTAAAGTGAGTCTTGTTGAGCTAATATAAAATATTTGGGTGACAGTTCAAGATGGCAGCATAGAAAAAAATAGGAAGGGCTCAAATAAATCAGAAATGAAAGAGGAAAAATTACAATTAATATCACAGAAATGCAAAGGACCACAAGAGACTACTATGAATATTTATACCAACAAATTGGACAACCTAGAAGAAATAGAAACATTCCTACAAAACAAACATTTTCCCAAGAGGGAATCATGAAGAAACAGAAAATCTGAATACACCAACTACTAGTAAGGATATTGAATCAGTAACCAAAAATCTCACAACAAACAAAAGTCCAGGACCAGAGGCTTCACTGATAAATTCTAATAAACATTAAAGATTTAGTACCTATCTTCCAAAAACTTTCAAAAAATCAAAGAGGAAAAATGCTTCCAAACTCACTTTACAAGGGAGCATTACCTTGATTCAAAACCAGACAAGGGCAATAAAAGAATAAAGAATTATAGACCAATACCCTTGATGAACACACATGCAAAAATCCTCAAAAAATATTAGCAAATAAATTCAAAAGTATATCTAATAGACCATATATCACAATCAAGTGGGATTCACTTCAAGGATGCAAGAATGGTTAAGCATCCTCAAATCAGTCAAATGATACACCAGATTAACTAAAGGGAGGATAAATATCATATGATAATTTCAGTGTGCTGTGCTAAGTCACTTGAGTTGTGTCCATCTCTTTGTGACCCCATGGACTGTAGCCCGCCAGGTTCCTTTGTCCATGGGACTTTCCAGGCAAGAATACTGTAGTGGGTTGTCATTTCCTCTTCCGGAGATCTTCCCAACCCAGGGGCTGAACCTTTGTCCCTTCCATCTTCTGCATTGGCAGGCAGGTTCTTTGCTACTAGCACCATCTGGAAAGTCCAATCATTTCAACAGATGCAGAATAATCATTTGACAAAATTCAATGTTTGTTTATGATAAAAACCCTCAACAGAGTGGGTACAGAGGAAACATACCACCACAAAATATAGGCTATATATACAGGTTCACAGATAACATTATACTCAATGGTTAGAAGATGAAAACCTTTCCTCTAAGATCAGAAAAAAGAAAAGAATGTCCACTCAGGCCACTTTCATTCAACATAGTATTGGAAATCCTAGCCACAGTAATTAGACAATGCAATTACAGAGTCCAAATTAGAAAGGAAGAAGTAAAACTGTCACTATTTACAGATAAAATGATACTATTATATATTTTTTTAATTCTAACAAAGAGCTTTTTGAACTTATAAGTAAATTTCATGAAACTATGAGATACAAAATCAACATACAGATACTTCTTGTGTTTCTAGACTCTAATAGTGAATTATTAGAAAAAGAAATGTAGAAAACAATCCCATTTAAAACTGTATAAAAAATAAAATAACTTGGCACAATTTATGAAAGAGGGAAAAGACCTATACACTGAAATCTAGAAGACATGGATGAAAGAAATTGAAGATGTCACAAATAAATGGAAATATACCTTAAGTTCATGGATTGAAATTGTTAATATTCTTAAAATGACCTAGATATTTTTCCAAAAAGGCATACAAGTAGCAAACAGACATATAAACAGATGTTTGAACTTCATTAATTACCAGGAAAATGCAAATCAAAACACAAAGAAATCATGTCACATTCTTTAGAATGGCTGTTAAAAGAAAGATGAAAGCCTGAGACCTTATTCACCCTGTAACTGAAAGATTTTACTACCCTTTCCCTATTTCCTCCACCCCCTACAACTTTTCTATGTAGTTATGCCCAACACTTTGTGACCCCATGGAATATAGCCACCAGGGGCCTCTGTCTATGGGATTCTCCCAGCAAGAATATTGTAGTGGGTTGCCTTTCCTTCCTCCAGGGGATCTTCCTGACTCTGGGGTTGAATCTGAGTCTCCCACACTGTAGGCAGATTCTTTACCATCTGAGCCACTAAGGAAGCCTGAAGTTACAAGTATACCACCTGACATTTTTTCTTATTGAAGGTTAATTACTTTACAATGTTGTGGTGGTCTCTGCCATACATCAACATGAGTAAGTCATAATTTTATATATATAAATGTGCACATATATTTATATACATATATGTCTATACATATATTTATATATACCCTTCCTCTTGAGCCTCACCCCCACTCTCCCCTTCCACCCATCTAGGTCATCACAGGGTGCCAGGCTGGGCTCCCTGTGTTATACAGAAGCTTCCCGCTAGTTACCTATTCTACACATGATAGTGTTTATATGTCAGTGCTGCTTTTTCAGATGGGTCTATCCTCTCCTTCCCCCACAGTGTCCACAAGTCTGTTCTCTACATCTACATCCCCATTTCTTCTCTCTAAATAGGTTCATCAGTACTATTTTTTTCTAGATTCCATGTATATACATTAATTAATGATATTTGTTATTCTTTTTCTGACTTACTTCACTCTGTAACTGGCTTTATGTTCATCCACCCCACTACAACTGATTCAATTCTTTCCTTTTTATAGCTCAGCTATATTCCATTGCATATATGTACCATATCTTCTTTTTCCATTCATCTGGATAGTCAAATATTAATCTAAATTTATATATATATACACATGCACATGCACACACACACACACACACACACACACACACACATCCCATAACATCATACAGAAAACCCCAATGAACTTTTTGGCCAACCAAATAAATCATGGTGACTATTGTTGACAACACTGCATTGTACAATTGAACTTTGCTAAGACTACTGCCATCACTTCATGGCAAATAGATGGGGAAACAGTGGAAAGAATGGCAGACTTTATTTTGGGGGGCTACAAAATCACTGCAGATGGTGACTGCAGCCATGAAATTAAAAGATGCTTACTCCTTGGAAGGAAACTTATGACCAACCTAGACAGCATATTAAAAAACAGAGACATAACTTTGCCAAGAAAGGTCTGTCTAGTCAAACCTACGGTTTTTCCAGTGGTCACATATGGTTGTGAGAGTTGGACTATAAAGAAAGCTGAGCAGCGAAGAATTGAAGCTTTTTAACTGAGAGTCCCTTGAACTGCAAGGAGATCCAACCAGTTCATCCTAAAGGAAATCATTCCTTCATTGGAAGGACTGATGTTGAAGCTGAAACCCCAATACTATGGCCACCTGATGCAAAGAGCTGACTCATTTGAAAAGACCCTGATGTTGAGAAAGATTGAAGGCGAGAGGAGAAGAGGATGACAGAGGATGAGATGGTTGGATGGCATCACTGACTTAACAGACATGAGTTTGAATAAACTCCGGGAGTTGGTGATGGACAGGGAGGCCTGGCGTGCTGCAGTCCATGGGGCAGCATAGAGTCAGACACAACTGAGCAACTGAACTGAACTGAAGAGAGTATAACTTAAATTTTCTCACACATACACACACAAAAAAAGCAAGATAAGTGTGTAAAGTAATGGGTGTGTAAATTGAAGGAGAAATCCTTTCACAAAGTATACATAAATCATGATGTATGCTTCAAATATCTTATGATTATAAATATTAACTATACCTTAATAAAGCTAGTTTTTTAAAGCTTCTTAAAAAATGAAAAAGGAGAAATAACAAATGTTGGTGAGGATGTGGAGAAAAGGAAACCATAGTGCAATGTTGGTAGAAATGTGAATGTGTACAGCTGTTATGGAGAGCAGTATGGAGATTCCTCAAAAATTATAAATAGAACTAGTGTATTATCTAGCTATTCAACTTCTGGGTAATTCTCTGAATAAAATGAAAGCAGTAATTTGAAAAGATATATGCAACCCTATGTTCATTGCAGCATTATTTACATTGACCAAGACATGATAGCTACCTTCATGTCCATTGATGGATTAATGGATAATGATGTGATATATATGAGTATACACACACACACACACACACACACACACACAAACATAATGGCATACTGCTGCTGCTGCTGCTGCTGCTGCTAAGTCATTTCAGTCTCTGTGCAATCCCATAGACGACAGCCCACCAGACTCCTCAGTCCCTGGGATTCTCCAGGCAAGAACACTGGAGTGGGTTGACATTTCCCTCTCCAATGCATGAAAGTGAAAAGTGAAAGTGAAGTCGCTCAGTCGCACCCGACTCTGAGACCCCATGGACTGCAGCCTACCAGGCTCCTCCGTCCGTGGGATTTTCCAGGCAAGAGTACTGGAGTGGGGTGCCATTGCCTTCTATGCAATGGCATACTACTCAGCCATAAAAAATAAAAATCTGGCCATTTGTGACAATGTGGATGGACCTTCCAGGTATTATGCCATACTAAATAAGCCAGACAAAGATAAATACAAGTATGATTTCACTTGCACATGAAATCTAAAAAACAAAATAAATAAGGAAATGAACCAAAACTTATAGACACAGAGAATAGGTTGATGGTTATCAGAGAGGAAGGGCATTGAGGTTAGTTGGGCAAACTGGGTGAAGGCAGTCAGTTGTAACGTGACACATATTACCTAGGCTTATTATGCTGATTGGGCTTCCCAGGTGGCTCAGCTCAGTAAAGAATCTACCTGACAAGCGGGAGACACAGCTTCCATCCCTGGGTCAGAAAGATCCCCTAGAGGAGGAAATGGCAATGCACTCCAATATTCTTGCCTGGGAAAACCCAAGGACAGAGGAGCCTGGCCTGCTGCAGTCCATGGGGTTGCAAAGAGTTGACATGACTAAGCAACTAAATAACATTCTGCCTACTACACAGTCTTTTTGTAAGTGTATCATTTTGTGTCATTCAAGAACCCTTCTATAAAAGAAACACAGAATTAACCACAGCCTCTGAAACCAGTGAATACACTATTTCTTCAAAATTAAATGCAAAGACACGTTTTGGGGCAGAAGACCTAAAACTATCTACAACTAATTGTATCACAGGATCACAGCCTTGTTACTCAAAGACCAGGCCCTGCAGATTCAGCATCACCTAGAAGCTTGTTAGAAATGCAGTCCTTGGACCCACCAGGACCTGCTGAATCAGATTCTGAATTTGTAGTAGGAGTGTTGTTGATTTGTAGCTACAATGAAGTTAGAAAAGGACTAACTTAGAATAACTTTGCTACCCCTTATTGTTGCCATTTGAGGAAGCATACTATTCTGGGGATGCTCTCCAGCAGATTTTTAGATATTTGGCAGCATCATTTCAGATGTTGTCAAATATCCCAGGGGAAAATCCTCTGATTCAGAACTACTGGTATACAGTTTGGAAACTAGACACATCCTGACAGATTTACAATTAAGGACCATCAAATGCTCAGATATTAAATTCGGCTGGATCATTAAACCCCTCCAAGCCCCATTTCTGCAGTGGAGAATGGAGTTCTTAAATGTACTTCCTCACAGATGAGACATCTGTAAATATTCAATCAAGCAAATCTTATCAGGCACTAAAATCAAGCTTTAGCACAAAAGATCTAAGTATATTAACTATCATCAACAAATATTTTATAATGGAGAATTACATGAAAGTTCAGAACTAGAGATGTGAGTATGAAGTTCCTAAATGTTATGGCAGAAGTGTCATGAAGACAACATATGTAGTGCCCCAAGGTTGATTAACAAAAGAACTCAGTTCTTGCCCTTATTGAAAAAGAGAATAGAATTTTCCTGGAGATTTAGAGTCCATATCCCTATCATAAATCAAAACTTTGGAGAGACAAAAGACCTAATCCAGATACTCAGTCTTAGACTGGGAGAAAATTTAACTCAGGGTTGAAACAAGGTTCTAGGAGATTTAGAGATCTGAAAGGGAGGACATTTTATGGAGAAAGAGTGAAAAAAAAAACAAGAAAAAAAATTGGATTCTCTTGACTTCCACCCTGATCCCTTGTGAATAGAGAATCATTAGGAAAAATTTCCTTTCTTCCTGAACAGGTTTCCACAGGGGAATTATGTGCTTAGAGTTTGAAATAACAAGAAATGTGCCTAATGAGCAGATAGAGGGACCTATAAACACTAACATTCTGCAGTCTCTCAGTGTGTCTAATCTTGAGCTGGATGGACCCTTTATTTCCTTTGTTTGGAGTCCTAATCCTCATTGGGGTTGGGGGTGGGCTGTAGCTTCATCCCTTCCTGCTGTATTGTCTGGGGATAGAGCCTTCGTCTCCATCATTAGCCTTCCAGAGAAGAATTCAGACTCCCCTTCGGAGACCTTCCTCCCAGAGCTCTCCCATCCAGGTGAGTCTCCAATCTAGATGATGGTACATGAGAAGGTCAGGAAGAAAAGAAGCCAGTTCAACTCAGCCCAGAGGCAAGAGATCGCTGTGTCTGTTTGTTTGCTTGATTAGTTAATTAAAGTAGTTGTGTCAGTGGCTAGGTAATATTTCACCGTGTGGCTATGCTACTCACACTTTTGATGAATGGCCTTTCACATTAAAGTGCTATTTCGTTCATGTCACAGAAATATGTTGAGATTTTAAGTTCAAACTGTGGTTCAAATCAAGAAGGATTTTTCCCGTGCAGAAGCTTCTTAGTAATGTTCAGGAACATCTTGACTGTCTCACTGGAGAAGGCTGGGTGGAGACCATGGAGGCTCTCAACATCTTTCATTGCGCAGGACAAGCAGAGCAACAGAGACTGATCCGACTGGGAATGTCAGTAGTGTTGAGACTCAGAAAACTTGAGTTAGAGAATATCTGTATGATAACATTTATAGCTGTCTTCCAATTGTTTCCCAAATTTGTAAGACTTTACTTCTCTGGCAGCAAAATTAACAACACTGCTTTTGCTATTGGTGTAAAAGTTCAAACCCCAAGCAGTGTGACAAGTCTTTACACTTATATTTCAGGCTAATGAGTATGAAAGACATTTTTTGTTTTCATAAACTGTGGCTCAGCTTCAGCAAACTTTACATATTTAATCCTCATTTTGACTTGCCTGTTATTACTATGTCATATATCATTTGCCCACTTTTCTCCAGTTATCAGCATTTCAAAAAACTTTATGGATTATTATTTCTCAATTGACTTTTGGAGGATATTTTCATGATAAAATATTTATTTTATTTCAAAATATCTATCTTCTGACTTCTGAGTTTTTTGGTTTTCACAAATTGCCACATGTAAATTTTATGTATAGTTTTCTAGAATGTTCATCTGAAATGTGTTGGTCACTTTACATTAACATTGTAATACCTCAATTATTATAAGATGAGTGAGCTAGGAGACCAACTTCATATTCTTTCAGATAAACAGCCATTCATGACTAATCTTTTTTTTTTTTTTGGTAAGTATTTTTTTAATTTTTTTTTTTTTTTTACTTTTAATTAAAGGGTAGTTGCTTTACAGTATTGCTTTGGTTTCTATTAAACATCAACATGAATTAGCTTCAGGCCCGGTCTTATTTGACAATATAATCTTTTGCAACTAAATGGAAACACGACGTTGCCATTTGCTAAATGTTCAAAACTATTATAACTTAATTCCTGATCATTCAAAAATAAATAATGGAATATCCACTATGTGCCAGGAAGTCCTCGGTACATTACACATTATATTCTAGTCTATCAGGCCTTTGCTCCATTAAATATCAACACATGTTCATGCCATTAAATTATTGCTATTTTTTATTACATTTCAGTTAGCCTGATTCTTCTTTCAATTTTGCTCACTACAGTTTTTTGAAACTCTTCATTTTAACCTGGTTTCAGTTCAGTTCAGTTCAGTCACTCAGTCATGTCTGACTCTGCGACCTCATGAACTGCAGCACACCAGGCCTCTCTGTCCATCACCAACTCCTGGAGTCCACTCAAACCCATGTCCATCTCATCCTCTGTCATCCCCTTCTCCTCCTGCCCTCAATATTTCCCAGCACCAGGGTCTTTTCAAATGAGTCAACTCTTTGCATCAGGTGGCCAAAGTATTGGAGTTTCAGCTTCAGCATCAGTCCTTCCCATGAATATTCAGGACTGATTTCCTTTAGTATGGACTGGTTGGATCTCCTTGCAGTTCAAGGGACTCTCAAGAGTCCTCTCCAACACCATATTTCAAAAACATCAATTCTTTGGTGCTCAGCTTTCTTCACAGTCCAACTCTCACATCCATACATGACCACTGGAAAAAACCATAGCCTTGACTAGATGGACCTTTATTGACAAAGTAATGTCTCTGCTTTTTAATATGCTGTCTAGGTTGGTCATAAGTTTCCTTCCAAGGAGTAAGCATCTTTTAATTTCATGGCTGCAGTCACCATCTGCAGTGATTTTGGAGCCCAGAAAAATAAAGTCTGCCACTGTTTCCACTCTTTCCCCATCTATTTCCCATGAAGTGATGAGACCAGATGCCATTATCTTAGTTTTCTGAATGTTGAGCTTTAAGCCAACTTTTTCACTCTCCTCTTTCAGTTTCATCAAGAGGCTCTTTGGTTCTTCTTCACTTTCTGCCATAAGGGTGGTGTCATCTGTATATCTGAGGTTATTGATATTTCTCCTGGCAATCTTGATTCCAGCTTGAGCTTCCTCCAGCCCAGCATTTTTCATGATGTACTCTGCATATAACTTAAATAAGTAGGGTGACAATATACAGCCTTGACGTACTATCCTTTACTCTTTCATTTTATAGGTTTTTGCACTCTTCTGTGTTTTCCTGGATAAACACACATATATTCATATACCTTTCTGAAAAGCACAAAAGTGAATAAAACAGGTAAGGTCACTGCCTTTTTGGGTCACACAGTCTAACAACGAGGTCAGAATACAATGAAATAAATGTGTCATGATGTAATGTCCTCAGGCATAATTATATGAAGGAAGTTATTCAGCATAAAAATATAGAATTGTCATGGTGTAGGACACCATGGATTCACAAAGCATGGCCCAGGGAGGCCTCTGCATGTTGGATGAAGTCCAGAACCACGATTAGGGTATGCCCATCAGGTTTCTCAAAACCCAAAGTCCAAAAACAGGTAAGGAAAGATGCTACATGAGAAAAGTGAGAAAGGAGCTAACCTCATCCCTTATCAGACCACACAAGAACTAACTGGCCAAGCAGTCATGAAACAGGAACAGGAGAAACAAGTCTTCTACTGCTTGACATTAAAAATGCCAATGTTGTTATACTTTGTACATTTTGTTTTATGAAGTGTTGGTTTATCCCTTTGCACATTTTCTCTTAGGGGGAGCAATAAGTAAAATGTCTTTTGATGTCTTTCAACACCATAGAGGTATCACTACTATTGTCTTTCAGGCAAGTTCATTTTGAATCTCTTATTATTTTGCTGGGCATCAAAGGAAAATAATTAAGGTTAGAATGCCTCCAGGACCAAGGAGGATTATTCTTTCTCACAGCCTCTCAGGGACCAACTGATCTTGTTATTTTTCTCATCATTACTCTCTCTCTCTACCTCCCCCCCTCCCTCTCTCTGCTCTCTGTTTATTGAAAAGACAACTTAATATTTGTTTAAATACACAAAATGGCCATCTCAGTGTGGAACCCCAGGTTTATTTGTCCATAGAAGACTTAAGAATTGGAATTTCAGGGAATCATTTCTACATTATACAGGGTAAAGTTCACTGATCTGCCCAAATTGGGTTGTACACATTCCCAGTGTACTCAGTAATGCTGCTGCTGAGAACGACATGAAAATAGCACAGTGAAGAAAGACACAGCATGTTCTGTGTCCGTTTGCTACTGGTGGGGTCTCAGAAATCTTCAGAACAATGGTTGCTAAGTCACTTTAGTCGTGTCTGACTCTGCAACCCCATAGACGGCAGCCCACCAGGCTCCCCTGTCCCGGGGATTCTCCAGGCAAGAACACTGTAATGGATTGCCATTTCTTTCTCCAATGTGTGAAAGTGAAAAATGAAAGTGAAGTCGCTCAGTCGTGTCCAACTCTTAGCAACCCCATGGACCGCAGTCTACCAGGCTCCTCCATCCATGGGATTTCCAGGCAAGAGTATTGGAGTGGGGTGCCGTTGCCTTCTCCTCAGAACAACGGTACCAGTTCTCATATATTCCAAGATGACTCTTATAGTAGTGGGGCCAGAATTCAATCAAGGCAGGTACTAAAGAGGTGGGCTGTTTCAGTTCACAGGATCCCTTTGCAACAAGACAAATAAAGGGCAAGATATAGTACAGAACAGGAAGTCCCTTGCCCTGGGATTTCAGCAGTAGCAGAGAGACCATGTCCCTCCTCAACAGGTGTGACACTCATCACTCTTTGTCATCTTCATTCACTTGCAACACTGGCTTTACTTTCTTTGACTTGAGCACTGGAAACAAGCACCTTTCTCAAGGCCTTTCACTGGATATTTCCTCTGCCAGGTACATACTTCATTACATAAACTTGCATCTCCCTCCCTCTCTTGCTTGAGGTCACTGTTCAAATGTCACCTTGTCTGCAAGTCTTCCCTAAACACCCATGCAAAATATAAAGCCTAGTTCACTCTCTCCTTTGCGTGAGTTTATCCTTTCTATATAGCACCTGTCACCATCTGAAATGTAACTATATAGCACCTGTCACCATCTGAAATGTAATGATCTCTATTATTTGCTTATATTTTCTATCTGCATCATTGAATGTGTGTATGTGTTCAGTCATGTCAGTCTTTCTGTTACCCCATGGACGATAGCCCACCAGGCTCCTCTGTCCATGGGATTATCCAGGCAAGAATGCTGGAGTGGGCTGCCATTTCTCTCTCCAGGGGATCTTCCTGACCCAGGGATCAAACCCTAGTCTCTTGCATTTCCTGCATGGGCAGGTGGATTCTTTACCACTGCACCACATGGGAAACACTCCCATCATTTAATAGTAGGGTCCTATTTTGTTCTTCAGCAAACTATACTTGTTGCCTAGACATGGGTAACATAGTCAGATCTCAATTTTACTACTGAAATGCATGAAAAAATTTCTAATGAAAATTATAGGATTAATAATCCCTCAAGGAAAGAGTTGACAGGACAAAAATTCCATATCAGTGGTGGCATGAGGGAATCTAAAGGAAACCATATTCATACACAAAATATATTTTACTGAATTACATGACTGCAATATGTAAATCCAGGCTTTTAAAAGGTGTGAGTAAAGCATGTAGTTGTGAAAATTAGTCATGTTACTTTCCTCTTTCTGTGAAGTCACTTCCATCATATGAAACGAGGCAATGATACACGAATTTCAGAATTTCTTCTTCTGGGATTTTCAGAGGATCCAGAACTACAGTCCATCATATTTGGGCTTTTCCTCTCTATGTACCTGATCACTGTCTTTGGAAACCTGCTCATCATCCTGGCCATCACTTCAGACTCCCACCTGCACACCCCCATGTACTTCTTCCTCTCCAACCTGTCCTTTGTTGACATCTGTTTCACTTCCACCACCATACCAAAGATGCTATGGAACGTCCAAACACAGAGAAAAGTTATCACCTATGAAGGCTGCATCACACAGATTTATTTTCTCATCCTCTTTGCAGTGTTGGACATTTTTCTCCTGACTGCGATGGCCTATGACCGCTTTGTGGCCATCTGCAATCCCCTGCACTATGCAGTCATCATGAACCCAAGACTCTGTGGACTGCTGGTGTTGATGTCCTGGATCATAAATATTCTTAATTCCTCATTACAAAGCTTAATGATGCTGCAACTGTCCTTCTGCACAAACATTGAAATTCCCCACTTTTTCTGTGAACTCAATCATATGGTCCAACTTGCCTGTTCTGACACATTTCTTAATAACATAGTGATGTATTTTGCAGCTGTCCTGCTGGGTGGAGGTCCGTTTGCTGGTATCCTTTATTCTTATTCTAAGATAGTCTCCTGTATACGCAGAATCTCATCAGCTCAGGGGAAATATAAAGCATTTTCCACCTGTGCGTCTCACCTCACCGTTGTCTCCTTATTTTATTGTACGATGCTCGGAGTGTACCTTAGCTCTGCAGCTACCCACAACGCACACTCAAGTGCAACAGCCTCGGTGATGTACACAGTCATCACACCCATGCTGAACCCTTTCATCTACAGCCTGAGGAATAAAGACATGAAGCGGGCTCTGAAAGCATTCTTTGCGAGAAGAAACGTATGAAAGCTAGTCTTCATAAAACTGAAAAGCCCTTGAGATCACAGAGGTCAAAGCCTCAGGGTCAGAAATTGTGACTATTTCATCAAACTGTGAAATTAGAACTTGCTCTTTTTAAGCAAATACATTCCTGGAATTTGCATTTATTTGACTCTAGATTTTCTGTTCAATTCATGTAAATCACTTTATTAAGCTTCCTTTTCTCTCTGGCATCCACCTGCTTTCTCCTTGTTCTATTCACACTTTCACAACTTTACTTCAACAATGTATCAAGAATATTCGGAAATTCCCACTGACTAGATGAGACAACATAATTTTCTTTAGAATAACTTTTCGCAAATGGCATACCTGCGTGCATGCTCAGTCGCTCATTCATGTCTGACTCTATGCAACTCTATGGAATATAGTCCACCAGGCTCCTCTATCCATGCAATTTTTCTGGCAAGGATACTGGGGTGGGTTACCATTTCCTCCTCCAGGGATCAAACTCTCATCTCTTTCATTTACATTGACAGGCACATTCTTTACCCCTAGCGCAACCTGGGAAGCCCCACAAATGACATTTCTTCTGTTTCTCTAAAAGAAGTGTCATGAGTTGTAGTCTTCCTGTCAAAAAACATGTTTGATCACGAAGACAATTTATATAATTTTATAACAGAGGAAAACCTGAGACATTATTTTCACATTTATATCCAGTATTCCCATGTACATCATCATTATCTTAACTTCCTTTTCTCGCCATTGAGACTGTAACATACTACTGTGATTTGTGACAAGTCATTGATTTTTATTCTCCTCATTTGGATCCTGTTCTTGGCATCTGTATTGCCCACAACAGCCACTGTCAACATGATTATCAGATACATGTCTACAAAAGGAGTCCCCACTGAAAGACACAGTTTAATAAACAGATTGGCCTAATATGGCTTTAGAATCACAGATGAACATCAATATTTCAGTTCAGTTGCTCAGTTGTGTCTGACTCTTTGTAACTCCATGGACTGCAGCACGCCAGGCTTCCCTGTCCATCAACAACTCCCAGAGCTTGCTCAAACTCATGTCCATCCAACCATCTTATTCTCTGTTGTCCCCTTCTCCTCCTGCCTTCAATCTTTCCCAGCATCAGGGTCTTTTTCAATGAATCAGCTCTTCACATCAGATGGCCAAAGTACTGGAGTTTCAGCTTCAGCATCAGTCCTTCCAATGAATATTCAGGACTGACTTGTTTTAGGATTAACTGGTTTGATCTCCTTGCAGTCCAAGGGACCTTCAACACAATGAAGCAAAGTAGTAATTCATACATTGTATTACTTTGGAAAATATTCATTTTCCATGTTGTATATCTACTCATTGGAGTATGGAGGATTGGTGTCCATGTGTTAAGGGGAGGTTTATACATATTAGTAAAAGACTGATTAGCATTTTTCTTTTTTTATTCAATTATCTTCCTGTTTCTTCTTGAAGATGTTCAGTGCTACCTGTAATATGATTCGTGTCATTGATTTAATGGAACTGTATCTCCACTACTTTTTGTCATAACCCAAGAAGGATGGTGAATGATCACTATCATTGTCCTCCATGATAACTCTGTTATACTCATGATTCTATTCACATTTTATGATCAAAGAGTGACTCAACAGACATCTTGAATTGCTGTCCAGGGTTACCAGTTTTTTTTCCTATACAGACATACATGTCTTTTCAACCTCTTCTGGTTACTAAGAAATGAACCCCAGTGAGGGATTTCAATTGCAGTTATCTGAAATGAACTGAAATGACAGAGCAACCATGAAAGCTATGCTGAAATACAAGAACAAATGACAAGAATAACCAGGAGCAATTATAACTGTCCTCATTCTATTCACTTTGATTATTGTATCAGTTAGATATTGCTGCATAACAAGCCATCCTAAAGCTAATGCTGTAATATACTGCCTTTGTTACCAGATGAAATTATAAGGTAGAGAGTTGTTCTGAGCTCTGCTGATCTCCTAATGAGTGTAAACTCAGCTGTAAGTCTCTACATCACTTTTCTTAGGTTCATCCATGATTCGATGTGTGACATGATACCTTTCTCACCTGACCCAATGTGATCAGTTTATTTCTCTGGTTTTATCTTCAGTTTTACCAAGAGAGTACCAAGAGTGAATTCCTTTAATTTGCTTCTATTTCTATACCCTCTATGACACTTTTCTTTTCACCTGGGTGAGTGAGATATCTCCCATCACTGCTTAGTGTGAATCAGCTATCTGTGCTCTAGATCCTATTCCAATCCATGCACCTTTAGACTTCAAAGTGATGTATTGGAAAATAATTGCATACCATAAACTGCATATTTTGAAATGATAAATAAAATGATCTGTACCAAATTTACAATGCATACTGTATATTTCCATTTGCACATAACTCATGACAGTGCACTATAAGTTTAAAGGCTTTTAATCTCCCTGAGCCTAAATCATTATCTATGTAGGTAATGTGGGATAAGAAACATAACTTCAGAGGAAGATTTCAAGAAATTAATGATGTAAGTTGACATATTTTTGTGGAATCCTAAGAAAATGTTCAAGTGTAAACTTTTGTGTATTTATTTATATAAATTTATCATTCAAATGAGCATAAGCATACCTATATAGGTACACACAATAATGCATTTGTGGTTGGTTCTATGTTTTATATAGAAATAAAGCTTGAGAGAAAGTTGGATAGGACACACCACTGGGCATATACACCAAGAAAACCATAATTCAAAAAGATAATTCAAAGCACATGTACCCCAGTGTTCACTGAAGCACTATTTACAATAGCCATGATACGATATGGAAGCAACCTAGATGTCCATCAACAGATAAGTGGATAGAGAAGATGTAGTACATATATATGATGGAATATTACTCAGCCATAAAAAGGGATGAAATTGAATCAGTTGTAGTGATGTGGATGAACCTAGAGCCTACCATACAGAGTGAAGTAAGCCAGAAAAGTTGGTGATGGACATGGAGGCCTGGCATGCTGCGATTCATGGTGTCGCAAAGAGTCAGACACGACTGAGCGACTGAACTGACTGACTGACTGACTGAAGCCAGAAAAACAAATATCACATGTCACTGCATACACATAGAATCTAGAAAAATGGTGCTGATGAACTATTTGCAGGGGAAGAACAGAGATCCAAATGTAGAGAATGGACTTGTGAACACAAAGGAGAAAAAAGAGGGGGAACAAACTGAAAGAGGCGCATTGACATATATATACTGCCATGACCAAAATAGATAGCTGGCAGGAAGCTGTTGTATAACACAGGGAGCTCAGCTCAGGGTGCTCTGTGATGACGTGAGAAAGGGGATGGGGTGGGAAAGAGACTCAAGAGGGAAAGACTATACGTACACATATGGCTGATTCACTTTGTTGTACAGCAAAAATTGACATAACACAGTAAAGCAATTACATTCCAATAAAATTTTTAAAAACATTATGAGCAGAAAAAGACTGTAAAAACTTAAGCGCAGATTTAAAGTGAACCACAGAGGGGCTGGTCCAAGATGGTGATACAGGAAGATACTGAACTGACTCCTCCCATGGATATGCTGAATCTACAGCTACACATGGATCAATTCCCTTTGAAAATGACCTGAAAACTAGCTGAAGTGCTCCTTTGTCAAATGAGAAAAGACCACATTGAAGCAGGTAGGAGAGACTGAGATGATTTCTTGCCAAAACCCCCACCCCTGATGCAGCAACCCAAATTTAGAAGGGGTTTTACACATCTGGAGCCTCCTCTTGAGGATTAAAAGGTTCATAGCCTGTATTAGACATCCCAGCTCTTAAGACCTGCATATGGGAGATGAGCCTCCAAAATACTTATCTTTGAAAACCATCAGGATTTATACCCATGAGATGCAGAGTGACATAGCAAATGGAGACACTGCTTCTAAAAGGCTCCCACATAGATTCAATCACCACATAGACTGAACCACCTCAATGCTCACTGCTGAAGCAGCAGTTTGAAAAGTGCCTAGACTGTATGTGAGGGACTGTTGCTGTTGCAATTTAGCCAGTAAGTCATGTTCAACTCTTTGCAACCCCACAGACTGTAGCCCGCTAGTACCTCTGTCCATGGGATTTCCCAGTCAAGAATACTGGAATGGGTTGCCATTTCCTGCTCCAGGGAATCTTCCCCACCCAGGGATCAAACCCATGGTGCATTGGCAGGCAGATTCTTTACCACTGAGCCACCTGGGGGACATTCAGTTGCTAATCTAAATACATCCACCAAAAGGGCAGAAGGCTGTTGAAATTCTCTCTTAGCATGGAGGCATTGGTGGGAGCCATCTGATGCTGTCCTTCTGCATCACCAAAGTCAGCAAGTACAATTCCTTAGCTCATCCTTTGTCAAGCTCCACACTTCCATTATCTCCTAGAGGGGAGATTTTGCACACTGGTCCTCTGTGATTATTTTTTTCTTTATGTGCAGCATTCCAGTTTCTCTGGCAGCACTCCAGAGGACATTCTTTGTGTCCCTGTCTCTAGAGGCTAGGGGACTTTCATTCCAAGGTCTGACTGGATTGCAAAATCAAGAAGACAGTTCTTGACATTCTACCACCTCCAGGACATTGCACAGGTGGCAGACTGAATCACACCCCAGCCTTCCTAGAATAGAGGCCCCACTTGCTTGTCCAGGAGCTTTGGCCTTAGGGACAGGCTTCTGTTTTGGTGTGCTCCTAGAGGTCTGTGGCTATGATCTCAGGGAACAGAGATGAGCCTGGTGGATAACTCTTTGTTCTCTGCCTCTGCTCTGCTTCAACTTGAGAGTGAGCTTATACCCTTGCCTGGCCTCCTGATTTTTGCAGCTGCTTCCTGCGACCACCTTACATCCCAGGAAGACAGTGGAGCTTATATTCTCAAGACCTGTGGGACTATAACCAATGGAGGAAGAGTTCTTAAACTGCTACCACTTTCAGGACACAGAAGATAACAGACCCAGATGCTCGATCTTTCTGTGAAATAAGCTTACAACATTACCATCAATTGTAGCTGCAGCCTTAGAGACAGGCTTCTCATTTAACACATACCTACAGGCTTCCCTGGTGGTTCAGTGGTAAAAAAAAAAAAAAAAAATCCTCCTGCCAATGCAACATGGGTTCAGTCCCTGGTCCAGGAAGATACCCTGGAGAAGTAAATGGCAGCCCACTCCAGTATTCTTGCCTGGGAAATTCCATGGACAGACGGGCCTGGCAGGCTACAGTCCAGGGAGTTGCAAGAGTCAGACACAACTTAACGACTTTACATGGGTTGACTCTAAACCTTTCCAGTTACCTTGAAAGGTGGGTATTATCTTCATGCTCTCTTTCTACCACTCCCAGACTCCCAGTATGCCTTGGAGTGGAATTCTCACGTGTGACTGGTGCCCCAGTTTTTACATCCAATGGCCTGGATTTTGTAGCTACTGCACAAGGAATCATCCTCAATTGCCTGGCTCTAGAGGCTGGAGGTGGGTAGGCTTGTATGTAGTGCCCAAGGTTCACTAACAAAAGAACTCAGTTCCTCCCCCAGTTGAAAAGGAGAACAGAAATTTTCTGGAGGTTCAGAGTCTGTGTCTGAAATTTGAAGACAAGCTTTGAAGACACAAGAGACCCAATCCAGACAGGTTCCTCATCTTTGACTTGGAGAAAATTCTAGTTAAGAGTTGAGACAAGATGCTAAGAGATTTAGAGATATGAAAGGGGGGCAATTTAATGGAGAAGGAATAAAAAGAAGAAAACAAAACTGGATTCAATTGACTTCTACAGTGGCCTCTTGTGAGTGGAAAATCATTAGGAAAAATTTCCTTTCTTCCAGAAGAGCTTTCCACTGGGGAATTATGTACTTAGAGGTTGAAATAACAAGAGAGAAGTGTGCTTAATGAGCAGATACAGGGAGCTATAAATATCTCCACATCTGAAGTCTCTCGGTGTTTGCAAACCTCTCCTGGAAGGGTCCTTATTTTGTTTTGTTTGATTTGAGTCCTAATCCTGGCTGGGGGGCTGTAGCTTCACTCTTTCCTGCTGCTAGTCTGGGTACAGAAACTTAGTCTTCATCATTAAACATCCAGGAAGGGGTTCAGACTCCTCCTCGGAGACCTTCCTCTCAGAGTTCCTATCCAGGTGAGTCCAACAACCCAGATGCATGAGATGGTCAGGGAGAATGGAAGCCAGTTCAACTCAGCGCAGAGGCAAGAGACCGCTGCCTTTGTTCGTTTGATTAATTAATGTGTTTATTTCTGTGATTACATATTTCACAATGCAACAGTGCTATTTACACCTTTGACCATCTGTCACATTCTTTATCATTAAATTGCTGTTATGTCAGTGCTAGAAAAATATGTTGAGACTGCTAATTTAAAACTGTGGTTCTAATCAGGGAATTAGATTTTTCCCTGGGGGACACATTGAACAACATCCAAGGACATTTCTGGCTGTCACACTGGAGAGGGGTAAGTGGAGACCATGGATGCTATAAGCATCTTTCAATGCATGAGACAGAGAATGATTTGGCCCAAAAAAACTCACAGCACCAGGGTTAAGAAAGCCTGAGTTAAAAAAACAACATTTATTGCAATATTTTTAGTTGTCTTCAGGTTGCTTTACAATCTTGTAACATTTTATGTTTCTAACAGCAGAATTAGACAACTGCTTTTGCTGTCAGTTTAAAAGATCTAATCACAAACAGCATGACAGTTCTTGAAGGGTTCCCCCCCCCCCAACCTCCAGGCTGATGGGTGTGAAAGCCACTTTATTTCTTAAACTATAGCTCAGATTCATCACACTTTACATATTTGATCACCATTTTGATTTGCCTATTATTATGTTGCTGCTGTTGTTGTTTCGTGGCTAAGTCATGTCTAACTCTTTTGTGATCCCTTGGACAGTAGCCCTCCAGGCTCCTCTGTCCATAGGATTTCCCAGGCAAGAACACTAGAATGGGTTTCCATTTCCTTCTCCAGGGGATCTTCCCAACCCAAGAATCAAACTCCCAACTCCTGCATTGGCCTGTATAATAATTACCTATTTTTCTACACTTTTTAGCATTTCAAAAAATTTCTACTAGTCATAGTTTTTATTTTTTCTTTTTTTTTCATTTATTTTTATTAGTTGGAGGCTAATTACTTTACAATATTGTAGTGGTTTTTGCCATACATTTACATGAATCAGCCATGGATTTACATGTGTTCCCCATCCCGATCTCCCCTCCCACCTCCCTCTCCATCTCATCCCTCTGGGTCTTCCCAGTGCACCAGCCCTGAGCACTTCAATTGAATTTGGAGGATATTTTTGTCTGTAAAAAGTTTTATTTTATTGAAATATATCTATATTCTTAGTTTTGAATTTCTTGTTTTATTGGATGGTTTTTCCCCCTGCAAATTGAATATGTTGTTTTCTAGATGTTCATCTAAAATGTATTGGTTAACCCTACACAGAGTTTGGATGCAATACATCTCTTTTATATGAAGTATGAGGGAGGAGAACTGTCATAGTGTGGACAGGATTCATAGAATATGTCCCAGGGCAGCCTCTACATGTTGGATGAAGTCCAGAATCATGATTAGAATGTGCCCACTGAGATTCTCAAGAAAGGGATGAAACATTACAGAACAGGAGCAGTAAAAGAAAGATACCACTTGAGAAAATTGAGAAAGGGGCTAATCTCATCCATTATTGGGCCATACAAAAACTAATTGGTCAGGGACTTCCCTGGTGGTCCAGTGGTTAAGAATTCACCTTCCAATGCAGGGGGTGTGGGTTCAATCCCTGGTAGGGGAGCTATGACTCCACATGCCTGATGGCCAAAAAACTAAAATATAAAAAAACAGAAGCAATATTGTAACAAATTCAGTAAAGACTTTAAAAATAGTTCACATCAAAAAAATCTAAAAAAAAAAAAAAAACCTAATTGGTCAAATAATTATGGAATAGGCACAGGAAAAGTAAATCTACTGCATCATACTAACAATGTCCAACTTTTTTTATACTGTATGCGTTTTCTTTGGGGAAATGTTGGCTTATCCCTTTGCTCATTTTTTGGTGCATGTACCATATATACGTGCTTGACACTGTTAAAGAAAATCACTACTTCTGTCTTTTAGACAAGTGTTTTCATTTTTGTTTTTGGTTCCCTTATTATTTTTTCTGGGCATCAAGGGAATGTAATCAAGTTTGGAATGCTGCCAGAACCAAGGGATATTATTCTTCCTTACAATCTCTCTGGGACCAGCTGAGCTTACTAGATCTTTGCCTCCTAACCCAGTTTATTTTTTCTCTCTTTCTGTTAGTTGAATAGATTCTTTTTTGCTTAAAAACTCAATCAAAAATAGCCTTATCAGTATGGAGTCCCAGGTTTACATGTTCATGGGAAGTTGAAGAACTGGAATATCTGAGGACCATTTCAGCATTCTACAGGGGAAAGATCACTGATTGGGCCAGTTTGGGTTTTATGCATTCCTAGTGCAATTAGGAAAGGAAATCAAACCTGAATATACACTGGAAGGACTACTGCTGAAGCTGAAGCTCCAATACTTTGGCTACTTGAAGACTTGAAGACCCAACTCATTGGAAAAAAACCCTGATGCCAGGAAAAAATGAAGGCAAAAGGAGAAGAGGGCAGCAGATAACATCACTGACTCAATGGATATGAATTTGAGCAAACTCTAGGAGATAGTGAAGGAGAGGGAGCCTGGTGTGCTGCCATCTTGCAAACAGTCAGACAGGACTTAGCAACTGAAAAACAACAAGAAGAAAGTGTAGTAAGAAAGGCAGTGGTTGTGAAAGACATGGAAATACTGCAGTGCTGGAGGCCATGGTGTGTGTGTGAGAGAGAGATTTGTGGAGTGTGACCAGTCTTCAGAACAAGAGTACCAGGACTCATACATTCCAAGATGATTCTTACAGTACTGGGACCAGAACTCAAACAGAAGAGGTCCTAAGGAGGGGCGCTGTCTCTTTTCTAAAATATTGACTGATTGGTTGATTGACTGATTGACTTGGCTGTGCAGAATCCTCGTTGCAGCCTTGAGATCTTTAATCGCGGAATGTGGACTCTTAGTCCTTTCATGTGGGATCTAGTTCCCTGACCAGGGATCAAACCCGGGCCCCCTGCATTGTAAGTAAGAGTCTTAGCCACTGGAGCACCAGAGGAGTCCCCTGGGGACCCTTTAGCAACAAGATGAGTAAAATGCAAGTTGTAGTATGGAACAGGAAATACCTGTGCTCTGGGGTTTCAGCAGTGGCAGAGAGACCACCTCGCTCCTCAACATGTGTGACCCACCTCTCCTCAGTCTTTATCAGGTTCACTCACTTGCAGCACTGCTTCTCTTTTTTTTCAATTGAGCACAGGAAACAAGCACCTTCTTCTCTGCCTTTGCCCTGGCTGTGCCTCTGCGGGGCACACACGTCCCCTCAGAGACCCAATCTCTTCTTTGTGCCTGTTGTTAATTGCATCCCTATGGTGACAGAATCTGACACCATAGGATGATATATAATTTTACTGTCTGTTTAAATAGTCGTTCTCTTTTTTTATGTCCTGATTCATTTTTTCAATGTCAATTACTTTATGATGTCGTGCTGGTTTCTGGTGTACAATAATGTGAATCAGCCAGAAGTATATCTGTATCACCTCCTTCTTCAGCCTCTGTCTCACCCACCTCATCCCACCCCAACCCCCCAGGTCATCACGAAGCACAAGGCTGGGCTCCCTGTGTTATGTAGCAGCTTCTCACTACCTATCTATTCTACACACGGTAGTGTACAGATGTCAATGTTATTTTCTCAATTCGTCCCCATGCTCCCCTTGATGTGTTCACAAGTCCATTCTCTACATCTGCATCTCTGTTCCTATACCTCAGATAGGTTCATCCATATCAATTTTTCTAGATTCCATATATATGCATTAATGTGCAATATTTGTTTTTCTCCTTCTAACTTACTTCACTCTGTATAACAGGCTCTAGATTTGTCCACCTCCCTTCAACTGACTCAAATTAGTTCCTTTCTATGGCGGAATAATATTCCACTGTCTATATATACCACAACTTCTTTATCCATTCATCTGTCCATGGACATCTAGGTTGCTTCCATATCTTGGCTGTTGTAAATGCTGCTGCAATAAACGTTGGGGTACATGTGTTGTTTTGATTGATAGCTTTCTCAGGTTATATACCCAGTCATGGGATTGTGGGGCCATATCGCAGTTTTATTCCTAGCTTTTTTAAGGCATCTCTATACTATTTCCCATAGTGGCTATATCGACTTATATTCCCACCATATATTCATTCTCTGTTATTGAAATGAGACTTTCGGGACTTTTGTTTTTTAGCACCTTGTACTCACTGCCTGCTGCTGCTGCGGCTAAGTCACTTCAGTTGTGTCCAACTCTGTGCGATCCCATAGAGGGCAGCCCACTAGGCTCCCTGTCCCTGGAATTCTCCAGGCAAGAACACTGGAGTGGGTTGCCATTTCCTTCTCCAGTGCGTGGAAGTGAAAAGTGAAAGTGAAGTCCCTCAGTCGTGTCCGACTCTTAGCGACCCCATGGACCACTGCCCACCAGGTTCCTCCATCCATGGGATTTTCCAGGCAAGAGTACTGGAGTGGGGTGCCATTGCCTTCTCCGTACTCATTGCCTAGACAGTGCTTAAAAACAATAGACTTCGTATTACATTCTCTTTTTTTTTTTTTTGCTATTTTTTCATTTATTTTTATTAGTTGGAGGCTAATTACTTTACAATATTGTAGTGGTTTTTGTCATACACTGACATGAATCAGCCATAGATTTACATGTATTCCCCATCCCGATCCCCCTCCCACCACCCCCCCCCCCCCCCCCCCCCCCCCCCCCGCTCCACCTGATTCCTCTGGGTCTTCCCAGTGTACCAGGCCCAAGCACTTGTATTACATTCTTGAATTACACTATGAAATTCTCATTAAAAGTGCAAAACACATGACCCTTATGGTAAAAGCTGGTTGGGAAAAAATTCCACATTATGTAGGGCACAAAGATACTTTCCATGGGGCTATACAAAATACACAAAATATCAAACTGATTTTGACCACAAAATATAAATTTGAAACACCATTTTGAATATGTGAGTAATACAAGTTTGTGTGAAAATTAGCCATGTTATATCCTTTCTTTTCCAGAAGTCACCTTCCTGCATGGAACCAGAAAATGGTACACAAATTCTAGAATTTCTCCTTCTGGGACTTTCAGGGGAAGTAAAAGTACAGCCCCTCATATTTGGGCTTTTCCTCTCCACATACCTGATTACTATGTTTGGAAACCTGCTCATCATCTTAGCCATCACTTCAGACCCCCACCTTCACACCCCCATGTACGTCTTCCTCTCCAACCTGTCCTTTGTAGACATCTGTTTCACCTCCACCACCATCCCAAAGATGCTGTGGAACATCTGGACACAAAGCAAAGTTATCAGCTATAAGGAATGCATCACACAGATTTATTTTCTCATACTTTTTGCAGTGTTGGACATGCTCCTCCTGACCGTGATGGCCTATGACCGCTTTGTGGCCATTTGTCAACCTCTCCACTACACAGTCATCATGAACCCCAAGCTCTGTGGACTGCTGGTGCTGATATCCTGGATCATAAGTGTCCTGAATTCCTTATTACAAAGCTTAATGGTGTTGCAACTGTCCTTCTGCACAAACATTGAAATTCCCCACTTTTTCTGTGAACTCAATCATTTGGTCCAACTTGCCTGTTCTGACACATTTCTTAATAACATAGTGATGTATTTTGCAGCTGTCCTGCTGTGTGGTGGTCCCTTCTTTGCTATCCTTTGTTCATATTCTAAAATAGTTTCCTCTATATGCAGAATCTCATCAGCTCTGGGGAAGTATAAAGCATTTTCCACCTGTGCATCTCACCTCACTGTTGTCTCCTTATTTTATTGTACGATGCTCGGAGTGTACCTTAGCTCTGCAGCTACCCACAATGCACACTCAAGTGCAACAGCCTCGGTGATGTACACAGTCATCACACCCATGCTGAACCCTTTCATCTACAGCCTGAGGAATAAAGACATGAAGAGGGCTCTGAAAGCACTACTTGTGAAGGGAAATATATAAAGGCCAATTGTCATAAAACTGAAGAAGCACCCAAGATTGAAGAGATCAAAGCCTCAGAGTCAGAAATTGTGACTATTTGATCAGACTGTGAAAGCAGAACTTGCTAATATTATTTTCTTGAATTTCCATTTATTTGATTTCAACTTTCCTATCTTAACTTGTAGCTCATTTTATTAAGCTTTCTTCTTTCTTTGATATCCAGCAAATTTTCTCTGTTTTATATTTTTTCATTTATGTTTTATTGAAGGTTAATTGCTTTAGAGAATTTTGTTGTATTCTCAAAATGAATCAGCCATAGGTATACATACATTCCCTCTCTTCTGAACCTCCCTCCCATTCCCCGGCCCATCCCACCCCTCTAGGTTGATACAGAGCCCTTGTTTGAGTTTCCTGAGCCATACAGCAAATTCCTGTTGGCTATCTATTTTACATATAGCAGTGTAAATTTCCATGTTACTCTTTCCATACATCTCACCCTCTCCTCCCCTCTCCCCATGTCCTTAAGTCTATTGCCACCCTGTAAATAAATTCTTCAGTGTCATTTTTCTAGATTCTGTATATGTGTTAGAATATGGTATTTATCTTTCTCTTTCTGACTCACTTTACTCTGTATAATAGGTTCTAGGTTCATCCACCTCATCAGAACAGATTCAAATGTGTTCCTTTTTATGGCTGAGTAATAGTCCATTGTGTATATGTACCACACTTCTTTATCCATTCATCTGTCAATGGATATCTAGGTTGCTTCCACATTCTAGTTATTGTAAATAATGCTGCAATGAACAGTGAGATACATTTTGCTTTCCTCCTGGTATATGCCTAGAAGTGGGATTGCTAGGTCATAATGTGGTTCTATTCTTAGTTTTTTTTAAGGAATCTCCATACCATCTTCCATAGAAGCTATATCAATTTATATTCCCACCAACAGTGCAAGAGCATTCCCTTTTCTCCACACCCTCTGCAGCATTTATTGTTGTAGATTTTTTGATGATGGCCATTCTGACCAGTGTGAGGTAACATCTCATTGTAGTTTTGATTTTCATTTCTGTAATAATGAACAGTGTTGAGCATTTTTCCATGTGTTTGTTAGCCATCTGTATGTCTTTTTTGGAGAAATGTCTGTTTAAGTATTTTTCCCACTTTTTGATTGAGTTGTTTGTTTTTCTGGCATTGAGTTGTATGTTGCTTGTGTATTTTGGAAATTAATCCTTTGTCAGTTGTTTCATTTGCAGTTATTTTCTCCCATTCTGATGGTTGTCTTTCACCTTGCTTAAAGTTTCCTTTGCCATGGGAAAGTTTTTAAGCTTAATCAGGTCCCATTTGTTTACTTTTGTTTCTATTTCCATTACTCTAGGAGGTGGGTCATATAGGATCTTTCTTTGATTTATGTCATCGAGTGTTCTGTCTTTGTTTTCCTGTAGGAGTTTTATAGTTTCTGGTCTTACATTTAGGTCTTTAATCCATTTTGAGTTTATCTTTATGTATGGTGTTAGGAAGTGTTCTAATTTCATTCTTTTACATGTAGCTGTCCAGTTTTCCCAGCATCATTTATTGAATCCTGTCTTTGCCCCATTCCTCCTTTATTAAAAATAGGGTACTCATAAGTGCATGGGTATCTTTCTGGACTTTCTATCTTGTTTCATTGGTCTGTATTTCTGTTTTTGTGCCAGCACCATGCTTTGTTGATGACTGTAGCTTTGTAGTATAATCTGAAGTCAGGAAAATTGATCCCTCCAGCTTCATTCTATTTCTCAGGACTGCTTTGGCTATTCAGGGTCTTTTGTGTTTCCATATGAACTGTGAAATTTATCTTCTAGTTCTGTGAAGAATGACACTGGTTTTGATAGGGATCACACTGAATGTGTAGATTGCATTTGGTAGTATAGTCATTTTCACAATATTGATTCTTTCTAACAAGGAGCATTGAATATCTCTCCATCTGTTTATGTTGTCCTTGATTACATTCATTAGTGTCTTATAATTTTCTGTGTACAGTTCTTTTGTCTCCTTTGGTAAGTTTATTCCTAGATATTTAACTCTTTTTTTGCAATGGTGAATGTAATTGATTCCTTAATTTCTCTTTCTAATTTTTCATTGTTAGTATATAGAAATGCCAATGATTTCTGCATACTGATTTTGTATCCTGAAACTTTGCTGAATTTACTGATTAGCTCCAGTAATTTTCTGATACTATCTTTAGGGTTTTCTATGTACAGTACCATGTCATCTGCAAACAGTGAGAGCTTTACTTCTTCTTTTCTGATCTGGATTCCTTTTATTTATTTTTCTACTCTGATTGCTGTAGCTAGGACATCAAGAACTATGTTTAATAATAGTGGTGAATGTCGACAGCCTTATCTTCTTCCTGATCATAGGGGGAATGCTTTCAGTTTTTCACCATTGAGAATAATGTTTGCTGTAGACTTAGCATATATGGCTTTTACTATGTTGAGGTAGGTTCCTTCTATGCCAATTTTTTGAAGACTTTTGATCATAAATGGGTGCTGAATTTTGTCAAAGGCTTTTTCTGCCTCCATTGAAATGATAATATGGTTTTATCTTTCAGTTTGTTAATATGGTGTATCACATTTGATTGATTTGAGTATATTGAAGAATCCTTGCATGCCTGGAATAAACCCAACTAGATTATGGTGTATGAGCTTTTTGATGTGTTGCTGAATTTTGTTTGCTAAAATTTTGTTAAGGATTTTTGTATCTATGTTCATCAGTTATGTTGGCCTGTAGTTTTCTTTTTTGTGTTGTCTTTGTCTGGTTTTGGTATCCGGGTGATGGTGGTCTTGTAGAACGAGTTTGGAAATGTTCCTTCCTCTGCAATTTTTTGAAAGAGTTTTAGAAGATAAGTATTAGCTCTTCTCTAAATATTTGATAGAATTCTCCTGTGAAGCCATGTGGTCCTGGGCTTCTGTTTTTTGGGGAGATTTTTTATCACAGCTTCAATTTCAGTGCTTGTAATTGGGTTAGTCATAATTTCTATTTCTTCCTGGTTCAGTCTTGGAAAATTAAACTTTTCTAAGAATCTGTCCATTTCTTCCAGGCTATCCACTTTATTACCACATAGTTGTTCATAATAGTGTCTTATAATCCTTTGTATTTCTGCATTGTCTGTTGTAACCTCTCCTTTTTCATTTCTAATTTGTTGGTTTTATTCTTCTCTCTCTTTTTTTTTTTTTTTTTTTGGATTAGTCTGGCTAAAGGCTTGTAAATTTTCTTTATCATCTCAAAGAACCAGCTTTTAGTTTTATTAATCTTTACTATTGTTTCTTCCCTTTCTTTTTCATTTATTTCTGCTCAGATCTTTTTGATTCATTTCCTTCTACTAATTTGGGGGATTTTTTTGTTGTTCTTCTTTTTCCAGTTGTTTTAGGTGTAAAGTTGGTTGTCTATTCAATGTTTTCCTTGTTTCTTGAGGTAGGATTGTACTGCTATAAACTTCCCTCTTTTGCTGCATCCCAGAGGTTTTGAGTTGTCATGTTTTCATTATCATTTGTTTCTAGAAATTTTTTTGAGTTCCCTTTTGATTTCTTCAGTAACATTTTTGTTATTTAGAAACATGCTGTTTAATCTCCATGTTTTTGTGTTTTTTATAGTTTTTTTTCTTCTTGCTATCTAGTCTCATAGTGTTGTGTTCAGAGAAGATGCTTGGTACAATTTCAGTTTTCTTAAATTTACTGAGGTTTGATTTGTGACCCGTGATGTGGTCTGTCCTGGAGAATGGTCCATGAGCACTTGAGAAGAAGGTGTATTCTTCTGCATTTAGATGGAATGTCCTGATGATATCAATGAGATACATCTCATCTCATGTATGATGTAAGACTTGTGTTTCCATATTAACTTTCTGTTTTGATGATCTGTCCATTGGTGTGATGGGTGTTAAAGTCTCCTACTATTATTATGTTACTGTCAATTTTTTCTTTTATGTCTGTTAGTGTCTGTCTTAGGTATTGAGGCACTACTGTATTGGGTGTATAGATATTTACAATTGTTATGTCTTCCTCTTGGATTGATCCCTTTATCATTATGTAATATCCTTCCTTATCTCTAGTAATCTTCTTTATTTAATGATTTATTTTGTCTGATATGAGGATTGCTATTCCAGCTTTCTTTTGCTTCCCATTTGCATGGAATATGTTCTTCTATCCTCTCACTTTCAGTCTATATGTGTCTTTAGGTCTGAAGTGGGTTTCTTGTAGACAACATATACATGGGTTTTGTTTTTGTATCCATTCAGTCAGTCTGTGTCTTTTGGTTGGAGCATTTAATCTTTTTACATTTAAAGTAATTATTGATACATATGTTCCTATTGCCATTTTATTAACTGTTTTGGGTTGATTTTGTAGATCTTTTTTCTTATCTTCTATTTCTTGACTATATAAGTCCTTTTAACCTTTGTTGTAAAGCTGGTTTGGTGGTACTAAATTCTCTTAACTTTTGCTTGTCTGAAAAGCTTTTTATTTCTCCATCAATTTTGAGTGAGATCATTGCCAGGTACTGTAATCTTGGTTGTAGATTTTTCCCTTTCAATACTTTAAATATATCCTGCCATTCCTTTCTGGCCTGCAGAGTTTCTGCTGAAAGATCAGCTCTTAAGCATATGGGGTTTCCCTTTTATGTTACTTGTTCCTTCTCCCTTGCTGCTTTTAATATTCTTTCTTTGTGTTTAGTCTATGTTAGTTTGATTAGTATGTGACTTGGTGTGTTTCTCCTTGGGTTTAATCCTGTATGGGACTCTTTGTGCCTCTTGGATTTGACTGACTCTTCCTTTGACATGTTGGGAAAATTTTAAAAAATTTTCTCATATCCTTCCTTTTTCTCTTCTTCTGGAACCCCTATAATTCAAATGTTGGTGCATTTGATGTTGTCCCAAAGGTCTCTGAGACCATCCTCAGTTATTTTCATTCTTTTTACTTTATTCTGCTTTTCAGAAGTTATTTCCACCATTTTACCTTCCAGCTCACTGGTTCATTCTTCTGTTTCAGATATTCTGCTATTGATTCCTTCTAGAGTATTTTTAATTTCAGTAATTGTCTTGTTTGTCTCTGTATGTTTATTCTTTAGGTCTTTGTTAGTTGCTTCTTGCATTTTCTCCATTTTGTTTTCAAGGTTTTTGATCATTTTTACTATCATTACTCTGAATTCTTTTTTCAAGTACTTTGCCTATTTCCTCTTCATTTATTTGGACTTCTGTGCTTCTAATTTGTTCCTTCAATTGTTTAGTATTTCTCTGCCTTTTCATTTTTTTTTTAACTTATTCTGTTTAAGGTTTCCTTTTCCCAGGCTTCAAGGTTGAATTCTTTCTTCCTTTAGGTTTCTGCCTTCCTAAGGTTGGTCCAGTGGTTTGTGTAAGCTTCCTATAGAGTGATATTTGTGCTGAGTTTTTGTTTGTTTGCTTTTCCTTTTCTTTGTTTTTTCCTTTTAAAAATTAAAACTATAAAAAAAGAGAAAATAAAAAAAAATAGAAGAAAGAAAAAGGGAAACTCTATAGAACTGCAAAAGCCCAACATAGAGGTAGAGGTTTATAGCAACAATAAAAAGTGTGACTGAATATATACATATACATATACACCCACAAGCAAAATCAAAACACTCCAACAAAAATAAAGTACAATAGATTGACGCAACAAGCAAGGGCAACCAAAAAGTTTATCTATACCAGAACAAAATCAATTAAAGCACAAACTGGAAAACAAGCCTAGAGCAAGGTGCCATTTGAGGGGAAAAAGCAATGAAAATAAAACTGTAGAGAGGAAAGAAAAGAAAGAAAGAATAGATATGCAAATTTAAATAGATAAAGAAGATGTATACACATTATAGATTAACTGCAAGGGGAATAGAACAGTAGAAAAAGCAAACAAAGGCATAAATGTAGAAAAAATAATAATAGGTTTAAAAAATTAAAATTGCCAAAAGAGAAAAGAAAAAAAGGAGGGGAGGGGGGAAAGCGCCACAGAACTACAAAAGCCCAATGTAGAGTCAGAGGTTTATCACAGCAATTTAAAAAAAAAAAAACTGTGACTGAGGGGAAAAAACACTCAAAAACTTATCGTGCCAGTAAAATTGGCACCTACAACAGAGGTGGGAAATAAGGGGAGGGGAGGAAAAAAATCCAAGAGAATCTACAGAGCAAGCCAAAACATAAGAATAATAAATGTTTTTTCTTGAGTCACTGCTGTCAGAGTCCTTTCCCTCGGGAGTCACAGTCCACCTCACCTCCCTAGGGTGCCCTCCAAAACTGTGCTGACCTGTGGACATGCTCTGGGGGAAGCTCAGATTGAAATTAGGTCCTACTCCTGTGTGTCCTTGCCTCCAATGCCCACAGCTATCAGAACGAGTGCATTTTCTCTTGTGGGAGCTCTCAGGGTCCTTTTACACATTCCACAGACACAGAGCTGCCTGGTCATCGTGTGGATTTAATCTGCAGCTTGCACAGCTGGTGGGAAGGTTTTGGGTCTTCTTCCTTAGCCACACCGCCTCTGGGTTTCAATTGTGGTTTTATTTCCACCTCTGCATGTGGGTGGTCCACTGGGGTTTGTTTCTGAGGCTGCCCTGGAGGACTTGGGTTTTTCCCTGTGAGGGCCAGGTGTGGAGGTGCTGCAGCTGCTTGGGTTGCAGGGGTTCTGGCAGCACCAGGTACTCAAGGGAGTTGGTGGCTGGGACAACAGGAAATATAGTGTTCTAGAAGGGTATGGCAACCAGTATTGGCCAGTAGGCTCCAGTATTCTTGCCTGGAGAACCCTCCTCCCTGACAGAGAAGCCTGGCAGGCCATAGTCCACAGGGTCGCAAAGAACTGGACACTACCAAAGAGACCCTGCACACATAGACGAAAGGCTTTTTTTGGCTGCGGCAGCTCTGCCCCAGTGAGAGTTGGGTGTGAAGGTGACACAGCTGCTTGGCTTGCAGGGACCCTGGTGGCGCCAAGTGTGCAAGGGCATGGACAGCCTCCACCACAGGAGTTATGGCCCTATCGAGTCTTTTCTCGAGTCTCTTGTAGCTGGCGATCAGAAGGCCTCTTGGGCCAGCTTTCTCCATCATTCCACCTGTTCAGGCACTTAGAGTGCTCCCTTGCCTGGGGTCCTTCTCTGTTGTTTGATGTGTCAGGCACTTAAAGGGCACCCTGGGTGGGGTCCTACTCTGTAGTTAGGTGCATCAGGGGTTTGATGGGCCAGTCTCTCTGCTGCTCAGCTACCAATGTATTGTGCATGGTTCTATGTATTCTTTTCCTCTGGTCAGATACTCCATTCCGCTCTCAGCTGTTGTTCTGCATGCACTTCTGTGTCTGAAGGTGTATTCCTTATATATCAGTGGAGAGATATGTACTCCCCCTCCACCTACTCCTCTGCCATCTTATTCTCCCCTCAGGCAATTACTTTTCAGCGCAGAGCGAGCAGCTTAAAATGAAGCATGAAACATCTTTGCCTTTGAACATCCTCTGGCCATTGGTGGCATTCACACAGCCTTCCCGCTGACTGTCAGCCTCCTTTTTTTTTTTTTTAATATGACAGAGGAGCCTAGTGGGTTAAAGTCCATGGGGTTGCAAAGCATGGGACATGATTTAGTGACTTCATTAATTGATGTATTTATTTATTTGGCTGTGCCAGGTCTTCACTGAGGCATGTGAACTCTTAGTTATGGCATGAGAGATCTGGTTCCCTGACCAGGGATTGAACTGGGCCCCCTAAACTGATAGCACAAAGTCTTAGCCACCAAACCACCAGGGAAGTTCCTCCTTTATTTTTTTTTTTCCTACTTTTTCAAATTTATTTCAACAATATATAAAAAATATTTGGAAATTCCCACTTGCCTAATGAGACAGTAGAGATCTTTTGAAGAGAAAGAGGCAGTAAATTTATTCATATGCCTATTTGACAACATAGCAGCATAATTTCTCCATCAGTGAAAATGGCAAGCAGATAGGGTAATTTCCATTTTTAAAAAATACTTTTTCTCAAATGGCATATACCACACCAAATATTTTTCTTTTGTTTTACTAAAAGAATTGTCATTAGTTATATTAACCCTATCAAAAAAAGTACCCTGGATGGCCAAGGAAATTTATAATAGAGAAAAATCTAAGACACAATATTCACTTTCATACCTAATACTCCTTGTACATCATTATCTTGAACTGTTCTTTCTTACCACTTAGACTGTAACATAGCACTGTGAGTTATAGCAGGCCATTGATTTTTATATTGGGTTCCCCTGGTGGCTCAGATGGTAAAGCATCTTCCTGCAACACAGGAGATCTGGGTTCCATCCCTGGGTCAGAAAGATCCCCTAGAGAAGGAAATGGAAACCTGCTCTAGTACTCCTGCCTGGAAAAATGCCATGGATGGAAGAACCTGGTGGGCTACAGTCCAAGGGGTTGCAAAGAGACACAACTGAGTGACTTCATTGATTTTTATTCTCCCCTTTAGGATCCAGTTCTCTCTTAGATGGGTGACAACCATGCTTACCATAGCAACTGGCAAAACAATTATCAAATACATGTCTGAAAGGGAAGTTTCATTGATAGACAGGTTTTATTTACCAGGTTGACCTAAGATGGCCTTAGAATAATAGCCTTCAATATGATGAAGCAGAATTGCAATTCACACATTTTATCACCATGCAAAATATTTATTATGCTGTGTAACTACTCATTGGCATATGAAGGATTGGTGTTTATGTGTCACGGAAGGTTTTTACATAGTAGTGAAGGATTGTTTGACCTTTATCGATTTGTACTTAATTATCTTCTTATTTCTGCTTGACAGCTTTCACTGCTACCTGTAATATGATTCCTCTCATTACTATAAAGGAGATAAACGCCATTCCTTCATTTTTCTCACAACCATGAATAAGTTATGATATCTGTTGTAGACATCTGTTTCACCTCCACCGCTATCCCCAAAATGCTAGTGAATATATAGACCCAGAGCCAAGTTATAACCTTTGAACTTTTCATCACTCAGATATTCTGTTTCATATACTTTATAGGATTGGAAAGCTTCCTCCTGAACACGATGGCCTGTGACTAGTTTGTAGGAATCTGTCACCCTTTCACTATATGGCCACCGTGAAACCCCAGCTCCCTGAACTGCTGGTTCTGGTGTCCTGGAACATCAGTGTCCTGAATTCCTTTTTAGAAAGCTTAATAGTGTTATGACTGCCATTCTGTAGAGCTGGACATCCTCACTTTTTCTATAAAATTAATCCAGTGATCCAACTTGCTTATTCTAACAACTTTCTTAATGACTTCTTGAGATATTTTTCAGCTCAACTTCTGGGTGGAGGTCTTCTGGCTGGTGTCTGACTTCTACTCTAAGAGAGTCTCTTCCATTTGTGAAGTCTCACAAGCTAGCTGGTGACTCGGATGGTAAAGGATCTGCCTGCCATTCGAGAGACTCAGCTTCCATCCCCCACCCCCACCCCCGGGTTGGGAAGATTCCCCTGCAGAAGGGAATGGCTACCCACTCTAGTCTTCTTCCCTAGATAATTCCATAGACAGAGAAGCCTAGTGTGCTACAATCCATGGGATCTCAGATTAGGACATGACTGAACATCTAACACGCACACACAACAGCTACCTAAAGCTGCATAACAAGCTTTCACAGATGGCATGGTTTACATAATGACTTAATTGCCAGATGAGATTTTATGTTTCAGAGACATTCTGATCTATGCTTCGATAATTATAGCCTATAGTCAGCTGTGAGCCACTACATCATCTTTTTATAGCTAATATATAATATTTTGTGAGACTCTTGTATATACCACTGTGCTAAGTCACTTAAGTCATGTTCAACTCTTTGTGACCTCATGGACTGTAGCCTGCCAGGCTCCTCTTTCCATGAGATTCTCCAGGCAAAGACCCTGGATTGGGTTGCCATTTCCGCCTCCAGGATACACCACTGGCTTGAGCCAAATTATGTCAGTGTACTCCACAGATAGGGACTCCCCAGGTGGCACTAGTGGTAAAGAACCCTCCTGCCAGTGCAGGAGATGTAAAAGACACGGTTCCACACCTGGGCCAGGAAGATCCCCTGGAGGAGGGCATGGCAACCCACTCTAGTATTCTTGCCTGGAGAATCCCATAGACAGAGAAGTCTGGTGGGCTACAGTCCATGGGGTCGCAAAGAGTTGGACATGACTGGAGTTACTTAGCGCAGCACAGCAGAGCACTCTATGTACAGGTTAATCTAGTTTACAAAAAGACAAGTTTACCAAATTTGATTTGCCTTAGGTTAGTGTCGCTTGCATCCGCATATGACATTTTGCTTTCTACCTAGTATTATACCTCCTTAACTCTGTTATTAAAATGTGACTCAGCTACCTGCTTCCAGGTCCTACCTTGAGCCATCCATTATTAGACGTTCTTTCCTTTTAATTTAATTGATTGAAGTATAATGCAAACATATGCAACACATGTGTAAAGTGTACAATTTGCTGAATTAAAGGAACCATATGAAAATTGAATACATACTGCCTAGGTTTATTTATGTATTAATATAATTAGAGGAGGTGCACAAAAGCTTTAATTTCATTGTTACATAATTATAAAAATAAAAGTTGAATATCCCTTAGCCTCAGGTTCTTTATTTCTGATGCTTATGTGGAACAATAAGCCTAATTCAGAAGAGTGTGATGAGGAATAAATTAAATGTGTGAAAACCTTCTTGAGTACAAGACTATTTCATGAATTAGTAGTGTTTATGTGTATGTGTATTTATATAAGATTTTCTTATAAATAAACACATATATGTACACAGGCTGCAAGTGGGCTAAGTCCCTTCAGTCATGTCTAACTTTTTGCTACCCTATGGACTGTAGCCCTCCAGGCTCCTCTGTTCATTGGATTCTTCAGGCAAGAATACTGGAGTGGGTTGCCATGCCGTCCTCCAGGGGATCTTCCCAACCCATGGATCAAATCCACATCTCTTATGTCTCCTGCCTTGGCAGGGTTCTTTACCACTAGCGTCACCTTGGAAGCCATATATGTACACAGAGATTCCATAATCTCATCATTTATGTTGAAATTTTTTTATCAAAAATTGAAGAAGATAGAAATAAAAATTGTTATAGGTTAATTAACATGAAATTACTCGTGTAGAAAGTTAGACAAAAAGTTTTGAAGTAGAATAGTTTTCCTAAAGTTTAATAACAAATTATTTTTCCTACCTTAATGTTCAAATTCAAAGTCAGGACCACATTTGCATTTATAAAATCAGAAATCCTCAGTATCACATTTCCAGCATGTCCACATTAACTTTAGATTTTTTTTTCTTCCACCTACACTGGGTTTTCAATATAAAATGTTCTTACTCAAGGGAAACAAAAGGGATGAAACTGAAAAGTTTAAATTTCATCTCCTCCAGAAACACTTTATTGGATAAATGTCTGTGTAATATTGTTATTAATGCTATAACAAATTACTACACTAGGGCTTTAAAAGAAACAAATATATCTGCCTCTAGTTCTGGAAGTCAGAAGCCCAATTAGAGTGCTAAAGTCAAGATTCTGTAAGGCTGGGTTCCTTCTGGGTTTTCCAGGAAAGACTCCATTTCCTTCCATATTCCAGTTTCTTGAGCACAAGCATTCCTTGGTTCATGGCCCATCCTCCATCTTCAAGGTCAGCAGCATATTCAAATCTCCCTCTGATTTCAACGATTTTGCTTTTTCCACATTCAGAAGACCATGCTAACTACACCAGTTTGTACCTGAATAATCATGGCTGATCTTTTATCTTTGGATCAGCTGATTAGCAAACATATCATATCCAATGCCTTATCCTCCCTTGCTTTGAAAACACAATATTGCAAATTTCTGAAGATCAAGATATGGGTTATGTTTTAGAGGATCTTATTTAGCCTACTATAAAACCTTTTCAGAGGCATGTTACTTAGTGACACTCAAGAGCCTTTATGATGGGAATACCAAACCACCTTATCTGCCTCCTGAGAAGTCTGTATACAGGTCAAGAAGCAACAGTTAGAACTGGACATGGAACAACAGATTGGTTCCAAATTGGAGTACTTCAAGGCTGTATATTGTCCCCTTGCTTATTTAACGTATATGCAGGGTACATCGTGCGAAATGCTGGGCAGGATGAAGCACAAGCTGGAATCAAGATTGCTGGGAAAAATAATAACCTCAGATAGGCATATGACACCACCCTTATGGCAGAAATTGAAAAAAACTAAAGAACCTCTTGGTGAAAGTGAAAGAGGAGAGTTTAAAAGCTGGCTTAAAACTCAACATTCAGAATACAAAGATCATGACATCGGGTCCCATCACTTCATGGCAAACAGATGGAGAAACAATGGAAACAGTAAGAGACTTTATTTTCCTGGGGCTCCAAAATCACTCCAGTTGGTGACTGCAGCCGTGAAATTAAAAGATGCTTGCTCCTTGGAAGAAAAGCTATGAGCAACCTAGACAACCTATTAAAAAGCAGAGATATTACTTTGCCAACAAAGATCCATCTAGTCAAAACTATGGTTTTTTCCAGTAGTCATGAATGGATGTGAGAGTTGGACCATAAAGAAAGCTGAATGATGAAGGATTGATGCTTTGAAACTATGGTGTTGGAGAAGATTCTTGAGAGTCCCTTGGACTGCAAGGAGATCCAGCCAGTCCATCCTAAAGGCCATCAGTCCTGAATATTCATTGGAAAAACTAATGTTGAAGCTGAAACCCCAATACTTTGGCCACCTGATGTGAAGAACTGACTCGTTGGAAAAGACCGTGATGCTGGGAAAGATTGAAAGCAGGAGGAGAAGGGGACAACAGAGGACGAGATGGTTGGATGGCATCACCGACTCAATGGACATGAGTTTGAGTAAACTCCAGGAGCTGGCAATGGACAGCGACCCATGGGGTCGCAAAAAGTTGGACACGACAGAGCAACTGAACTGAATTGGAGGATAATTGCTTTATAGTGTTCTGTTGGTTTCTACTGTACAGCAGTGTGAATCAGCCATAATTACACATATGTCCCCTCCATCTTGAACCTCCCTCCCAACCCCCACCCCACTCCACACCACCCCACCCCTCTAGATTGTCACAAAGTACCAGGTTGAGCTCCCTGCATCACTTAGCAACTTCTCACTATCTGTTTTACATGTGGTAATGTATATGGGCTACTCTCTCAATTCACTCCAACTTCTCCTTCCCCTACTGTGTCCACAGATCTGTTCTCTAGGTCAACATCTCCATTCCTGCCCTGCATATAGGTTCATCAGAACCATTTTTCTAGATTCCATATATATGCATTGATAAATGATATTTGTTTTTCTCTTTCTGACTTACTTCACTCTGTATAACAGGCTCTAGGTTCCTCTACCTCATTATAATTGACTCAAATTCATTCCTTTTTATAACTGAGTATTCATCTGTCAATAGACATCCAGGTTGCTTCCATGTCTTGGCTATCCTAAATAGTGCTGCAATGGGCATAAAGATATATGTGTCTTTTTGAATTATGGTTTTCTCAGGGTATGTGCCCAGTAGTGGGATTGCTGATACATATGGTAATTTTATTCTTAGCTTCTTAAGGATTCTCCATACTGTTCTCCATATTGACTGTATCAACTTACATCCCTACCAACAGAGCCAGAGGGTTCCTTTTTCTCCACACCCCCTTCTGCATTTATTGTTTGCAGATTTTTTGATGATAGCCATTCTGGCAAGTTTAAAATGATACCTTATTGTATTTTTGATTTTCACTTCAAAGAAGAGAGTGAAAAGGTTGGCTTAAAGCTCAACATTCAGAAAACTAAGGTCATGGCATCTGGCCCCATCACTTCATGGCAAATAGATGGGGAAACAGTGTCAGACATTATTTTTAAGGGCTCCAGAATCACTGCAGATAGTGATTGCAGCCATGAAATTAAAAGATGCTTACTTCTTGGAAGGAAAGTTATGACTAGATAGCATATTAAAAAGCAGAGCCATTACTTTGCCAACAAAGGTCTGTCTAGTCAAGGCTATGGTCTTTCCAGGGGTCATGTATGGATGTGAGAGTTGGACTGTGAAGAAAACTGAGAGCTGAAAAAATGATGCTTTTGAACTGTGGTGTTGGAGAAGACTCCTGAGAGTCCCTTGGATTGCAAGGAGATCCAGCCAGTCCCTCCTAAAGGAGATCAGTTCTGGGTGTTCATTGGAAAGACTGATGCTGAAGCTGAAACTCTAATACTTTGGCCACCACATGCGAAGAGTGAACTCATTGGAAAAGACCCTGATGCTGGGAGGGATTGGGGGCAGGAGAAGAAGGGGACAACAGAGGATGAGATGGCTGGATGGTATCACCAACTCAATGGACATGAGTTTGAGTAAACTCTGGCAGTTGGTGATGGAAAGGGAGGCCTGGCATGATGCAATTCATGGGGTTGCAAAGAGTCAGACACGACTGAGTGACTGAACTGAACTGAACTCAATAATGAGCAATGTTGAGCATCTTTTCATGTGTGTATTGGTCATCTGTGTGCCTTCTTTGGAGAAATAACTGTTTAGGTCTTCTGCTCATTTTTTGATTGGGTTGTTTGTTTTTCTGATATTGAGCTGCTTATGTATTTTGTAAATTAATCCTTTGTCAATTGCTTCATTTGAAATTATTTTCTCCCATTCTGAGGACTGTCTTTTCATCTTGTTTATAGTTTATTTTGCCATGTAAAAGCTTTTAAGTTTAATTGTGTGTGTGATAAGTCACTTCAGTCATGTCCATCTCTATGTGACCCTATGGACTGCAGCCTGCCAGGCTCTTTTGTCCACAGGATTCTCCAGGCTGGGATACTGGAGTAGGTTGCCCTGCCCTCCTCCAAGTGATCTTCTTGACGCAGGGATTGAACTCGAGTTTCTTACATCATCTGCATTGCAGGCAGTTCTTTGCCACTAGCACCACTTGGCTCATTTATTTATTTTTGTTTTTATTTTCGTTATTTGAGGAGGTTAGTCATAGAGAATCTTGCTGCAATATATGTCAAAGAACATTGTGTCTGTTTTCCTCTAAAAGCTTTACAGTTTCAGATCTTAAACCCATTTTGAGTTATTTTTGTGTATGGTGTTATAATTGATTATATAGTTGGCATACAACATTGTTAGTTTCAGGTGTAATATATAGTGAGCTGACATTTGCATACATTATGAAATGACCTAGGTTCAGTTCAATAACCATCTGTCCCCAAAATTATGGCAATATTACTGACCATATTCCCTATGCTGTTTATTACATCCCTGTGGCTTACTTATTTTATAACTGGATGTTTGTATCTCTTAATCCCCACCACCTATTTTGCTCCATCATCACTTTCCCCTCTGTCAAACATCCATTTGTTGTCTGTATCTATGAGTCTGCTTTCTTTTTTTTTTCTTTGCTCATATGTTTTGTGGTTTGTTTTTTTTTTTCAAATAAAAGTGATATTCCACATATAAGTGAGTCTTTCTTCATCTAAATTTTTTCACTTAGCAAAGTACTATCTGGATCCATCATGTTGTCTCAAATAGCAAGATTTAATTTTGCTCTCATCAGGAACATAAAAACAGATTTCTCAAGCTTAACAGTGAACTCAGTTAGGCTAAAGTACTGGGACTTTAAGGTTTATTCTTCTGGAAGACAGGAGATATCATGAAAGGTGTAATAATCACTGCATTAGTCCAGCTTGTAACAGTGTCTCCTAAACACAGAGAATGAGCAGGAAAATCCTCTTATCTGTCCAGACCAGTGTCCCAGAGGGAAATCAGTTATTAGAGATTGGCATAACTAGAGGGCAATGTGCTAATGAGCAGACACAGGGAGCTTTAAATATCTCCTCTGCTACATCACTCAGCCTGTGCCACCTTTGGATGAGCAGAACGTGGTTGTTACTTATGGACTCATAACTCTGGCTGGGGGACCAGTGCTTGACTTCCATCCTGCTGTCTTGTCTGGAAATAGAGCTTCTATCTCCACCATCAACCATCCAAAAGGAATTCGAACCTCTATGATGAGACCTTCTTCTCAGAGACTCCACTCAGGCAAGCCCAAGAATCCAGTAAATACTACAGAAGGTCAGAGGGAATGACAGGCAATAACATTTACCTGAGTTCACCTGATAGGCAATCCAGACTAATCTAGGGCCAAGATCACTGTGGTCATTTGCTTGATTAATTAATTAATTAATGACTTATTTTGTGATGCCACAAATAAAAAGGAATATTGAATCCAACAATGCAAGGAGCAATGCTGACTATGAAACAACGGATGTGGAAGCCCAATTGGAAGAAAAAATGGGAAGTGTAAAGTGCTTCCAGTAAAATAGAACCTAAGTCAAATCTCCTTTACAATTCACTTGAGTAGAGACAAAGAGTATTAACTGTGGAGGTTTGTACAGAGATGCAAGGTAGTTTTCTTAAGGAGCATATATGACCATGATAAGTAAGATCCAGACCAACAGCAGTTCATGAAACATACACTTCATAGTATCTTCCCTTTCTTAGTATTCAAATAAAAAAATTATTCATTATGTGCAAATAGGTATGTGGATTAGCTTTCTTTACAATGAACAAATACTCTATAAATCTGAGTATATTTGTTAGGTTAGTTAGCTAATTACTTTCTCTATTTAAAATTGCCTGACCAGCTCCTTTCCTTCCAAATAGTGAATTCAGCACATTTTTATTCCTGTTTTATACTGTATTCTTTCACACTAGGAATTGAAATTTTTATCATAAAGTTTGCTTTCTTCTACTTAGATATTGTATGTATGTATATAATTATTTTTGCAGGATGTCTGAGGGTTTATGATTTTTTTATAGCAAAATCTGTGTCAGTCATTTATGTTCTATTTTTTAAAGGAAGGAATTGAATTTTTGCCTTAACAAAAGCAAAATTACAGAACATTTGTTTTTCAGCACCCTACACTCCCTGCATAGACAATACATGGAACACTGTCACATTTCAATTCATATGTTACAGATGCATAAAAGAATGTTTCATTAAAACCGTGGAACTCAGGACATGTTGAGGGAAAATCACTATTAGAGACGATACAGAGGATTCTCTAAAGGGGACCAAATCCATAAACAAAATATCGAAATCTTGGGAATCTTTGCCTTAAACAAAAGTGAAAATGAATGTTCTTCTTACTTCATCTTACCCTGTCACTGACACTGTTTTTTTTATTCTAATAAGTTTGTTAAAATATTATTACATATAATGTGCTAGTCACTTCAGTTGTATCTGCTCTTTGTGACCCCATGGACTTAGCCCTCCAAGCTCTTCTGTCCATGGAATTCTCCAGGCAAGAATACTAGAGTGGGTTGCCATTTCCTTCTCTAATATGGCATCCCAAGTGATTCAGTGGTAAAAAATCCACCTGCCAAAGCAGAAAACACAGGTTCAATGCCTGGTTAGGAAAGATAAATCCCCTGGAGAAAGAAATGGCAACCCACTCCAGCATTCTTGCCTGGAGAATCCCATGGAGAGTGGAGCATGGCAGGCTATAGTCCACGGGGTCACAAAAGAGAGCTGGACACAGTTTAGTAACTAAACAACAACAATATGCAATATACTGTATCCATTTAATGTGTAAAAATTGAAGAAATTAAAATGTCATTTAAAAATTAAGACTACATTCTGCCAGTTTCCACTCTATGCAACTTGAGAAAGTCTAAAATAAGTTTTACTGCTTTGTTATAAATTTGTTTTAAATGTGATTCCCTGACATCTGTTTTCTTGCTTCATAAGGTAATGTGGGATAGGAAACATAACTTCTGAGGGATGTGGTGAGAAAAAATGAAATCTGTAAAACTATATAGCCCAAAGAAGACATTCAAGGGTATGGAGTGTATGTGTCTGTGTCTTCTTTGTATATATTTTTCTTTCAAATAAACACATTTACATATATGTATATAAATGCATACAGATTCATTTATAACCCCATATAGTATGTTGAGGGAAACATTTAAAGAGAGTTGGATGGTAAAGAAGTGAAAATAGTGAGTGTTAGATTTAAGATAAAAGTCAAAGATTGTAGAAATCTTGACAAAAAGACACAAAGAGAATGTGTGACTTTACTTTTGATATGAATTATCTACTTTAATGCCTCAAAGTCAGTACTACATCTGTATTTAAGGAATTTGTAATTCAGTTCATCAGAAATGGGGCAAAATATCCCTGAACTGACTTTGATTTTCTTCTTCTTTTAATGTGGGACTTCAACACAAAATGCCTTGATCTAGGGGAAACTGGATGGCTAAACTGAGAAGCTTAAAATCAGTTCCCATGAACCATATGTCATTGGATAAATGTGTATATCACATGCCTATTGCAGCTATAATAAATTACTATACTAGTGGCTGCAGAATTAAAGCTCTGAAGAACAGAAGTTGCTCTCCCTCTCACTGGACTAAAGGCAAATGTGTGTGAAAGCCGAGATGCATTTGGACACTCCAGGAAAGAATGAACTGCCTTACTAGATAACCTTCTAATGGCCTCCTGCACTCCTTATATCATAGTCCTTCCAGCATCTTCAAAGCCAGCAGCATGGCATCTTCAAAGCTCTCTCTGGCTACAATTCTTCCTCTCTCCTCCACATTTAGAGCACCATTTCCATTACTTACATTGTTCAGCTGCTAAGTTGTATCTGACTCTTCAAGGCTCCATGGACTGGAGCATGCCAGGCCTCCCTGTCCTTCACTATCTCCCAGAGTTTGTTCAAATTCATGTCCACTGAGTCAGTGGCTCTATCTAACCGTCTCATCCTCTGCCACCCTCTTCTCCTTTTGCCTTCAGTCTTTGCCTTTGCATATACCAACCTGGATAATCCAAGTTAATCTTCTCAGCAGAGAATGAATGATCAGAAATTTTTTTATCTGTTACTTTTATTCCCCTTTATACAAGCTATCATATTAAAAAGTTCTTGGGATTAACATGTGGACAGCTTTTTGAGACCATTATTCTGCCTACTACAAAGGATTTTCCTGATGCATATAATGTGATGTCATTCAAGAGCCGTTATATGAAGAAGTGAACACAGAATGCATTACAGCTACTGCAGCGAGTAAAATCTTTTTCTTATAAAATTACTTACAAAAAATGTAAAGTATCACCTACACCCTACTGTAACATAGTGTGTGCTAAGTTGCCTCAGTAGTCCACCAGGCTCCTCTGTCCATGGGATTCTCCAGGCAAGAATACTGGAGTGGGTTGCCATGCCTCCTCCAGGGATCTTCCCAATCCAGGGATAGAATCCATGTCTCTTACATCTCTTGCATTGGCAGGCAGGTTCTTTACCACAGTCACCACCCAAGAAGACCATACTGTAACACAGGACCTTAACTTTATTAAAGTGTGGCCACAGACCAGCACCTGCAGTATCACCCAGGAGCTTGTTAGAAATGCAAGGTCCTAGGGCTCACTGCAGACCTAGTCAGTCAGAATTTGTACCTGAATTAGAATCCCTGATCACCTGTATGTGCAAGGATATAAAAGAAGTGCTGGTATAAAGTGGGTTTTCTCACCTTCTCAGGGTTAACATTTGTGGCCAGATAATTATTTGTGTCAAGTGCTATACTGTTTATTATGGGGTTTTAGCAGCATCCTTTAAAACACTGCCAAATATCCCAGGAGCAAAATTATCTCTGTTGGAAAACCACAACCCAGAGTTTGAGAACTGGAAACATCCTGATCGAATTCCATTCATGACTTCAACCTGAAATAGGCCTGCAGTTTTCAGCAGAAAATTACCTACAGCAGAATGTTACATACTTCTGAATTCTATACCTGAAATGGAGGTAGGACTTATAATAGTGCTACCTCACAGAAAGAGGTTCTTTGAAAATTAAATCAGATAATCCCTCCAGTGTGCTAAGGTAGGTTATGGTGCTTGAAAATACCAAAATATACATCATAATTTACAAATATTTTAATTAGGAGCTAATCAATTCCCCTTAACTTCAGAAACAAGTATGAAGTCCTATCTTCCTGACCCAGGGATAAAAGGCAGGTCTCCCTTCATTGCATGCAGATTCTTTACTGTCCAAGCCACCAGGAAAACCCACTTAGTATACTCACCTTCACTTCGGGAACAGGTCTGAAATTCCTAATAGAATTAGTAAAAGTGTCAGGAAGGGAGGAAGTGCACTGCACAATATTTCACATCAAAGGAGCAAAGTTGGTCCTCTAATAAACAGGGGAGTAATAATTTCCTAAAGGTATCTTGGGCTGTGCCCCCACCTCAAGTCAGTGCTTTGAAGAACCAAGGAACCTATGCAAGAGAATTGTCTCATTCTCACAGGGCTGATCAGCTGCTCTCCTGAGAAACAGAAAATCACCAGGAAAAAAATTTTCTTTCTGTCCAGACCAAGTTCCACAGGGAAATCCAGTGTTAATAGGTTGCTATAACCCAAGGGAAATGTTTCTAATGAGCAAATTATTGTTTAGTTGCTAAGTCATATCCAAATATTGTTAGGACCCCATGAACTGTACCCTACCAGGCTCCTCTGTCCATGGAATTTCCCAGGCAACAATACTGGAGTGGGTTGCCATTTCCTTTTCCAGGGGATGTTCCAGATCCAGGGATCAAACCATGTCTCCTGCATGGGCAGGTGGATTTTTTACCACTGAGTCGCCTGGGAAGCCCAACGGGCAGATATTGAGCTGTAAATATCTCCTCTGCTGCGTTCCCTGAGTCTGTGTAACCTGAACATGAAAGAGACACAGCTGTGATTTTGGAGTCCTATATCTGACTAAAGGATCAACGGGTGACCCCCTCCTGCTATCTTATCTGGAGAAAGAGTTTCAGTCTTCATCATCAGCCATCCAGAAAGAGAGTCAGATTTCCATACAAAAAAACTGTCTCAGAGTTCCCATGCAGGTGAGTCCAAGAGCCGAAAAGACACTGATGGAAAAAGTCAGAGGAAGGAAATTCAAGATTGCTTACCTGACATCACCTGAACACCAGCTCAGTCCAGCCCAGAGCCCAGAGACCACTGTGGTTGTTGGCTTGCTTGATTAAATATCAGGGTATCTTTATGATGCTAAAAAGAAAAGTGAACACTGAACTCAATAAGATAACGCTCACTGATACCTGCTAAACGGTAGGAATGGAAGCCCAATTATGAGAGGCGTAAAGTGCTTCCAGTAAAAATAGAATGTATGTCCAAGCATCTTCCTAATTAACTGGCATAAAGAAATAGTATATTAGCTGTGCAGTGTATAAGATAAAGTGAAGGCATTTCTTTCTAACTTTTAAGATTGGATATTTGACCATATTTTCAAATTGATGAGAAGGATCCACAACCAAGGCATGCCTGCAAATACATCCTTGCAACTACAGTATGTATTTCACAGTATAGGAAACATGTGTCAGAGTGTCTTCTGTGAAACATATGAAAAAAATTAAGATGTAAAAAGTAGTACGCTAATGAGGTTGAAGTGAAGTGTGAAAGTTGCTCGGTCATGTCCGACTCTTTGAGAATACAGTCCATGGAATTCTCCAGATCAGAATATTGGAATGGTAACCTTTCCCTTCTCCAGAGGATCTTCCCAATCCTGGAATTGAACCAGGGTCTCCTGCACTGCAGGCAGATTCTTTACCAACTGAACTATCGTGGAAGCCCTAAAATACTGTAACACTTTGTATTTCTGAAGAAAATTCAGAGATTGAAGAAAACCCTTGATACTATTTCAAAAGTTCTCACCCAAAATATGAGAGATCTTTAAGATTTTCCAAGGTCTCTGGTAAGAAAGAGTTCTCCTATTTCTTACACTGTACACTGAGTTAGAGCAAAGATTTATATATTTGGTCACCTTTTTATTTACTTATTACTCATACATCTGTGTATTACATGTCCATTTCTACATTTATCAACCTTTCAAATAATTTTCATAAATGACTTTTGTTCAATTGACTTGTGGGCATATTTTTGGCCATAATATTTTAAATTTATTTACTTAAATATGTTTACTGTCTTACTTGTGAGTTTTTTTCCTTATTTAAGGTACTTGTGCCCACTCTTTTTTGTTATTCAGTCACTCAGTCATGTCCATCTCTTTGCGACCCAATGGACTGCAGCATGCCAGGCTTCCCTGTCCTTCACCATCTCCCAGAGCTTGCTCAAACTCATGTTCATTGAGTCAGTGATGCCATCCAACTGTCTCATCTTCTGTCATCCCCTTCTCCTCCTGCCTTCAATCTTTCCCAGCATCAGGGTCTTTTCAAATGAGTCGTCTCTTTGTATCAGGTGGCCAAAGTCTTGGAGCTTCAACTTCAGCATCAGTCCTTCCAATGAATATTCAGGATTGATTTCCTGAATGGTATGAAAAGGCAAAAAGATATGCCCACCCTTAGATTTTATATATTTAGATATCAAGGCATTATTCTTATGCTGAAGTTATAATCTCTTTAATTTTTTGTAAAATATTAGAAGGAGGAAGAGAAGCTTCATTTTTTGTAAACAGTTCTTCAAATAAATATGAAATAAGCACGGGGAAACCATGTTCTTCTGTCTGGTTTTCAAAATTACTAATTTCATTTTCTATTCATTGTATGTTTTAAACATCCTCTTTTGAAGCTTTGGTTTTTCCCTGTTCTTTATTTTTCTCTTGGGCCACACATTTCATATGTCTATCAAACCATAAAGATAATATTATCTTTTTCTTTCTTTGGATTAACTTATTTTTTTTATCTTTTTTTCTGGGCATTAAGGAAATATAAGAGAACATGAAATTTCAACATAACCAAAGGAGTTTTTCTTCACTACAGTCTCTCAGGGACCACTTGCACTTACTAGATCTTTATACCCTCTGACACACATTTTCTCTGTTTGTGCGTGTCTGTATTTCTCTGCCTCTTCTTCTGTCTCTCTCTTTCTCCCCCTGTCTCTGTCTCTGATTCTCTCTCTCTCTCTCCATATATGTGTGTGTGTGTGTGTGTCTTTAGTCACTTCAGTCATGTCCAACTCTTTGCAACCCCATGGACTGTAGCTGACCAGACTCCTCTGTCCATGGGATTTCCCAGGCAAAAATACAGGAGTGGGTTGCCATTTCCTCCTCCAGGGAATCTTCCTGACCCAGGGCGCAAGCCCATGTCTCTTGAGTCTCCTGCACTGTCAGGCAGATTCTTTACTATTACACTGGGAAGCCCAAATATATATATACATACATATTTCTTAAAATCCAGGTTTTGAGAAAGAATATAGATTCATATACAGACACATATTCACTTTTATGTATGTTTAATACATGGCATAAGAAAGCAAAGCCAGTTTCAAAGCACAAGTTTATTGAACCTGGGAAGTTGGAAACTGGACGTTCTGAGTGCCTTTTGTATATAACCTGATCTGATTAATTTGAGCTGTTTTAACCTCTAACTTAATCACAATAGTTAGGGGTGAAAAAGATATGTTGGTAACAGTCTATGAAGCCAGGATGTACTGTGTGTGTGTGTGTGTCTGTCTGTCTGTCTGTCTGTCCCTGACTTGTGGAGTGTGAGATGTCCTCAAAGCAAGGATACTGAGCTCATATATTCCAAAGTGACTCTTACACAAAGAGGCCAGAATTCAGACAAAAGAAGGGATTCATTTAAAGATACAGGTCATCTTTGTAACAATTTCATAAAGTGCTAGGGGAAAATCACGTGGATAAGGGGATCCTTGTGCCTTGAAAAGTTACCATCTGCTAGAAGGCCACCTTGTTTTTTTCAACATCCTCTGACTCCATTTCTCCTCACTCTCCCTCCTGTCCATTAATCTCCCCAAATTGGCTTCCTTTTTTTTTTTTTTTAATGTATGTTTTGAACAAATACACTAGAGGCTTCTACATTGAATGTATACCCTGCCTATAATACAGTTTTACTGATATATTCATAGGTTTTTTTTTTCTTCCTTAAGGTCTCTAACCAAATGTAACTGTATTTTTAACTTTTTCATGAAGCCACAAAAAATAGCACACCCTCTTTGCTTTGTCCCTTAAACCTCCTGCAGCCATCTGACATGCTACATATATTGCATATATTTTTAATTAGCTTGTATTATTTTTTATAACTGGAATTTAGGAGTTTTTTGTTTCTCAGAACCCTGTACTTGTTGTCTTGATGGCACCTGAAAGGTTGCCCAAGTCAATTTATATTCCCCAAAAGAATGAAAGAATTTCTAATTAAAACTATGGAATAGTAAAATAATTATACTGCAACATGAATTAATTTAAAATAAAAAATTAATTTAGAAAAATTAACTTGAAAAGTTAAGAACATAAAACAGAAAAATAACTGTGGAATACATGACATCTTGAGTAAAAAGGTAAAAGCACAACAAGTTTGCCAGTTAGAGAAGGCACAGACAATTCCCTAAAGAGGATCAAATCCATGAACAAAATATTGGTAATATATCATGACAGAAAATTATATTGTGCTTAGTCACGTCCAACTTGTTTTGACTCCTTGGACTTCCAGGAGTAGCTGCCAGGCTCCTCTGTCCATGGGATTCCCAGGCAAGAATATTAGAGTGGGTCACCGTGCCCTCCTCCAGGGGAACTTCCTAACCCAGGTCTCCCACATTGCAGGCAGATTCTTTGCCATCTGAGCCACCAGGGAAGCCCACAGAAAATTACAAATGGTGGCATTTCAACTGTGTGGCTAATGCCGTTTGGTGCAAAAAAAAAAAAAAAAAATCACAATATTAATGTTTTCCTTGTAGTCACCTCTATCACATGGCACCAAGAAACCTAACAAGAGATTCAGAATTTTTTCTTCTGGGACTTTCAGAGAAACCAGAACTGCAGCATCTCATATTTGGACTTTTCCTCTCCATGTACCTGATCACTGTGTTTGGAAACCTGCTCATAATCCTGACTGTCAGCTCAGATTCCCACCTCCACACCCCTATGTACTTCTTCCTCTCCAACCTGTCCTTTGTAGACATCTGTTTCACCTCCACCACGATCCCAAAGATGCTGTGGAACATCCAGACACAAAGCCAAGTTATAACCTATGAAGGCTGCATGACCCAGATGTTTTTTTTCATGCTATTTGCAGGGTTGGACATCTTCCTCCTGACAGGGATGGCCTATGACCGCTTTGTGGCCATCTGTCACCCCCTGCATTACATGGTCATCATGAACTCCAAAATATGTGGAATTTTGGTTCTGGTTAGCTGGATCATCAGTGCCCTGGATTCCTTGTTACAAACCTTAATGGTCTTAAGGCTGTCCTTTTGCAGAGAGGTGAAAATCCCTCACTATTACTGTGAAGTCAAGTTGTTAATCCAACTTGCCTGTTCTGACAACTTTCTTAATGACATGGTGATGTACTTTGCAGCTGGACTGCTAGGAGTTGGTCCCTTTGCTGGCATCATTTACTCATATTCTAAAATAGCTTCTGCCATACATAGAATCTCATCAGTTCAGGGGAAGTATAAAGCGTTCTCCACCTGTACATCTCACCTCTCAGTTGTCTCCTTATTTTACTGCACAGGGTTAGGAGTGTACCTCAGTTCTGCTGCTACCCACAGCTCACATTCAACTGCAACCATGTCAGTGATGTACACTGTGGTCACACCCATGCTGAACCCCTTCATCTACAGTCTGAGGAACAAAGACATAAAGAGGGCTCTGAACTCTTTCTTTAGAACACCACCTAGAAAAGGGTGACTTGTCTTCCACTGAGGAAGGGCAGATAATGGAAAGCTTCAAAGCCTCAGAGCCAGAATTTGCAGATCTTTAAAGAGATTCTTTGATCAGATTGTGGAATTCAAGCTTGCTCCTTCTATTTATTTCCTGGAATTTCCACTTATTTAACTTCAATTCCTCCCTACAATTTCTGTAACTAGCTTGATTAAGCTTGTGCGCTCCCTCATATCTAAAAGATTGTCCCCTTTATGTTTTTTCCAACTCTCAAATTTATCCTCACCCTTGGATCTGAAAAATTGGGGAATTCACATTTATCATAGGATTTATCACATTTATCATACAAGGATTTCTTTTTTTTAATTGAAGAAGAGTAGTTTACAATGTTGTTATTTTCAGATATACAGCAAAGTGACTCAGTTATACATACACATAAAATTTTCAGGTTTTTCCCCTTGTACTTTATTACAAAACATTGAGTATAATTCCCTGTGGTATATAGTACATCTCTATTTGTTATCTATTTTATATATAGTAGTGTGGATATGCTGATCCCTAACTCCTAAATTATTCCACCCCCTACCATTTTTCTTTGGTAATCATAAATTTGTCTTCTATCTGTGGTATATTTCTGCTAGGTTCATTTGTATCATTTTTTAGATTCTACATATAAATGATACCATGTGATATTTTTCTTTGTCTTAGTGTGATAATCTCTAGGTCAATACATGCTGCTGTGAATGTCACTACTCTATTTTTTCATGGATGAGTAATATTCCTCTATATCTGTACTACATACATATGTTCAATGAATTTTATTCTCCTCCTTAAAATTCCATTGTGTTCTTCAGCTCTGTGTCCATAATGCCTACCATGGCCACAGCCACACAGATTATTGAATACCTGTCTTCACGTAGATTCCGAATGTAACTCAAATTTGAGTAGTTTGTCAATAAATATGTGAAACATAATGAAAAATTTTTAAATATGCTTTACACTATTGTGCAAAATATTTATTTTTCAAGCTGTACATCTACTGTTCATATTATGGAAGATCAACATTCATGTGAAATGGATTTTATATATTGGAATGAAACAGTCGATGGCTTGTTTATGGGTTTGTATTGTATTATCTTCCTGTTTCTGCTTGAAAACTTCCAGTACTTGCCTATACATGAATCTTTCATTACTCTACAAATAATCTCTCTGTCTTTTGTGTGTATGCTTGCTGTTGTTATTTTCTTAATTGGACTATAATCACTTTACAATGTTGTGTTAATTTCTGCTGTATAGCAATGTGCGTCAACTATACATATATCTCCCCCATCCTTCCCATCTCAACCCCTCTAGGTCATCACAGGGCACCAAGCTGAGCTCCCTGTGTTACAAAGCAGCTTCCCACTAGCTATTTTACACATGATAACATATATATGTCAACACTACTCTCTCAATCCTTCCCACCCTTTCTTCTCCCTCAGGGTCCACAACTCTGTTCTCTATGTCTGCATCTCTTTCTTACCCTGCAAGTAGGGTCACTGTAACATATTCTAGATTACATATGTATGTGTTGCTGTTTAGTTGCTAAGTTGTTTCCAACTCTTTTGTGACCCAATGAACTGTAGGCCACCAGGCTCCTCTTCCATGGGATTTCCTAGGCAACAATCCTGGAATTTGTTGCTGTTTCCTTCTTCAGGGGATCTTCCCAACCCAGGGATCAAACCCATCTCTCCTGCATTGACAGGTGAATTCTTTACCACTGAACCACCCGGGAAGCCCCCATATAAGTGTTAATATATATTTGTCTTTTTATTTTGATTACTTCAATCTGCATGACAACTCTAAGGTCTTTAAGTCTTTAATCCATTTGGAGCTTATTTCTGTGTATGGAGTTAGAAAGTGTTCTAATTTTATTCTTTTACATGTAACTGTACAGATTTCCCAGCACCACTTATTGAAGAGGCTGTCTTTTCTCCATTCTATATTCCTGACCCCTTTGTCATAGATTAAGTGACCTATGGGTTTATCTTTGTACATGGGTTTATCTTTGGCTTTTCCATCCTGTATCATTGGTCTATATTTCTTTTTTTGTTCAACTGCCATACCATCATGATTACTGTACCTTTGTATAGCTTGAAGTCAGGAAGACTGATTCCTCCAGTTCTATTTTTCTTTCTCAAGATTGCTTTGGCTCTTTGGGGTCTTCTGTGTTTCCATACAAGTTGCAAGTTTTTTTGTTCTAATTCTGTGAAGAATGCCATTGGCAATTTGATAGGAGTTGCTGCACTGAATCTGTAGATTGCTTTGGATAATATATTCCTTTTCATAATATTGATTCTTCCAATCCAAGAACATGGTATATTTCTCCATATGTTTGTATCATCTTTGGTTTCTTTCATCAGTATTTTATAGTTTTTTGATTACAGGTCTTTGCTTCCTTAGGTGGGATTTTTTTCCTAGGTGTTATTATTCTTTTTGTTTCAATGGTAAATGGTATTGTTTCCTTAATTTCTCTTTCTGCTCTTTTTTTGTTAATGCATAGGAATGCAAGAAATTTCTGTGCATTAACTTTGTATTCTGTATCTTTACCAGATTCATTAATTAGCTCCAGCAGTTTTCTGGTGGCATCTCTAGGATTTACTATGTATAGTAACACATCTACAAATAGTCTCAGTTTTACTTCTTCTTTTCCAATTTGTACTTTTTAATTTCCTTTTCTTCTCTGATTACCATGGCCAGGACTTCCAGACTATGTTGAAAGTGGTGAAAGTGTACATTCTTATCTTGTACCCAATCTTAGGGGAGATAGTTTTTCACCATTGAGAATGCTTGCTGTGGGTTTGTTGTATTTGACCTTTATTATGTTGAGGTTCATTCCTTCTATGCCCACTTTCTGGAGAGCTTTTTATCACAAATGATTGTTGAATTTTATCAAAAGATTTTACTACATTATTGATCTTTACCTTTGTTTTCCTTGTTTCTATTACATTTATTTCTACTCTGACCTTTATTGTTTAGTCCCTTCTAATAACTTTGAGGTTTCTTTTTTTCTACTTTTGTTAGTTGCTCTAGGTATAAAAAGTTAAATAGTTTGCTGGAGATTCTTCTTGCTTCTTGAGGTGAGATTGGACTGCTATAAACTTCCCTTTTAGAACTGCCTTTGGTGCATCCCATGGTTTTGGGCTTTCATTGTCATTTCCTTCTAGGTATTTTTGAATGTCCTCTTTAGTTTCTTCGGTGATTTCTTGGTTACTTAGCAGTGTAGTTTAGCCTCCATGGGTTTGTGTTTTTTACAGTTTTTGCCCGTAATTGATTCCTAATCTCAACACTGTGATCAGAAAAGACTCTTGATAAGATTTCAATTTTCTTAAAATTTCTAAGCCTTGATTTGTGACCTAAGATATGTCTATGCTGGAGAATGTTCCATGTGCACTTGAGAAGAAAGTGTGTATTCTGCCTCCTGCAGGTGGAATGTCTTATAAATATCAATTAAAACTATCTGGTGTATTGTGTCATTTAAAACTTGTGTTTCCTTATTTATTTTCTGTCTAGATGGTCTGTCCTTTGATGTAAGTCATGTGTTAAAGTCCCCCACTGTTATCATGGTACTGTCAATTTCCCCTTTTATGATTTTTAACATTTGTCTTATGTTTTGAGGTGCTCCTGTATTGGGTGCATAAATTCTGTCTTTTCTAAATTTTGTCATAATAATAAAAGGAGCAATGTATTGAAAAGTTACTCTTGAGCCATGAAAGACACCAGGGTTCTTGGCCTCTGGAGAAGAGGAATTCAATCCAGGGCCAGTGACAAGGCTTGATCACTCAGAGCTTTTGTGTGACAAAGTTTTATTAAAGTATAAAAGAGATAGACAAAGCTTCTGACATAGATCAGAAGGGGGCAGAAAGAATGCCACCCTTTCTAGTTTTAGCAAGCTGTTTTATGTCCCTTAGAAGGCTATTATTCAGATAAGAGAGACACCTCAGGTTGAGGGAGTTTCACCAGGGCCCTCTCCCACAATATGCGTTTTTGAGATAGAATGGCATGAGATGTGTCACCCCCAGCCATAAAACAATTGATATGAATACTGGTTTGTTGAGCTATTATCAGCCCAAGTTTTGAGAAAAGAAAAAAGTTAGTCTTAGGTGGAACCATTTTGAAGAAAGGCAAATTAAAAAAAAAAAAATACATAGTTTCATTAACACAGCTTAAGAAAAACATTTCCATAAGAAAAATGCATTGGTTAGCTCAAGGTTTGAGAAAAGTTAAGTTCAGGTGAAACCGGGTGTCGTCATGGCATCACAGAATTTTAAGAGCAACCTCCTTTTAATTTTGTATAGACAACAACAACAAAAAAAATCTGACATTTGCAGTTTGTTTTTTCTTGCCGATTAAGGGAGAGATAAAAAATGTCTGACACTTGCAGCCTATTTCCTCCATTTGGAGACCCCTGGCTTTCCTGCCTGTTACCCTCTCAGTATGTATATTTTAAATATCATCCATTATGTGTCCTGTTTATGATTGGGAAGCTGTGGTACATATACACAATGGAAAATTACTCAGCCATTAAAAAGAATTCATTTGAATCAGTTCTAATGAGATGGATGAAACTGGAACCCATTATACAGAGTGAAGTAAGCCAGAAAGATAAAGAACATTACAGCATACTAACACATATGTATAGAATTTAGAAAGATAATAATGATAACCCTATATGCAAAACAGAAAAAGAGACACAGATGTACAGAGCAGAGTTTTGGACTCTGTGGGAGAAGGCGAGGGTGGGATGTTTCAAGAGAACAGCATGTATATTATCTATAGTGAAAGAGATCACCAGCCCAGGTTGGATGCATGAGACAAGTGTTCAGGCCTGGTGCGCTGGGAAGACCCAGAGGAATTGGGTGGAGAGGGAGGTGGGAGGGGGGATCGGGATGGGGAATACTTGTAACTCCATGATTGGGGATCTCTTTGATCATTGAAGAGTGATTCACAAGAGCAGTTAATTCCTCCCTAATATGTGATTCAATGTCACCAACTTTTCTTCTCAAACATACTTTTTCTTATAAATACACTTAATTATCAGCAGGGAAATAATAGACTTACACTTTAAAAACATAGGTTTATGCAAATCAAAACCACAATGAGGAACCATTACATGCCAGTCAGGATGGGTGCTATACAAAAGTCTACAAGCAATAAGTGCTGGAGAGGGTGTGGAGAAAAGGGAACCCTCTTACGCTGTTGGTGGGAATGCAAACTAGTACAGCCTCTATGGAGAACAGTGTGGAGATTTCTTTAAAAACTGAAAATAGAACTGCCATATGAGCCAGCAATCCCACTTCTGGGCATACACACTGACGAAACCAGATCTGAAAGAGACACGTGCACCCCAATGTTCATCGCAGCACTGTTTATCACAGCCAGGACATGGAAGCTACCTAGATGCCCATCAGCAGACGAATGGATAAGGAAGCTGTGGTACATATACACTATGGAATATTACTCAGCCATTAAAAAGAATTCATTTGAATCAGTTCTAATGAGATGGATGCAACTGGAGCCCATTATACAGAGTGAAGTGAGCCAGAAAGATAAAGACCAATACAGTATACTAACATATATATATATGGAATTTTAAAAGATGGTAACGATAACCCAATATGCAAAACAGAAAAAGAGACACAGATGTACAGAACAGACTTTTGGAGTCTGTGGGAGAAAGCGAGGGTGGGATGTTTCAAGAGAACAGCATCGAAACAAGTATATTATCAAGGGTGAAATAGATCACCAGCCCAGGTTGGATGCATGAGACAGGTGCTCAGGGCTGGTTCACTGGGAAGACCCAGAGGGATGGGGTGGGGAGGGAGCTGGGATGGGGGATCAGGATGGGGAATACATGTAAATCCATGGCTGATTCATGTCAATGAATGACAAAAACCACTACAATATTGTAAAGTAATTAGCCTCCAACTAATAAAAATAAATGGAAAAAAAAGAAAAAATTAATAAAAATAAAAATATAGGTTTATGAAATAAACTTGAATAACAGAATGGTCATGATTATTGTCTCAAATATCAAAGCAGATGCCAAAAATAAACAGCAGATTATAATATTTGCCCTCACATTTGTTCAATTAAATTGCTGTATCAATAAGCTATTGCTGCCTAATAAGTAATCCTGAAAGCAAATCATTTGGCATTATGACTTTATTAAAAACTGGAATTGTATGTTGTTGAATGGTTCTGATCTCTCCTGGGATTCTCCTGTGTCTTTATTCACGTGTAAGTAAGCTGGGAAGGCTGTTTATCTTGGCTGAGTTTTCTAATATACCAGGGCCTCAGTTAGCTGTAGGCTAATATATCATGGCCTTAGATGGGACTGTCAGACTCTGCTCCACATATCCTCTTGTCCTCTGAGTTTGGAACTACTCACAGTTCTGAAGCAGATTTCCTGGAGTTTTGAGCAGAAAGGCAACAAGTCCTCTCAAGGCACATCCTCATTTGCAAGATGCTCTACTGGACAATGCATTTCATCTCCTATTACAGATTGTAAAGGACACTTGCATTCTTTTACTCAGGACTCATCCTCCATTTCCAAGCCAGCAGCACAATATTTTCAAATCTCTCTCTCATGCCAACTTTCTTCTTGTCTCGTCCACATTTATTTAGCAGCAAAAACTAACTGATACAATCATCAAATTGGACAGATGTGATAACAGTTGTAATAATCTGAATATACTTATTCTAGTATTTGTTCTGATATTTGAAGGTAACATTCATGATTGCTCTGCTATTCCAGTTTATTTTATATAACTGTATTGATAAGTGACTCCACTGAAGTCTCTTTGAGGCCCCATGGAAGGCTGGAAGGACATGGATGTTTGTACAACACCTGTGACCCTGAATCACATCTCTGAAGAGGAATCCAAACTTTCCAATGAGTCATTCTTTGCTTACAAGGGTGGCATATAATGGATATTGATATTGTTCATTCTCTACACTTTTAGAGGTTGTGACAAAATTTTGAATAGGAAAAGACATTTCATTCAGAGAAATTTAAGGAAACATATTTTCTGGAAGCACTGGAAATTTTCAAACAAAAACAAAAAATAATTTAATAAAAATCTAAATATGTTGCCTTTCAGCTCAATGACATACCTCACAAGTGGAAGCTGATATTCTGTACTTCAGTGAGTAGATGAACTGTCCAAAAGAGACATATTTTGCTAATAATTAATGTATGACAATATTTTGTTCATAATATTTAAGACCAAATCTAACACCATCTTATAACAACCTATTTTTGCATATTTGTCTTTCTGTGTGAACACCACTTGGGAACAATAGCTTAATTTTTAATCTTTGGTCAGTGATGGGCTTTCCAGGTGTCTCAGTGGTAAAGAATCCAACTGCAATGCAGAAGATGCAGGAGACATGGGTTAGATCCCTGAGTGCAGGAGATTCCCTGAAGGAGGTAATGAATGGCAACCCACTCCAGAATTCTTGCCCAGGAAATCCCAAGGACAGAAGAGCATGGTGGGCTACATGGAGTCACAGAGTCAGACAAAACTGAGCCACACGCACTGGTTGCCAGTGACTGTGGTAGACATGGTAGACACAAGCTACTTAATGGAACAAAACACTAAACAGTAAATAAAATAATACCCCACAATCAGTAGTAACACCCAGTATGTTAAAATTTGGATTATCAAGGAAGACAATTAAGGTAATGATATGCAAGGAATGAATGTGTCTAAAAGTGAAAAATTGTGGTCACAGGTTTTCCACTGCTATAAACTTATTGATATCACTGGATACTAAGAGGAGGTTTTTTTTCCGTAAGAGTAGTACAACTCACAACTGATTTTTAGTCAAACAAAGTGCAGTAGGCAAGAAGAAATCTGACTCTACATCGGACTTGTTTCTTTCATTTTAAACTTTGTATTCTATTCCTGTGGCTACAAGTTAATCACTAAATAGATGCTGCCTATAGCTTTAAGTATGCATAATGGCCCATCTCCGGGACCCCTGCCTCCTTTGCCTGAGTTTAAGCTAAGATACCTTTGTACAGCTCACAGAAGCATCCTGGCAAGGTTGACCTGTAAATGACTGCAGGAAACAAGAAATTACCACATCCCCTCCAAAGGAGGGGCAACACCGTGGCTCTAGTAGTGCTGGGCTTCCTTGTTGACTCAGATGGTAAAGAATCTGCCTGCAATGCAGGAAACCCGAGTTTGATCCTTGAGTCAGGAAGATCCCCTGGAGAAGGGAATGTCTACCTGTTCCTGGAGAATTCCACGGACAAAAGAACCTGGTGGCCTATAGTCCACGGGGTCCCAAAGAGTTGGACACAACTGAGTGGCTAACAGTTTTCAGGGGTTTTTTTGTTTTGTTTTGTTTTTTACTTTACCTACCACCTGCCCCTATTTGCTCTATAAAAGAAATTAGCATCCAAACCAGGCAAGATGGTTTGCTAGACACAGGTCCACCATATTCTCAGTGAGCAGTCTTTCCAAATAAAGTCATTGTTCCTTGCCCCAACAGTTCATCTCTCGATTTTTTGGACTGTTATCCAGTGAGCAGTAAGGACTTGGACTCAGCAACTAAAAGAGAAAATACTCAGTATGATACTTTCATTTAAGAATAAATTATTCATAAGAGATCCATTCAGTCCCTTGAGATATGTGGTAATTTTCAAATATTTTAAATACAAAATTGGGAATATAATTACAAAAGTAGAAAATAAAATTGGGAAAATCTTCAAAATCTGAGATATCACCAAACATAAAAGTGAGTTACATAAGTTATATAAAGTTGAAGCTGAAATATAAATTCCAGGAAAAATGGAAGGGCCACATTCTACTTCCACAATCTAATCAAACATTGATACTATTTGGGCAGCAGTCCTAAGATGGCAGAGGAATGGGATGGGGAGACCACTTTCTCCCCCACAAATTTATTGAAAAATCATTTGAATGCTGAGAAAATGAATGTGCCCAGAAGTTGCTAACAACTTCTGAATGCTGGTGGAGGACACCAGGCACCCAGAAAGGCAACCCATTCTCTTCAAAAGGAGCTGGACAAAATATAAAAGATAAAAAGAGAGACAAAAGAGTTAGGGATGGAGACTTGTCCCGGGGAGGGAGTCGTGAAAGAGGAGAAGTTTCCAAACACCAGGAAACCCTCTCACCCACAGGTCTGTGGGAGTTTTGGAGTCTCAGAGAGCAACATAGCCAGGAGGAAAAAATAAATAAATAAAACCCACAAATTACACACCTAACCACAACTGCCAGCGGAGAAGTAGCCCAGACACTCACATCCACCACCAGCAAGTGGGGGCAAAACAAGGAGGTGTGGGCTGCATTGCTTAGGGTAAGGACTGGGCCTGAATACCCTGAGAACAATCTGAGGGAGCTAATATGAGACAGCAACTCAACTGGGATAGCCAGAGAGAGAGAAAAGAAGAAAAAGAAAGAGAAAGAGAGAGAGAGAACTTTCCCATGAAAAGCTCTAACCTAAGGCACTGCTAGGCCCACTCACAGAACAAAGGACTGAGCAAATACCAGAGGAGAGCTAGCCGGCTGTGGACCAGCACATCCCCTGCCAGAGGCAGAGAGGCAGGCAGGCGACAGCCAGACTGGGAAGGCGAGGGGCAATCTTGCCCCACAGACAGCATCCTCCACCAAACTGAGAGTAGGCTACCAGTTACTAACCAAGTCTTCCTGGGATCCTGGATGGTTGACATCCACCAGGAAGGTCTCAGCCAGAGATCAGCGCCCCAGGGGAGACACGTGGCACACCTGAGACAGGGGTCCCTCTGCGCACCCAGGAAACCGAGTGTCTGGGACGGGGGAGTTGATAAGATGCAACACCCACCTGGGGAGAGTGTGCTCACCAAGCACCTGGCCACATGAGCCACTTGGAACTGGGAAGGGCACAAAACGCAGGCCCAACTGAGTCTGTGCCTTTGTGGAGTACCCGAGAACCTGAGCGGCTTAGACCTGGGAAATGCATGCAACCCAGGGCCCGCTTTAGACAGTTCTCCTGCAGAGGAACCTGGAGCCTGAGCAGTGTAGACTGGGAAAGCACACACAACATGAGCAGGGGCAAACCCAGCGTGGCCCAGACACTGCGAGCGCTCCCCACACATGCCAGTGATATTTGTTTGCAGTGCTCCTCCCTCCCCACAGCAGGACTGAACAAGTGAGCCTAGATAAGTGACCACCTTTGCCCCCTTGTGTCCGGGTAGAAATTAGACACTGAAGAGACTTGCAAACAGAAGCAGCCAAAATAAACAGAAGGAACCACTTTGGAAGTGACAGGTGCAACAGATTAAAACCCTGTAGTTAGCACTGACTACATTAGAAGGGGCCTATACACCTCAAGAGGAAGTATAAGCTGGAACAAGAACTATCTGAAACTGAACTGATTCCACATTGCCTGCAACAGCTCCAGAGAAATTCCTAGATATATTTTACTATTATCATTTTTTAATTGGTTTTAAATTTTAAGTCCTTTATTATTTCTTTAATTTTCATTTTTATAACCTACTATTACCTTGCAAAAAAAGGCCCTATTTTTAAAGCGAATTTCATATACACTTTTTATAATTTTTGTGATTTGTTTTGTTTTTTTAATATTGTATTTTTGAGAACCTAACATCTACTCTAGATTTTTAATCTTTGCTTTTTGGTATTTATTATCAACTTTGTACCCTTAAGAATCCAATCTCCAGTACCCATTTTTACTTAAGAGTGTGATTACTAGCTTGATTGCTCTCACCCCCTTTTGACTCTCCTTTTTCTCCCCCAGGTCACCTCTATCTCCTCCCTCCTCCTTCTCTTCTCTACCAAATTCTTTGAATTTCTTTGGGTATTCTGGGCTTTGGAGAACACTTAGGGAATAGATCACAAGCTAGATCTGTCTCCCTCCCCTTCTGACTCCCCCTCTTCTCCTCCTGGTCACCTCTATCTCCCTCTTCCCTCTTCTCTTCTCCACGTAACTCTGCAAACCTCTCTGGGTGTCCCTCACTGTGGAGAATCTTTTCTCCATTAATCTAGATGTTTTATCATTGGTGCAGTATGGATGGAGAACTCTTGAGGCTACTGTAAGAATAAGGCTGAAAACCAGAGAGAGGACGCTTAAATCCAAAACTTGAGAACACCAGAAAACTCCTGACTCCAGGGACAATTAACTGACAAGAGCTCATCCAAAATTCTCCATACCTACACTGAAACCAAGCTCCACCCAAGAGCCAACAAGTTCCAGAGCAAGACATACCATGCTAATTCTTCAGCAACACAGGAACATAGCCCTGAGCATTAATATACAGGCGGCCCAAAGTCACATCAAACCCACAGACATCTCAAAACTCACTACTAGACCCTTCATTGCACTCCAGAGAGAAAAGATCCAGCTCCACCAACCAGAGCACCAACACAAGCTTCCCTAACCAGGAAACCTTGACAAGTCACTCATCCAACCCCACCCACAGGGAGGAACCTCCACAATAAAGAGGAACCACAAACTTCCAGCATACAGAAAGGGCACCCCAAACACAGCAACCTAAACAAGATGAAAAGGCAGAGAAAACTTCAGCAGGTAAAGAAACATGATAAATGCCCACCAAACCAAACAAAAGAGGAGAAGATAGGGAGTATACCTGAAAAAGAATTCAGAACATGATAGTAAAAATGATCCAAAATCTTAAAAACAAAATGAAGTTACAGATAAATAGTCTGGAGATAAGAATTGAGAAGGTGCAATAAATGTTTCACAAGAACCTAAAAGAAATAAAAGAGTCAATCAGTCATGAATAATGCAATAAGTGAGATCAAAAACACTCTGGTGGGAACCAACAATAGAACAACTGAGGCAGAAGATAGGATAAGTGAGGTGGAAGATAGAATGGTGGACATAAATGAAGCAGAGAGGAAAAAATAATTAAAAGAAATGAAGACAACCTCAGAGACCTCTTGGACAATGTCAAATGCCCCCAACATTCTAATCATTGGAGTCCCAGAAGAAGAAGACAAAAAGAAAGGTCATGAGAAAATGCTTGAGGAGATAATAGGTGAAAAATCCCTACAATGGGGAAGGAAATAGCCACCCAAGTCCAAGAATCCCAGAGAGTCCCAAACAGGATAAACCCAAGGTTAAACACTCCAAGACACATATTAATCAAATTAATGAATATAAAACACAAAGAACACATATTAAAAGGAGCAAGGATAAAGCAACAATTAACACGCAAGGGGATTCCCATAAGGATAACAGCTGATCTTTCAATAGAAACTCTTCAGGCCAGATGTGAATGGCAGTAAATACTTAAAGTTATTAAAGAGGAAAACCTACAAACCAGATTACTGTACCCAGCAAGGATCTCATTCAAATATAAAGGAGAAATCAAAAGCTTTACAGACAAGCAGAAGCTGAGAGAATTCAGCACCACCAAACCAGCTCTTCAACAAATGCTAAAGGATTTTCTCTAGACAGGAAACACATAAAAGGTGGATAAACTTGAACCCAAAACAACAAAGTAAATGGCAATGGGATCATGCTGCTGGTGCTGCTGCTGCTGCTGCTAAGTTGTTTCAGCCATGTCTGACTTTGTGCGACCCCATAGACAGCAGCCCACCAGGCTCCTCCATACCTGGGATTTTCCAGGAAAGAACACTGGAGTGGGTTGCAATTTCTTTCTCCAATGCATGAAAGTGAAAAGTGAAAGTGAAGTCACTCAGTCGTGTCCAACTCTTAGCGACCCCATGGACCGCAGCCTACCAGACTCCTCCATCCACGGGGTCATACTCATCAATAATTACCCCAAATGTAAATGGGTTGAATTCCCCAACCAAAAGACAAAGACTGGCTGAATGGATACAAAAACAAGACCACTATATATGCTGTCTACAAGAGACCCACCTCAAAACAAGGGAAACATACAGACTGAAAGTGAAGATCTGGAAAAAGATATTTCACACAAATGGAAACCAAAAGAAAGCAGGAGTAGCAATACTCATATCAGATAAAATAGACTTTGAAATAAAGGCCATGAAAAGAGACAAAGAAAGGCACCAGATAATGATTAAAGAATCAATCCAAGAAGAAGATATAACAATTATAAATATATATGCACCCAACATAGGAGCACCACAATATGTAAGACAAATGCTAACAAGTATGAAAGGAGAAATTAACAGTAACACAATAATAACGGGAGACTTAAATACCCCACTCACACCTATGGATAGATGAACTAAACAGAAAATTAGCAAGGAAACACAAACTTTAAATGATACAATGAACCAGTTAGACCTAATTGATATCTATAGGACATTTAACCCCAAAACAATGAACTTAACCATTTTCTCAAGTGCATACAGAACCTTCTCCAAGACAGATCACATCCTAGGCCATAAACCTAGCCTTGGCAAATTCAAAAAATTGAAATCATTTCAAGCATCTTTTCTGATCACAGTGTGGTAAGATTAGATGTCAACTACAGGAAAAAAACTATTAAAAATACAAACATATATATGCTAAACAATACACTTCTGAATAACCAAAAAATCACAGAAGAAATTGAAAAAGAAACCAAAATACACATAGAAACAAATGAAAATGAAGACATAACAACCCAAAACCTATGGGACATAGTAAAAGCAGTGCTAAGGGGAAGGTTCATAGCAATACAAGCTTACCTCAAAAAACAAAAGAAATGTCAAATAAATAACCTAACTCTACACCTAGAGCAACTAGAAAAGGAAGAAATGAAGAACCCCAGGGTTAGTAGAAGGAAAGAAATCATAAAAACTAGGGTAGAAATAAATGAAAAAGAAACAAAGGAGACCATAGCAAAAATCAACAAAGCTAAAAGCAGGTTCTTTGAGAAGATAAACAAAATAGACAAACCATTAGCCAGATGCATAAAGAAAAAAGGGGAGAAGAAATAAATTAACAAAATTAGAAATGAAAATGGAGAAATCACAACAGACAACACAGGATACAAAGGATCATAAGAGACTACTATCAGCAACTATATGCCAATAAAATGGACAACTCAGAAGAAACAGACAAATGCTTAGAAAAATATAACTTTCCAAAACTGAATCATGGAGAAGTAGAAAATTCTAACAGACCCATCACAAGCACAGAAATCGAAACTGTAATCAGAAATCTTCCAGCAAACAAAAGCCCAGGGCCAGATGGCTTCACAGCTGACTTCTACCAAAAATTTAGAGAGGAGCTAACACCCATCCTACTCAAATTCTTCCAGAAAATTGCAGAGGGAGGTAAACTTCCAAACTCATTCTATGAGGCCACCATCACCCTGATATACCAAAACCAAAGATGACACAAAAAAAGAAAACTACAGGCCAACATCACTAATGAACATAGATGCAAAAATCCTTAACAAAATCCTAGTAAACAGAATCCAACAACATATTAGAAAGATCATACATCATGACCAAGTGGGCTTTATCCCAGAGATGCAATGATTCTTTAATATCCTCAAATCAATCAATGTGATACACAACACTAACAAATTGAAAGATAAAAAGCATATGATTATCTTAATAGATGCAGAGACAATTTTGCCTTTGACAAAATTCAACATCCATTTATCATAAAAAAAAAAACCTCCAGAAAGCAGGCATAGAAGGAACATACCTCAACATAATAAAAGCCATCTATGATAAATCCACAGCAAACATTATCCTCAATGGTGAAAAATTCAAAGCATTTCCCCTAAAGTCAGGATCAAGACATGGTGCCCACTCTAACCACTACTATTCAACATAGTTTTGAAAGTTTTAGCCATAGCAATCAGAGAAGAAAAAGAAATAAAAGGAATCCAGATTGCAAAAGAAGAACTAAAACTCTCACTGTTTGCAAATTACATGATCCTTTACATAGAAAACACTAAGGACTCCACCAGAAAATTACTAGAACTAATCAATGAATAGAGTAAAGTTGCAAAATATAAAATTAACACAGAGACATCTGTTGCATTCCTACAGACTAATAATGAGAAAAAAGAAAGAGAAATTAAGGAAACAATTCCATTCACCATTGCAAAGAAAAGAATAAAATACTTAAGAATAAATCTACCTAAAGAAACAAAAGACCTATACACAGAAAACTATAAAACACTGATGAAAGAAATCAAAGATGACACAAACAGATGAATAAATATACCATGTTCATCAATCAGAAGAATCATTATAGTGAAAAAAAGTATACTACACAAAGCAATCTATAGATTCAATGCAATCCCTATCAAGATACCAATGGTATTTTTCAGAGAATTAAAACAAATAATTTCACAATTTGGATGGAAATGCAAAAAACCTTGAATATAACCAAAGCAATCTTGATAAAGAAGAATGGACCTGGGGGAATCAACCTGCCTGATTTCAGACTATACTACAAAGCTACAGTCATCAAGACAGTATGGTACTGGCACAAAGACAGAAATATAGATCAGTGGAACAAAATAGAGATCCCAGAGATAGATCCATGCACCTATGGACACTTTATCTTTGACAAAGGAGGCAAGAATATACAATGGAGAAAAAACAATCTCTGTAACGAGTGGTCCTGGGAAAACTAGTCAACCTCCTGTAAAAGAATGAAACTAGAACACTTTCTAACACCATATACAAAAATAAACTCAAAATGGATTAAAGATCTAAACTTAAGACCAGAAACTATAAAACTCCTAGGGAAAACATAGGCAAAACACTCTCTGACATAAATCACAGCAGGATCCTCTATGACCCACCTCCCAGAGTAATGGAAATAAAAGCAAAAATTAAAAAATGGGACCTAATGAAACTTAAAAGCTTTTGCACAACAAAGGAAACTATAAGCAAGGTGAAAAGACAGCCTTCAGAATGGGAGAAAATAATAACAAATGAAGAAACTGACAAAGAATTAATCTCAAAAATATATGAGCAGCTCCTACAGCTCAATTCCAGAAAGATAAATGACCCAATCAAAAAATGGGCCAAAGAACTAAGCAGACATTTCTCCAAAGAAGACATACAGATGGCTAACAAACACATGAAAAGATGCTCAACATCACTCATTATCAGAGAAATGCAAATCAAAACCACAATGAGGTACCATCTCACACTAGTCAGGATGGCTGTTATCAAAAAATATACAAGCAATAAATGCTGGAGAGGGTGTGGAGGAAAGGGAACCCTCTTACACTGTTGGTGGGAATGCAAACTAGTACAGCCACTATGGAGAACAGTGTGGAGATTCCTTAAAAAGCTGGAAACAGAACTGCCATATGACCCAGCAATCCTACTGCTGAGCATACACACCAAGGAAACAAGAATTGAAAGAGACACTTGTACCCCAGTATTTATCACAGCACTGTTTACAATATCCAGGACATGGAAGCAACCTAGATGTCCATCAGCAGATGAATGGATATGAAAACGGTGGTACATATACACAATGGACTATTACTCAGCCATTAAAAAGAATACATTTGAATCAGTTCTAATGAGAAGGATGAAACTGGAGCCTATTATACAGAGTGAAGTAAGTCAGAAAGTAAAACACCAATACAGTATGCTGCTGCTAATACAGTATACTAATGCATATATATGAAATTCAGAAAGATAGTAATGATGACCCTATACAGGAGATGGCAAAAGAGACACAGATGTATAGAACAGTCTTTTGGACTCTGGGAGAAGGCGAGGGTGGGATAATTTGAGAGAATAGCATTGAAACACGTATGTCATCATATGTGAAACAGATCACCAGTCCAGGTTTGATGCATGAGACAGGCTGCTCAGGGCTGGTGCACTGGGATGACCCTGAGGGATGGGACGGGGAGGAAGGGGGGGTTCAGGATGGGGAACATATGTACACCCATGGGTGATTCATGTCAATGTATGGGGGGAAAAACTACAATATTGTAAAGTAGTTAGTCTCCAATTAAAATAAATAAGCTAGTTTAAAAAAAAATGATATTTGGCTCAGGCTTTGACCTCTGCTACCATAGGCACTGATTAAGCCCTAGGACAATAGGAACTTTTAGAGTTACCTTTTCAAAGACAAATTTCAGATCCATATTTAAACCTTTATTCCTCAGACTGTAAATGAAGGGGTTATTATGGGTGTGACCACAGTGTACATCACTGAGGCAATTGCACTTGAGTGTGAGCTATGGGTAGAAGCAAAGCTATGGTACACTCCAAGGCCTGTACAATAAAATAAGGAGACAACTGAGAGGTGTGATGCACAGGGGGGAACTGTTTTATACTTCCCCTGAGCTTATGAGATTGCACATATGGAGGAAACTACTTTAGAGTAAGAGTAAAAGATAACAGCTGACTCCAGTACTCTTGCCTGGAAAATCCCATGGACAGAGGAGCCTGATAGGCTATAGTTCCAGTGGTCACAAAGAGTTGGACACGACTGAGTGACTTTACTTACTTAAAAGATACCAACTAGGGGACCACCAGTAAGGAACACAGCTTCAAAGTACATCACCATGTTATAGAGAAAGGTGTCAGAATTTACAAGTTGGGTCATCTGATTGAGTTCACAGAAAAAGTGAGAGATTTCTAAGACTGTACAGAAAGACAGTTGCAACACCATTAAGTTTTCTAACAAGGAATGCAAGACACTGACGATCCAGCATACCAGAACCAGCAGTCTACAGAGCGGGGGGCTCATGATGACCGTGTAATGCAGGGAGTGGCAGATGGCCACAAACCTATCATAGGCCATCACAGCCAGGAGGAAGTTGTCCAACTCTGCACACAGCATAAGAAAAAATACCTGAGTGATGCAGCCTTCATAGCTGATAACTTGGCTCTGGGTCTGGATGTTCCACAGCATCTTTGGGATGGTGGTGGATGTGACACATAGGAATACAAAGGACAGGTTGAAGAAGAAGGAGTACACAGGGGTGTGGAGGTGGGAGTCAGCTGACAGCCAGGATTATGAGCAGGTTTCCAAACACAGTGATCAGGTACATGGAGAGGAAAAGTCCAAATATGAGGGGCTGCAACTTTGGTTCCTCTGAAAATCCAAGAAGAAATTCAGAAACTCGTGTTATATTCTTTGGTGCCATGTGGTGCAGGTGACTACAGAATAGGGGAAAATAACATGACTAATTATCACACAAATAGGCATTCCTCATATTGTTGAAATACTATTTATATCTTGCTGTTAAAACATTAATTTCAATATTTGCTCATAGATATTACAATGTGTATAGAGTTCCAAAAAACAAAATCTCCTAAGGTCTTGTCATGGAGAAAAAATAAAAATTAAGCATATATATAGCATATCAGATGGTAACAGACATGATGAAGAGAATGAAGTCAAATGTGACAGAAAGTGCTAAGTGTGGCTGTTATTTGTATGGGTGTTCAAGCAAGACATGCCAGCAGATAGGGTCAGATAGGGTGATATTTGAACAGAGACTTCAAGGAAGAGAGAGCAAGAGCCATGAACAAGTGCTGAGAAGTGCATACCACTGCTACTAAGTCGCTTCAGTCATGTCCAACTCTGTGAGACCCCATAGACGGCAGCCCACTAGGCTCCCCCATCCCTGGGATTCTCCAGGTAAGAACACTGGAGTGGGTTGCCATTTCCTTCTCCAATGCATGAAAGTGAAAAGTGAAAGTGAAGTCACTCAGTTGTGTCTGACTCTTCGTGACCCCATGGACTGCAGCCTGCCAGGCTCCTCTGTCCAGGGGATTTTCCAGGCAAGAGTACTGGAGTGGGGTGCCATCGCCTTCCCCGAGAAGTGTGTGAGCATAACCAAATTTAATAAGGAAAGAAATTTAGAAAGAAGGCATTAGACGTGCATGCGGGCTCAGTCGCTTTAGTAGTGTCCAACTCTTTGCAACCCCATGGACTGCTGTAGGCCCCCAGACCCCTCTGTCCATGGGATTATCCTAGTAAGAATACTAGAGTGGATTGCCATTTCCTACTCCAGAGCCTCTTCCCAACCTGCATTGAACCTGCATCTCCTGGGTCTCCTGCTTTGGCAGCCAGATTCTTTACCACGGGGCCATCTGGGAAGCCCAAGGCAATAGACATGTACAACTAAATAATTGTTTTTTAATTTAAGGCAAAAGGTGTGTCCCAGAAGTCAATTGAAAAGCAAATGATTCATTTGTAGGAGTTATTTGAAATGTTGATAATTGTAGAAAAATGGCCATAGATATTGGCTTCATAATAATAACAGGCAAATCAAAATGGCCACCAAATATATCAATTTTTACTCTGAACATAGAGCTTAATAAAAGAAGTCTCTTTCATACTCTAGTCCTGGGAAAAAACTGAAAGATCTGTCATACTTTGGGGTGAGAATTCTGAGCTAATAGCAAAGGTACACTGTTTGAATTTTCTAGCAGGTGTGACGTGTTACAAGATTTTTGGGGAAAATCTGAAATAAATAAATATTCAAAAATAGATATTCTTTTTTTTTTCATTTACTTTTATTAGTTGGAGGCTAATTACTTCACAATATTGCAGTGGTTAGATTCTCCATTATTGGTATGATTGACATTCTGGGCCTGGTCGTTGTTTGTGGGGCTGTTTGTCCTGTGCATTGCAGGATGTTTACAGCATCTCTGACTCTACTGAGCCCTCCAGGTGTGACAGTCAGAAAAGTCTCCGGATATTACTTAATAAGCCTTGGTGGGAAAATCATCCATAACTTGAGATTCATCATCTCAAAATATTTTTGTAACATTGATATAATAGCAAGTAAATGAAAAATATATGAAAGACCATTGTGGTGAAAGTAGCACAGGCACATTATGAAAAGTTATAGAGCCATAAAGTAATGAATCATTATGATACTAATGGCTGGATGTACATCCATGAAGAATTTTCAAGTAAGAAGGAAAACGGGACCAAAAGTTGGTGAAATGCACTAAGACATAAAGAACACTTACAAAATGTATATATAGGCTTCTATTATTGCATTTGTGTAAAAGTTTATTGAGTACTCATATGTGCATAATATAGAAAGACAAGTTTTAAAGTTAACTGAGAACACATGGAGAAAACTGTCAGTGAGAAAGAAATTATAATAAGTAGAGTGGTTTGAAAACAAATGCATGTAACAAAATGGAATGGAAATCAACAAGTTATATGAAACTATGAAATAGTAATAATTTAACAACATTAACAAGGGTGATAATATAAAGTTATATTGCCAGCAAGTTGGAAATAAGAGAAAATAACAGAATGACTTATAATATAGGGAGAAAGCATTATCTAAGTTACCGTTTTATCTTACATGAGGATTTGTGGATTTCAAAATGCTTAAGGAAGATACAGGACATATTTAGTCAAATGATGATGAAGAATGTCTTCCATATGATGCTGAATGTAATGTAGCATTTGGAAATAGATCTAGTCACAAAAGGTCAAAAATAATTATGAGGAAAACAGATGCAAAACTTCTGGAAAAAAGTTAAAATGGTGATTTATTATCACTAAGCATGCAGAAATTTCACTATCATCTTTGTTTAGAACAATTATCAGCAAGTGAAGAATTTTAAAGTGACAGCTCTTTTCTTTAGAAAAAATAAACATTGGAGAAAACAAAACATGAGTGATTGATAGATTTGACCACACAATGTTATATACACATATTTCTCTTCAAATGTATCTTTATTTGCATATTAATAATATAAAATAACTAAAAGCAAACAACCAGTTTGTGGGGGAAATCCAATTCTTTGTTTGAAAAATTGCAATCAAGAAATAAACAGCAGTTCTCTGAGCCCCGTGTACAAAAGCAAGGGGTTCATGACTTGAAATTTGCTAAGAAAGCTTTTCCATCTTTTCAACATATGCATCCAAACACACAAAACAATAACTTGTACAGGTGGTGGATACACTAGTTAGCTTGATCTGATGATCTTTCCACAATTTATACATATATCAAAACATCATAAAAGGGACTCACAGATGGATATACTATTAAAGATAAGAATAAATGGTAGAAAAATTCAAGAAAAATTCAAGTTGTACATCTCAAATAAATATAATATCTATTTATATGTCAAGTGTATCTTAATAAAGATGCCTTTAAAAATAACTACTACAACTTAAAAAATAATCCAATTACTAAAACAGGAAAGGACTCACATAGATCATTTGAGAGACAGAAAGCTTATGGCTAACATATCCACATATATAGTTAGCCTCTTGGGAAATGAAATAATAGCAATGTAAGATCATTAGGACTCCTATTTTCTCATCCTAAAATTTTTTCATTTACTTCATAGAAGATATTGTGAAATAGATGTCTGAGATACTGTGAAATAAGTGTGCTATTGTTGCACAGGAGTATTTGCAAGCATCCTTTGGTGTGGATCTTTCTCCTCTCAATATTAAAACATGGTCAAATAAGACCCATCATAAAAATGAGAAATATCTTCACTTTAGGTTATTCCCCTCCACAGCTAATACCCTATTTCTGTACCCCAGTTAACTAATAAGATATTTGGACACAAGTTCTACTTTTCAGTTCAGTTCAGTCACTCAGTAGAGTCCGACTCTCTGCGACCCCATGAATTGCAGCACACCAGGCCTCTCTGTCCATCACAAACTCCCAGAGTTTATTCAAACTCATGCCCATCAAGTCAGTGATGCCATCCAGCCATCTCACCCTCTGTTGTCCCCTTCTCCTCCTGCCCCCAATCCCTCCCAGCATCAGGGTCTTTTCCAATGAGTCAACTCTGCACACAAAGTGGCCAAAGTATAGGCGTTTCAGCTTCAGCATCAGTCCTTACAATGAACACCCAGGACTGATCTCCTTTAGGATGGACTGGTTGGATCTCCTTGCAGTCCAAGGGACTCTCAAGAGTCTTCCCCAACACCATAGTTCAAAAGCATCAATTTTTCAGCACTCAGCTTTCTTCACAGTCCAACTCTCACATCTATACATGACCACTGGAAAAACCATAGCCTTGTTCTACTTTTACAGGAAGCATTTTATGCCTCTCATCCCTCTTCTAATTGGGCTTCCATTCCTATCATTGACTCTTGAGAGTCCCTTGGACTGCAAGGGGATCAAACCAGTCAATCCTAAAGGAAATCAGTCCTGAATATTTATTGGAAGGACCGATACCAAAGTTGAAACTCCGATCCTTTGGCCACCTGATGGGAAGAACTGACTCATTGGAAAAGATCCTGATGCTGGGAAAGATTGAAGGCAACAGGAGAAAGGGATGACAGAGGATAAGATGGTTAGATGGCATCACCGACTAGATGGACATGAGTTTGAGCAAGCTCCAGGATTGTTGAAAGACGGAAGCCTGGTGTGCTGCAGCTCATGGGGTTGCAAAGAGTCAGACACCACTGTGCGACTGAACTGATTTCTGTCATTTAGTTGGCATCACAGAACACTGCCTTTCTGAGTTCAATATTCACTTCTCCTTTTCATATCATAACAATATTAATACATTGATATTTAGTTAAGCAAACACACCAACCACAATGGGCTCTGGGCTCTGGGCTGGGCTGAGCTGGTACTCAAATGACCTCAGGTAAGCATCTGGGATATCCTTCTCTCTAGTCTTTACCTGCAGTGTCCTTTGTGCTCTTGGACTCTCCTGCATGGGAACTCCGAAAAGAAGGTCTTCCTGTGACAGGCTGAATCCTTTCATGGATGGTTGATGTTGGATACTGAGGCTTTGTCCCCAGACAAGACAGCAGGAAGGAGGCAAGCAGTGGTCCCTTAGACTTTGGAATCAAAAAGCAACAACAGTGTCTTATCCATGCCCCAGTGATACAGACTCAAGGATGCTGCTGCTGCTGCTGCTAAGCCACTTCAGTTGTGTCCAATGCTGTGTGACCCCATAGACAGCAGCCCACCAGGCTCCCCCGTCCCTGGGATTCTCCAGGCAAGAATACTGGAGTGGGTTGCCATTTCCTTCTCCAATGCATGAAAGTGAAAAGTGAAAGTGAAGTCGCTCAGTTGTGTCCGACTCCTAGTGACCCCATGGACTGCAGCCTACCAGGCTCCTCCGTCCATGGGGCTTTCCAGGCAAGAGTACTGGAGTGGGGTGCCATTGCCTTCTCCAAGGATGCAGCAGAGGAGATATTTACAGCTCTCTTTGTTTGCTTATTAGGTTCATTTCCCTAATGCTGTAATGACCATGAATTCCCACAGGGAATTCTGACAGAATTCTTGACAGAAAAGATTTTTTTTTTTTTCCCCTGATGATTCTCTATGCCCAGGATACAATTAACAAGCCAGGTGAATTCAGTGCTTTTTAATACTACTATATTAACTCTTGCTTTCCAAAGGTCTAAACTGCCAGCACCTTAACTCAACCCTGAATTTAAATTTACTCCAAAGAGACTGAGGCAACTATCTTGAATAAGTCCACTGACTCATTAAATAATTGACTTGTGACAACTACATACCCCATTAAACCTACAGAAAATTATATTTCCCCTCTTTATAAGGAGGCTTCCCAGATGGCACAGTGGTGAAAGAATCCGCTTGCCAGCACAGGAAACACAAGAGAGGCAGATTTGATCCCTGGGTTGGGAAGATCCAGTAGAGTAGGAAATGACAACCCACTCAAGTATCCTTGCCTGAAAAATTCCATGGACAGAGGAACCTGGTAGGCTACAGTCCATGGGGTCACAAAGAGTCAGACCCACTGAGCGACTGGGCACACATACAGTCATTATATGAGGGACAATTTTGTTTCTTTAAAGTAAAATATTGGACAGTGCATTCTTTCATTTCCTGACACTTTTGCTAAAATCATTAGGCATTTCATATTTATATCTAAAGTTGAGAGTTGTCCTTTTGCTTCTCATTATAAAATGTTTGTAAGTTTGGGGATAGATTTAGATTTTTTTTTAAGTGCCATAATCTGGCTTAGTACAGTGTATGAATATATGTGTTAGTCACTCAGTCGTGTCTGACTCTGAAATCCCATGGTTATAGTCCGTGAATCTCCTCTGTCCATGAGATTTCCCAGACAAGAACACTGGAGTGGGTTGTCATTTCCTTCTCGAGGAGGTCTTCCCAAGCCAGGGATAAAACTTGCGTCACCTGCATTGCAGGAGGATTTTTTACCATCTGCACCGCCAAGGAAACCTGCCTTAGTACATTATAGGAAGTTAATTTTTAGACAAGCTCCTTTTGTGAGGTAGTGCTGTTATAACTCCCTCCTCCATTTCAGGAATGGGTCTGGGATGTATTTAATGTTCTGCTGAAAATTGCAAACTGATTTTGGGGTGGAATCTTGATTGGAATTCTTTCAAGATGCTTCCAGTTCTCAGGCTTTGGTTTGATGTTCTCAATCAGAAATGGTTTTGCCCCTGGGGTTGTTTAACAATGAAAAGTCAAATGCTGCAAAAACACCACAATACACAGGATAGCGGGGAACACAAGTATCCTGTCCCAAAGTGTGAAAAGTCATTTACACCAGCACTTCTCCAACTCCAATGTGCATACAAGTCACCAGGAACTGTATTTCAGGGCAAACTCTCAATGAGCAGGTCTCCAGTGGGCCTGAGGACTCTGCATTTCTAACAATATCATGGCAGTATGAAGTTGCAGGTCCTAATCTCTGGGTAAAATTTTGAGTAACATGGCTCTGGCCCTGTGTTAGAGTCAGGTACAGGAATATTTATGTGTTCTGTAACAAAACTAATTTTTTTACACAATTTTGAAAGAAAACTGTTTCACCCACTGCACAGGCTGTGATAAATTCTGGTTGATTCTTTTATATAAATGCTTTTGAATGATAGTAAATAATATACATCAGGAAAAGACTTTGTAGTTGGCAGAATACAGGCCTCAAAACAATGTGCACATCCTAATCCCAGGTACATTTTTATATGTCAGGTTATATAAAGAGGGATAAAGCTAGTACATAAAGTAAATTTGCTAATCATTGACCTTAAAATGGGCTTCCCTGGTGGCTCAGATAGTAAAGAATCTGCCTGCAAGGCAGGAAAAGCAGGTTTGATCCCTGGGTCTGGAAGATCCCCTGAAGAAGGGAATGGCTACCCACTCCAGTAGTCTTCCTTGGAGAATTCCGTGGACAGAGGAGACTGACAGGCTATATAGTCCATGGGGTCACAAAAGCCAAGCATGACTGAATGACTAACACAGACAGACGAGACCCAGCAATCCAACTACTGGGCATATACCATGAGAAAACCACAATTCATAAAGACACATAAACATCAATGTTCATTGCAACACTGATTACAATAGGACATGGAAGCAACCTAGATATCCATCAATAGATAATGGATAAAGAAGTTGTGGTACATATATATATTATGAAATATTACTTCATCATAAAGAGGAACAAATGTGAGTCAGTTTGAAGTGGATGAACCTAGAGCCTGTTATACATAGCAGAGTCTGAGAGAGAAAAACAAATATCATATGTTCAGTTCAATTCAGTCACTCTGTCATGTCTGAATTTCTGTGACCCTATGGACTGCAGCACGCCAGGCTTCCCTGTCTTTCACCAACTCCCAGAGCTTGCTCAAACTCATGTCCATTGAGTCAGTGATACCATCGAACCATCTCATCCTCTGTCGTCCCCTTCTCCTTCCACCTTCAATCTTTCCCAGAATCAGGATCTTTTCCAATGACTCAGTCCTTTGTATCAGGTAGCCAAGCACTGGAGTTTCAGCTTCAACATAACTCTTTCCAATGAATATTCAGGACTTTTTTCCTTTAGGATTGGCTGATTGGATCTCCTTGCAGTCCAAGGGATTCTCAAGAGTCTTCTCCAATACCACAGTTCAAAAACATCAATTATTTGATGCTCAGCTTTCTTTATAGTCCAATTCTCACATCCATACATGACTACTGGAAAAACCATATCTTTGACTACAGAGACTTCTTGGCAAAGTAACATCTCTGTTTTTAATATGCTGTCTAGGTTGGTCATAGCTTTTCTTCCAAGAAGCAAGCGTCTTTTAATTTCATGGCTATAGTCACCATCAGCAGTGATTTTGGAGCCCAAGAAAATAAAGTCTCTCACTGCTTCCATCGTTTCCCCATCTGTTTGCCATAAAGTGATGGGACAAGATGCCATGATCTTAGTTTTTTGGATGTTAAGTTTTAAGCCAACTTTTTCACTTTAGTCTTTCACTTTCATCAAGAGGCTCTTTAGTTCTTCTTCACTTTCTGCCATAAGGGTGGTGTCATCTGCATATCTGAGGTTATTGATGTTTCTTCCAGCCATCTTGATTCCAGCTTGTACTTCATCCAGCCCAGCATTTCGCATGATGCACTCTGCATATAAATAAGCAGGGTGACAATATGCAACCTTGACGTACTCCTTTCTCAATTTGGAACCAGTATGTTGTTCCATATCCAGTTCTAACTGTTTCTTCTTGACCTGCATACAAATTTCTCAGAAGACAGGTAAGGTGGTCTGTTATTCCCATCTCTTTAAGAATTTTCCACAGTTTATTGTGATCCACACAGTCAAAGTTTTGGCAATAAAGCAGAAGTATATGTTTTTCTGGAACTCTCTTGCACTCTCAATGATCCAACAGATGTCGGCACTTTGATCTCTGATTCTTCCTCTGCCTTTTCTAAATCCAGCTTGAACATCTGGAAGTTCATGGTTCACATACTGTTGAAGCCTTGCTTGGAGAATTTTGAGCATTATTTTTCTAGTGTGTGAGATGAGTGCAATTGTGTGGTAGTTTGAACATTCTTTGGTATTGCCTTTCTTTGGGATTGAAATGAAAACTGATGTTTTCCAGTCCTGTGGCCACTGCTAAGTTTTCCAAATTTGCTAGCATATTGAGTGCAGCACTTTCACTCACTTTCATTTCAGGATTTGAAATAGCTCAACTGGAATTCCATCATCTCCACTAGCTTTGTTCATAGTGATGCTTCCTAAGGCCCACTTGATTTTTCATTCCAGGATGTCTGGCTCTAGGTGAGTGAGATAACCACACCATCGTGGTTATCTGAGTCATGAAGATCTTTTTTGTATAGTTCTGTGTTTTGTTGCCACCTCTTCTTAATATCTTCTGTTTCTGTTAAGTCCATGTCATTTCTGTCTGTTATTGTGCCCATCTTTGCATGAAATGTTCCCTTGTTATCTCTCATTTTCTTGAAGAGATCTCTAGTCTTCCCATTCTATTGTTTTTCTCTATTTAATATCGTGTATTAACACATATATATGAAATCTATAAAAATGGTACTGATGAACCTATTTGCAAGGCAGGAATAGAGACACAGATATAGAAGATGGACTTGTGGACACAGCTGGAGAGGGTTGGACAAACTGAGAGGATAGCAATGACATACCATTGACACTACCACGTGTAAAAAAGCAAGCTAGTGGGAAGCTGCTGTATACCACAGGGAGCCCATCCTGATGCTCTGTGATGACCTAAAGGGGTGGGTTATGGAGGGGGTGGGAGGGAGGCTAAAGAGGGAGGAGGTATCTGTATTTAAAAAATTAAAATAAAATGAAATTATATACAAGAAATGATTTTGGGTACAGACCTAAACATTCCTATACCTGACTCTAGCAGAGGCTGAGAGTGTTGTTACTCAAAGTGTGACCCTCAAGAACAGAATCTGCAGCTTCATACCCCTGCACAGCTATTAGAAATACAGAGTCCTTTGACCCACTGGAGACCTGCTCAGTGAGAATGTGTCCTGAATTACAATTCCTGGTGAGTTATATCCACAGGAATTTGGCAAGTGCTGGTGTAAGTGGGTTTCCTCTCCTGTAGACATTAACATTTGAGGCAGGATAATTATTGGTGTTGAGTGTTATCCTATTAATTGTGAGTGTTTTACAGTATCCCACCTTACATTGCCAAGTAACCCCAGGAGCAAAACCATCTCTAGATAGAACCACAAACCAAAGCCTGAGAACTGGAAGCATCCTGATAGAATTCTAATCAAGATCCCATCCAAAAATCAATTTGTAATTTTCTGCAGAACATTCAATTCCTCTGAGCCCTATTCCTGAAACAGAGGATGAAGTTATAATAGTGCTACCTCATAGAAGGAACTTCTCTAGAAATTAAATCATATCATCCCTATATTGTGCTAAGGTAGGTCATGGTGCTTGAAAATATCTAAATATATCTCATAACTTACATATACTTTATAATGAGGGACAAAATGTCAGCTCTCAACTTTGGGTATAGTATGAAGTTCCTAATGGTTTTAGCAAGTTTCAGGAAACCAAAGATTTCCCAGGTGGTGCAGTGGTAAAGAATCCTCCTGCAATGCAGGAGATGTGGGTTCAATCCCTGGATTGGGAACACTCGCTGGAGGAGGAAATGGCAACCCACTCCAGTATTCTTGCCAGCAAAATATCATAGACAGAGGAGCCTGGCAGGCTGATGTCCGTAGGGTCATAAAGAGTTGGACAGACTGAGAATGCACGAAAAAAGAAAAAATGAAAGTCAGGAAGACAAAGGGTGCACTGCCAAATGTTTTCCATTAGAGAAACAAAACTGTCCCTCTTATAATGAAGGGAATAATTATTTCCTAAGGGTTTCATGGGCTGTTAGCCATCACAAGTCAATGCTTTAATGATTCAAGGGAACTAGTCAAGACAGTTGCCTTAGACTCAGATGTTGGAGAAAACTTAAATTCAGGATTGAGATACAGTACTGGGAGTTTAGACCTCTGGAAAGGAAGAGAGTTAATGGAGAATGACTAATAAACATTGAAATCTCCTGACTTATAGCTAGCATCCTGGGAACAGAGAATCAGAAGACAAAAATCCTTTTTGTCCAGACCAGTGTCCACAGGGAAATCACATAGTAACAAGGGCGGGTTACTACTACAAGGCTTAGTAACAAGAGGAAAATGAACTTACTTAGCAGACAGAGGGAGCGGTAAATAGCTCCTCTGTTACATCCCTGAGCTTGTACAACCTTGGCACAAACTAGACCTAGTTGCTCCTTTTGGAGTCCTAAGTCTGACTAAAGGTCTAATACTTGAACCCTACATGCTCTGTTATCTGGGGACAGAGCTCCAGTCTCCATCATCAACCATCCAGGAAGGGATTCAGACTTCCACGGGGAGACCTTCCTCTAAGAGTTCCCATGCAAGAGATTTCAAGAACCCAAAAGACACTACAAGAAAAGGTCAGAGAGAATGTTCACTAGCGGTCATCTGAGAACCATTTCAGCCTAACTCAGAGCCCAGAGATCACTACGGTTGGTTGCTTGCTTGATTAAATATCAGTCCATTTTTATGATGCTAGAAATAGAAGTGAGCGTTCAACTCAGTATGGCAATATTCAATGTTGCTAATTAAATGATATCAATGTAAGCCCAAAGAGAAGAGGGGTGAGAAACATAAAGTGCTTCCAGTAGAAGTAAAACAAATAGCCAATATCTTATTCATTTACTGGAGTAGAGAAATTGGGTATTAGCAATGGATGGATATAAGACATAGTGAAGGCATTTCTTTTTAATCTGTTTTTAATTGGAGGATAATTGCTTTACAATATTGTACTGGTTTCTGACATACATCAACATGAATCAGTCATAGGTAAACATATATTTACCCTCCCTCTTGAACCTCCCTCCCACCTTTCCCATCCCAAACCTCTAGGTTGTCACAGAGTACTGGTTTGAGCTTCCTGAATCATACAGCAAGTTCCCACTGGCTCTCTCTTTCTATCTTATTTTACATGTGGCATTTCTTTCTAATTTTTATGCCAGGACATACTTGATCATGTTTCAGTGTTGATTAGAAAGGTCCATGCTAAGGAATGACTGCAAATACATCCTTGAAACAGCAGTTGCCAAAGACATAAACTTCACAGTTTTCTTCTGTGAAAGAAATGAAAAAAAATTTATGATGTGAAAAGGAGTGTGCTAATGAACTCAGTTTCCAATTATTTCATTACCTCTGAGGATGAATATATACATGGACTTGTTAGCCCTTTTTTCTCTCTTATTGGCTTGAGTCTTCTGATTTTGTGTAATAGGATCTGTGAACTTTTATTCATATTTTTTAGTGCAGTCTCTCGAAGAATTGGAGTTTTTCACAAATGGCTGTTTTAGTTGCTTTATGTAAGTATAATTGTATTGGAGAGGGACTGTGAGTGTATGTAAATTTTGTGTAATCACATCTACCATCAGTCATATTGTGTTCTCTCCATTGCTCTTCAATTTTAATTTTTTCCTGAAAGAATTGGGCCAGCATATTACTACTCTTCACCTGCAAATCATTGTTTTAAACAAAATGAGTAGTGAAAGTCTACCACTTTTGTTCTAATAAATCACCCTTTATAAGTTACCAGCAAGTTTTACATCTAATTATTCCTTAATGCTCTTTCTGACATTTTGTGACTAGTGTGTGTCGTGTGTGTTAGTTGCTCAGTCATGTCCAACTCTTTGTGACCTCATGGCCCCTCTATCCATGGAATTCTCTGGGCAAGGATACTGGAGTGGTAGCTATTCCCTTTTCCAGGGGATCTTCCTGACCCAGGGATCGAACTCAGGTCTCCTGCATTTGTGATTGGATCTATATCTAAATGTTGCCTCACATTTGGGCATCATGAGGAAAACATCTTTTTTTACCTTTTGACTAAAGATCACTTATACCTCCCTTAAGCATATTGAAAGCCACAAATTTCCATAAATGTGAAATTGCAACTTGTATACTGCTTTCTCCTTACATTTTATTTTTTAATTAATTTTTATTAGAATATAGTTGCTTTACAATATTGTGTTAGTTTCTACTGTACAGCAAAAATACCCTCCCTCCTGTAATTCTTTACACTCAGGTCCCCAAAGGGCATGAAGTAGAGTTCCCTATGCTGTACAATAGGTTTTCATTAGTTATCTATTTTATACACAGTATCAATAGAGTACAAGTGTCAATCTTGACGTCCCAATTCCTCCCACCTCCTCTTATCCCCTTGGTGTCCATACATTTGTTCTTTATGTCTGCTTTTCATATGACCCAGCAATCTCACTCCTGGGCATATACCCAGAGAAAACCATAATTCAAAAATAAATATGCACCCCAATGTTCATTGCAGCACTATTTATAATAGCCAGGACATGGAAGAAACCTAAATGTCCAACAACAGAGAAATTGATAAAGAAAAAAAGGCTGGAATTGTTTCCATGTCTGAAGGTTTTGTATGTGTATGTGGACTGCAGAGGTCATTGATGGTTGGACAAAGATCAGAACTAGGACTAGAACATGCCCATAGGACTTATCAGAAAGGCAATCAAAATCCAAAAAGAACAAAGAGATGCCACATTTGAAAACAGAGAGAGAATTTTGCCAATAGGAGAGTATCATATAAAACCAGTAGCTCAAATAAATATTAAATAGTCTCAGGAAAAATAAGATTTGTTGCATGAGACGAAAAATGGCCAACATTCAATTCATATTCATTGTGCCTTATATACATCTTTTTATAAAGTGTTGGGTTTTTCCCTTTGCTCATTTTTCTCTTCTATTGTACAATTTGTGTTTCAGATTAGAGGAG
>CM035271.1:7880994-7900287 GCA_020226075.1 Hydropotes inermis | reverse complement strand
ATGCCTTCTTCTTTTACATACATACATGCCTTCTTCTTTTACATACATACATGCCTTCTTCTTTTACATACATACATGCCTATCATCCATTGATGTGCACTTAGGTTGTTTCCATATTTGGCTGTTGAAAATAATGTTGTGATGGACTTAGGGGCACATATATCTTTTCAAATTTCTGATTTTGTATTTTTAGGATGAATACTCAAATTGGAATAGCTAGATCATAAGGTAATTTTATGCTTAATTTTTTGAGCAGTCTCCCTACTCTTTTCCATAGTAGCTGTATCAATTTACAGTCCCATCAAGAGCATGGATATAAATGGAGAATAAATTTATAAAAAAGAAGTAACCCACTCCAGTATTCTTGCCTTGGAAAGCCTATGAACAGAGGAGCCTGACAGGAGGTTACAGTCCATGGGGTTGCAAGGTGTTGGAAATGACTTAGCAACTAAACAACAATAATACCTTTTAATTTGTTGAATACCTTTCAATTTGTCTTGATTATATACATATATATATAGAGAAAGAGATCTTTTTTAATATATCAATCCAAACTTTTTCAGAAGTGTATTATTTTATGTGATTCATGGGTCCTTGCATTAAAAAAGTAGAATTGATTATGTATATGAAATGAATTCATACACTTCTCATTCAAAAGTTCAGGTGAAGACAATTCGGTGTGCAGAAAATGTAAAACTATATACTCTGTATCCTAGACATGGAGTATGGGCAGGAAAAGTAGAGATATAGGGAATTAACTGGTGGAGGGATGTACAGTGATATAGGATGTTTTTCTAAGGAGAAGCATATTTAACTATGATGAATGAGATCAAGACCTAGAATGCTGCCAAACATTTCCCTGCAACAGCAGTTTGTGACACATGCATTTCAGTGTCTCCCTCTTCTTAACATTCAAATAAAAAATTTTATTACATCAAAATTTTGTGCCAAAGAGCTTACCCTGCAATTATTTCATTATCTATAAAATTAAATATATGTGTAGAGTCATTTGGTTCAGTTCTGTTCTGTTCAATTCAGTCACTCAGTCATGTCCAACTCTGTGACCCCATGGACTGCAGCACACTAGGCTTCCCTGTCTTTCACCAACTCTAAGAGCTTGCTCAAACTCATGTCCATCTAGTCAGTGATGCCATCGAACCATCTATCCTCTATCATCCCCTTTTCCTCCTGCATTCAATCTTTCCAAGCATCAGGGCCTTTTCCAATGAATCAATTCCTTGCATCAGGTGGCCAAAGTACTGGAGCTTCAGCTTCAGCATCAGCCCTTCCAGTGAATGTTAAGGACTGATTTCCTTTAGGATTAACTGGTTTGATCCAGTAGAATTGTTAGCCCATTACTTCCTCCTTTTAAAACTGACCATTCAAATTCTTTGCTTTCTTATAGGAAATTCAGCAAGATTTTGTTCCTGTTTAGTTTTTTTTTAATATATGCTTTCAAACTAGAAATTGGATTTTTATGATCAAAATTGCTGTTCACCCTGAGATATGTCATGTATATATACAATTATTTGTGTAGAACTTCTGAGAATTTAAAATTTTGTGTCGTAAAACCTACATCAGTCATCCTATGCTCTCTCCAATTTTTTTTTTAACTGATGGAATTGAGCCATCACTTAACTATTCTTCACTTGCAAATCCTTACCTTAAATAAAAATGAAAAGGGATGTTCTTCTTTGTACGTGGTGCAGATAAATCACACTTTTGCATATTTTGAACTACTTTCCACATTTCTTACTCCTTATGGTCCTTTCATTCTAGACCTGTCTCTAAAAGTTGCATCATGTTCAGCCTCTATTTGAAAAGTTCTCTTCTTTACATTTGAATAAATATCACCCTTATCTTCCACATTCATATTGGAATCCATGTTTCTAAGTAAGAGGAAATTCTAACTTGGACAGTGCTTCTGTCTCATATTATAACAACTTTCTGTCATGTTATCTCTTTCAATGTATTTTATTATAAAAAACTGAATTAGTTATATTAAGTTATAATTATCATAACCTTTTCTTTAGAATTTGGTTTTGGATTTTCCATTAATTGTTTCTCATATGGCTTTATTAATATTGAATTTCACAAAGTGCAGAAGGTAAAAAACATGGATGAAGAACCCCTTGTGACTTGAATTTTCAGCAGCAAGAGGGAGAACACCTTGTTCCTCAACATCTTCTGACAGCATTTCTCCTCCCTCTCCCTTCTGCTCATGTCCCTCCCCAGACTGGCTTTCTTTTCTGGACTGGAACATCTTAAACAAGCACCTTCTTCAGGACCTTCAAATTAGCTGCTGCCTTGCCAAGATGCACTACCCCAGGTATGCTCATGGCCCTAGTTCTGTCATCCTTGAGGTCTCCGTTCTAATAGCACCTTGTTCACAGGTCTTACCTAAACATACATGAAAACTCATACTCCCTTTTGACTCTCTACATCATACCTCCTTTCTTTTTCTTCATACCACCCACCACCAGCTGCCATGCTATATAATTTTTGCTGGCTTATATTCTTGGACCATAAAGAAAGCTGAGCACTGAAGAATTGATGCATTTGAACTGTAGTGTTGGAGATGACTCTTGAGCATCCCTTGGACTGCAAGGAGATCCAACCAGTCCATCCTGAAGGAAATCAGTCTTGAGTATTCATTGGAAGGACTGATGTTGAAGCTGAAACTCCAGTACTTTGGCCACCTGATGCAAAGAACTGATTTACTGGAAAAGACGCTGATGCTGGGAAAGACTGAAGGCAGGAGAAGGGGACAAGAGAGGATGAGATGGTTGGATGGCATCACCAACTCAATGGACATGAGTTTGAGCAAGCTCTAGGAGCCGGTGATGGACAGGGAAGCCTGGCGTGCTGCAGTCCATGGGGTCACAAAGAGTCAGACACGACTGAGTGACTGAACTAATTACATAAAATGGAGTTTTTTAAATATTAAGTTACACAGTCCCTATGCAGTACTAAAATCCATACAACTCTTATAACAAACATTTTCTAATGAGGGACTTTCTGGAAGCTCTTTACTGTTGCTGTAAGTATGAAGCTCTTAACTGTTTTGGCAAAACTGTCATAAACCCAAGCACAACACTGTCCAAGGTTTTATATTAAGGAATAAAGTTATCCCGCTTTTGAAGATGGGAATGCTAATTTTCTCTAGATATGGAGGGCTGTGGCTCACCAGGAGTGAAGTCGGTGCCTTGATTAGGGATCTAGCCAAGACAGAATCCTCAAGCTTAGACTCTGGAAAAAATTTGAACTCAGAGATGGGGTGAAGTGTTGAGACCTTAAGGTTTATTCCTCTGGAAGACTTGTGAATTTATTAAAGAAGTAATAAACACTGAATACTGAATTCATCTGGCTTGTAACATTGTATCCCAGACACAAAGTATGAGCAGAACACTTTTCCTATCTGACCAAGCCACTGTCCCACAGGGAAATCAATTATTAGAGGTGGTAGTTACAAAAGGGAAACACGCTAATGAGCAGACATAAAGAGCCATAAATATTTCCTGTGCTGCAGTCCCCAGCCTGTGCAAACTTGGACTAGGTTGGGGCATGGCTGATGCTTGCAGAGTCAGAACTCTAGCTGGGGGACCGATGCCTGACTCCACAATCTAGTCTGTAGACAGAGTTTCTGTCTCCATCAAGATGAGTTGGGCGATGTATGTTGAGACCTTGCTGTCAGAAACTCCAGGTGTGTCCAAGAGCCCAGTAAATACTACAAGAGATCTTCAGATGGAATGACAGCCATGAATATTGACCTGAATTCGCCTGAGCACCTATGTAGACTAAACCCAGAGTCATGATCACTGCAGTTGTTTGTTGTATTGACTGATAAATTAATGGATTATTTCATGATGCATAGAAGTGAATACTGAACTCAGCAATCCAGGGGTCAACATTGACTATTAAATGATGGACATGGAAACCCAGTAGGAAGAGGGATTGAGAGGTACAAAGTGCTTTCAGTAAAAGTGAAACATAAGTACAAGTACCTTTGCAATTAACTTAAATAGTAATATAGGGTACTAGCTATGGGGGGATGTACAGTGATATAGAATATTTTTCAAAGAAGAAGGATATTTCACTATAATGAGTAAGATCCAGAACAAGGAATACTGGCAAACAATTTCCTGTGACAGCAGTTCAGGAGACATACATCTCACAGCATTTCCAGCCTCTTAATATTAAAATTAAAAAAATTTTTATTATGTGAAAATGGGTATGCCAATGAGCCTACTCCACAATTATTCATTGCTTATAAAATTAAATAATGTTAAAGATTAAGTAAAGATTAAATGAGATTAAGTTAATTAAATTCACTAGCCAATTACTTCCTTATTTTAAAATTGACCCGTTCAAGTCCTTTGCTTTCCTATGGGAAGTTCAGGATGTTTTTGCTCCTGTTTTTTTATTATATGCTTTCAAACTAGAAACTTGGTTTTTATCATTAAGATTGCTGTTACCACTTAAATATGTCAAGTATGTATACAACTATTTGTGTAGAATATGTGAAAATTTAAAATTTTTATGTGAAAAATCTGTGTCAGTCATCTTATGCTCTCTCTAATTTTTTTTTTAATTGAAGGAACTGGGCCATCACTCAAATATTCTTCACTTGCAAATACTTGCCTTAAACAAAAATGAAAATGAATGTTCTTCTTCATATTTAGTGCAAATAAGGTACACTTTTGCATATTTCCAACTACTTTCCACATCCCTTACTGTCTTTTTGTTCTAAATCTATCACTAAAAATTGCATTGTAGTCAGTCTCCATCTGAAAGACTCTTTTCTTTACATTTGAATAAATATCACCCTTATCTTACATATGCATATTGGAATCCTTATGTTTCCATATAAGAGAAAATTATTACTTGAATAGTGTTTCTGTCTCATACTATAAAAACTTACTGTCATCTTATTTCTTTCATTGTCTTTCATAATAAAAAATTGAATTAGTGATATTATTAAAATATTATGACTCAGAAGGCAAGATGGTTGGATGGCATCATCAACTCAATTGACATAAGTTTGAGCAACCTCCCGGAGACAGTGAAGGAAAGGGAATCCTGGTGTGCTGCAGTTCATGGGGTTGCAAAAAATGGGACAAGATGTAGTGAAAGGTTATTGCTGAGCCATGAAACATGCTGGGATTCTTGGCCTCAAGAGGAGAAGAATTAGATCCAGGGCCAGGACAAGGCTTGATCACTCAGAACTTTTTTGTAATAAAGTTTTATTAAAGAGAGAAAGCTTCTGACATAGACATAGACATCAGAAGCAGGCAGAAAGAGTGTCCCCTTGCTAGTTTTTAGCAAGAAGTTTATAGACCTATTAGCAGGCTGCTAAAAGGAAATGTCTCAAAACTCAGAGTGGCACCAGGCCCCTCACCCACAATATGCATCTTGAGATAACATCAGCACAAGGTGAGTTATCCCAGGCCATAAAACAATTGACATGAATCTTGAAGAAAGACAGATTCCCAAGCAAATACATAGTCTCATTAACACATCTAAAGAGAACATTTCCATAAGAAAAATGAATTGCTTAGCTCAAGATTTGAAAAAACCTCAGGTGGAAACAGATGTCCTCATGGCAACACAGAATTTTAAAAGAACCCACCTTTTCAGTGTAATTTTAATTTTGCCTTTTAATTTTGTATGGAGAAGGGGGGAAGGTCTGACACTTGTAGTTTATTTCCTCCTGCCACTTAAGTGCTGAAACTTGCAGCCTATTTCTTCCGTTTGGAGACCCCTAGCCTTCCTGCCTGTTACCTTCTCAGTAGCGACTAAACAGCAATGATTATAAACTTTTCATTTGGAATTTGGTTTTGCATTTTCCTTCAGTTGTCTCTCATATGGCTTTTTCTAACAGTGAATTCCTTAAAATATAGAAAATACATAACATGGATGAAGAACTCCTTGTGATTTGATGTTTCAGCAGCAGGAGGGAGAACATCTTGTTCCTCAACATCTTCTGACTCCATTTCTCCTCCCTCTCCCTCCTGCTCATGTTCCTCAAGAGACTGGCTTTCTTTTCTGGATTGGAACATCTTAAACAAGCACCTTCTTCAGGACCTTCAAATTAGCTGCCACCTTGCCAAGATGCCCTGCCCCAGGTATGCTCATGGCCCTAGTCCTGTCATCCTTGAGGTCTCTGTTCTAATAACACCTTGCTCACAGGTCTTGCCTAAACAGACATGAAAAATCATACTCCCTTTCAACTCTCTACATCATACCTCCTTCCTTTTTCTACATAACACCTGTCACCATCTGATATGCTATGTAATTTTTGTTGGCTTATATTCTATCTCCAAAATGGGATCTTAGGAGCTTTTGTTGTCAGCAAACTACATTCCCTGTATAGAGAGTATTTGGGACGTTGTCACTATTCAACTTACATTTTTCAGATGCGTGAAAGAATTTCTCACTAAAACTCTGAATATGTGACATCTTGGGGAAAACACTGACTCTTAGACACATCTGCTAATTAGAGATGACACAGGAGTTTACCTAGTGAAGTGTGAAAGTTGCTCAGTCGTGTCCGACTCTTTGAGACCCCTTGGACTATACAGTCCATGGAATTCTCCAGGCCAGAATACTGGAATGGGTAGCCTTTCCCTTCTCCATGGGTTCTTCCAAACCCAGGGATCGAACCCAGGTCTCCCACATTGCAGGCAGATTCTTTACAAGCTGAGCCACACGGGAAGCCCAAGAATACTGAAGTGGGTAGGGGTTTACCTAAAGTACACAAAATCTGTGAACAAAATATTGACATTAACATCTTTATGGGAAAATATAGAAGATAGCAATTCAGTCATGTGAGTAATGCCCATTTGTGTGAAAATAGTCATGTAATTTTCCCCTTTCCTGGTAGTCAAACCACCAAATGGAACTGAAGAACCTAACAGGGATTTCAGAATTTCACCTTCTGGGATTTTCAGAGGAACCAGAACTGCAACCTCTCATATTTGGACTTTTTCTCTCCGTGTACCTGATCATTGTGTTTGGAAACCTGCTCATCATCCTGGCTGTCAGCTCAGACTCCCACCTCCACACCCCCATGTACTTCTTCCTCTCCAACCTGTCTTTTGTAGACATCTGCTTCACCTCCACCACCATCCCAAAGATGCTGTGGAACATCCAGACCCAGAGCAAAGTCATAACATTTGAAGGCTGCATTACCCAGGTGTATTTTTTCACACTCTTTGTAGTATTGGACATTTTACTGCTGACCATCATGGCCTATGACCGATTTGTGGCCATCTGTCACCCTCTGCACTACACAGTCATCATGAACCCCCGGCTCTATGGACTATTGGTGCTGTTGTCCTGGATCATCAGTGTCCTTCATTCCTTGTTAGAAAGCTTAATGGTATTGAAACTATCCTTCTGTACAGTCTTAGAAATCCCCCACTTTTTTTGTGAACTCAATCAAATGATACAGCTTGCTAGTTCTGACCCCTTTCTCAATAACATACTGATATATTTTGCAGCTGTCCTCGTAGTTGGTGGTCCCCTCTCTGGTATCCTTTATTCATATTATAAGATACTTTCCTCCATACGTGGAATCTCATCCGCTCAGGGGAAGTATAAAGCATTTTCCACCTGTGCATCTCACCTCTCCGTTGTCTCCTTATTTTATTGTACAGGTTTAGGAGTGTACCTTAGCTCTGCTGGTACCCACAGCTCACACTCAAGTGCAACAGCCTCAGTGATGTACACCGTGGTCACACCCATGCTGAATCCCTTCATCTACAGTCTGAGAAATAAAGACTTAAAGAGGGGTCTGAAAATACTCTTTGAAGAGTTAACTCTAAAATGTCATTTTCTCCTTGGGCTTAAGAAGTGCCCATGATAGCAGAGCTCAAAACCTGTACCAAACATTGCCAGTCTTTTATCATATTGTGGAAGTAGAACATTGCCTCTTTTATTTTCCTTAGAATTTCTAGCTTGATTTTGACTTCATACAATGTGTGCCACACACTTGTATGCTTTGTCATATCTCTGATATGCATGATTTTTCCCTTTTTCATTTTCCTACTCTCACAATTTCATTTCCAATCTTGGATGTGAAATATTTGAAAATACCATTTTATCTTGAGTCTACATGGATCTCTTAAGAATTATTTCATCTAAAATAAAATATGTCATATTGAGTATTTTTTTATTTTGTTTGACTGAAAGAAATAATCATGAGCTCATGATTAGACCATCATTTCTAACTTTTGCAAAAACCATTCTTTACATATCACTACATTAATTGCTCTTTTTGATAATAAAAATTTAACATACTGGTTGTTGTCACTGATCAAGGGTATTTTCTACTCATTAGGCTCTTATTTTCTGCACAGTCTTGTGTCTACTCTATCTACCATAGTCACTAGCAATATCTGACAATAAAATACATCTCCAAGTGGAATCTACTCTGAAATCACCTATTAGTAATAGGTATAGTATGGCTAATATGGCCTTGGAATGGGCTTCCCAGGTGATGCTAGTCATAAAGAACCCACTTACCAATGCAGGAGACATAGGAGATGCAGGTTCAATTCCTCAGTCAGGAGGGTTCCCTGGAGAAGTAAATGGCAACACACTCCAGTATTCTTGCCTGGAGAATCCCATGGACAGAGAAGCCTGGCAGTTATGGTCCACTGGGTCACAAAGAGTAGGACACAACTGAAGCAGCTAAGCCTTAGTTAGAGTAGGGTTAAACCTAAGTACGATGAAACAAAATATTAAGTCTATGAAAAAGATGTATTTTTCAGACAGTTCACATACTCTTCAACATATAGGCCATCAGTGTTCATTTATAAGGTATATTCATTGAGCTGAAGGACTGGAGGCACGTTTTGGTTTTTTATTAAATTATTTTCTTGTGTCTGTTTGAAATTTCCACTGCCTCCACAACATATGATTCCTTCCATTCCTCAGAATGAAATATCTTCCACTCTTTAAAATTTTCTCACAACTGCTAAAAGGGCAGAGAATGAACAGTATTAATATCATCCACTATATATTACCTTCATAATTATAGGATGACTCACTGGAAAGCTTGGGTTCCTGTTGTGCAAATATGCATATCTTTCCAGCCTGTCCACATGACCTCAAAGGGATTCATTTATTTTTGACATATTTTTGTTCATTATTTTATATAAAATAAAGTTGAGCAACAGAGTAGTCATGACAGTTATCTTCAAATTTCAAAACAAATGTTTTGTACAAGCAGAATGAGACTATTAAAATTACCTTCAAGTCCATTCAGTTTTATTATCATATCAGTTAGCTGTGAAACTGAGCAGGACCTTGTGGGGTCTTCCCAGAGACAGACCCTCTTGTGTCTCCTTCATCTTGTGTGCTGAGAATTTTAGCCTCTTAGGCTTTCCCTGAGATCCAAAGAAGAGATTTAATCAGAAAAGTGTGAAAATGCAGAACAAAGGAAAACTGTCAAGTAAAACAAAACAAAGTCAAGGACCTTTGAGCTTCCCTGGTGGTTCAACAGTAAATATCTGCTTACCAATGCAAGAGATACAGGTTTGATCCCTGGATCAGAAAGACCCCCTGGGGAAGAAAATGGCAACCCACTCCAGTAATTTTGCCTGGAAAATCCCATGGACAGAGGAGCCTGGCAGGTTACTATCCACGGAGTCGCAAAGAATCAGACACAACTTACTAACTAAACAAAACAACACACAAAATAGCAATAGCCTAGCCATAAAACAAAGTCAGGGTTTCCCAGGTGCCACTAGTAGTAAAGAACTCGCCTGCCATTTCAGGAGATGGAGATTCAGTCCTCGGGTTGGGAAGATCCCTTGGAGGAGGGCATGACAACCATTCCAGTATTCTTGTCTGGAGAATCCCATGGACAGAGGAGCCTGTCAGGCTATGGTCTGTAGGATCTCAAAGAGTCAGACACGATTGAAGTGGCTTAGCACACACAAAACAAAGTTAAGGACCTTTGCTCCTCTTCAAGGGCTATAGATAATTCCCCCTTTTTAACATTAAGGTTTTTTTCCCAGCTATTCTTTTTCTTTAATTAATTTATTTAATTGGAGGATAGTTACTTTGCAATATTATGATGGTTTTTGCTAAACATCAATGTGAATTAGTCACAGATATACATGTGTCCCCTCCAACCTGAGCCCACCTCCCTGACCATCCTATCCCTCTAGGTTGTCATGGAACACTGGCTTTGAGTGTCCTGCTTCATTCATTGAACTTCCACTGGTCATCTATTTTACATATGGCAATGTACATGTTTCATGCTATTCTTTCAAATAGTTCCACACTCGCCTATAGATAATTCTTGCACCATAGATTTGAGTCATCCTGAAGAGTCTAAAACTCCAATCAGGTGGAAAATCTTAACTGCATGCCGACCACAAGCTCCTAGACCTCAGACCAGTTGGAATAAGAAGACTGATGACTGTGATTCCAAAAATATTATTCTCTTAACTTACCACCAATCAATCAGAATAATGGCACACAATGTGATCTCACAACTTTGACCCAGTCTCTCACTCTGTCTTTAAAACCTCTTCCCAGAAATGTATCAGAGATTTGGGGTCTTTTGAGCATAAGTTGCTCATTTTCCTTGTTTGGGACCCTGCAATAAACCCTGTGCTTTGCTGCACCACAACCTGGTGTCAGTAGATTGGCTTTACTGCACTCAGGGGAGCATACTCAAGTTTGGTTCAGTAACAAGTGCTACATGCATACTTGCCTAAATAGAAAAGATTAATAGAGCATCTCTATTATCTAATGTCATGATAGGATGGGGACTTGTTCTGATCTCTGCAGGGCTTTTCATGAGTCTGTTGCTCTTCACTTCCTAAGTCATGTCTGACTCTCTGTGACCCTGTGAACTGCACCATGCCAGGCTTTCCTGCCCTTCACTATCTCCTGGAGTTTGCTCAAACTCACGCCCATTGAGTCAATGATTCCATCCAACCATCTCATCCTCTGTTGCCCCCTTCTCCTCCATGAGTCTAGTGTAGTCAGATATGAAACTCTATGTTGTGATTCTAAGACTCATCCATGATGTCTTGTGAAGCTGTACTCCTCTTCTGTGTAAAACTCCTTTGATATATGTAGGCTAATGTCCCAGTTTTTAGGGGGGAAATGAGTTTATTAAATGTGAGTTGTCTTAATATAATTTAACTACCTTACATGTGTGTGTGCCCAGTAGCTCAGTCATGGCCGACTCCTTTGCTACCACATGGACTGAATCCCACCAGGCTCCTCTGTCTGTGGGATTTCCCAGGCAAAGAATACTGGAGTGAATTGCCATTTCCTTCTCCAGGGAATCTTCCTGACCCAGAGATGGAACCCGTGTCTCCTGCATTTCCTGCACTGGCAGGCACATTCTTTACCACTGATCCATCTAGGAAGTCCTTAACTACTTTAATAGCCACATAAGAAGCTTTGCTTTATCCCATTTAGAAGCAAAACTTCCCACTCCTGTTAGATGTGATTCAGTTACTTTTGTTCCAGATACTACCATGACATGCATACTGGAATTTTTAAATACCCATAAATTGATTAAAGCATAGTTACATATAATAAATTGAACCCAGTTAAAAATTATTAAAATTAAAAGTATATACAACCTAGTTCCATTTCTATATATCTTGAGAAAGTACCCAATAAGTTTTGCTGCTTTGCTATGAACTTTTAATAAGTGGAATTCCCCTGGCCTCTGTTTGCTTACTTTTAAAGGTAATGTGGAATAATAAACATAACTTCTGAGGGATGCTGTGAGAAAATAGGAAATCTATAAAAATAGCTGTATAGCTTAAAAAAATCATATGTAAGAGGCACATGTGTGTGCATTAATTGTATATAATCTTCTCTCAAATAAACACATCAATATACATACAAGCACATGCACACAGAAACATTTATAATCCAATTTTTTATGTTGAAAGAAACTTTTCAAGAAAGTTGTAATATAAAGAAATAATTAGAACAAATAATTTCACAATTTGTATGGAATTACAAAAAAACCTCAAATAGCCAAAGCAATCTTGAGAAAGAAGAATGGAACTGAAGGAATCAACTTGCCTGACTTCAGGCTATACTACAAAGCAACAGTCATCAAGACAGTATGGTACTGGCACAAAGACAGAAACATAGATCAATGGAAAAAAAATAGAAAGCCCAAAGATAAATCTATGCACCTATGGACATCTTATCTTCAACAAAGGAGGCAAGAATACACAATGGAGAAAAGAGAGTCTCTATAACAAGTGGTGCTGGGAAAACTGATCAACCACTTGTAAAAGAAAGAAACGGGAACACTTTCTAACACCATACACAAAAATAAACTCAAAATGGATTAAAGATCTAAACATAAGACCAGAAACTATAAAACTCCTAGAGGAAAACATAAGCAAAACACTCTCTGACATAAATCACAGTAGGATCCTCTATGACCCACTTCCCAGAGTATTGGAAATAAAAGCAAAAATAAAAAAATGGGACCTAATTAAATTTAAATGCTTTTGCACAATGAAGGAAACTATAAGCAAGGTGAAAAGACAGCCTTCAAAATGGGAGAAAATCATAGCAAATGAAGCAACTGACAAAGAATTAATCTCAAAACTATACAAGCAGCTCCTACAGCTCAATTCCAGAAAAATAAGCAACCCAATCAAAAAATGGGCCAAAGAACTAAACAGACATTTCTCCAAAGAAGACATACAGATGGCTAACAAACACATGAAAAGATGCTCAACATCACTCATTATCAGAGAAATGCAAAAAAAAAAAAAAAAACACACAATGAGGTACCACCTCACACCTGTCAGAATGGCTGCTATAAAAAAAGTCTACAAATAATAAATTCTAGAGAGGGTGTGGAGAAAAAGGAACCCTCTTAAACTGTTGGTAGGAATGCAAACTAGTACAGCTGTTATGGAGAACAGTGTGGAGATTCCTTAAAAAGCTGGAAATAGAACTTTAAAAGCTGCCATATGACCCAGAAATCCCACTGCTGGGCATACACACCAAGGAAACCAGAATTGAAAGAGACGCGTGTGCCCCAGTGTTCACTGCAGCACTGTTTATAATAGCCAGGACATGGAAGCAACCTAGATGTCCATCAGCAGATGAATGGATAAGAAAGCTGTGGTACATATACACAATGTAATATTACTCAGCTATTGAAAAGAATGAATTTGAATCCATTCTAATGAGGTGGATGAAACTGGAGCCTATTATACAGAGTGAAGTAAGTCAGAAAGAAAAACACTAGTACAGTATATTAATGCATATATATGGAATTTAGAAAGATGGTAACAATGACCCTATATGTGAGACAGCAAAAGAGACACAGATGTATAGAACAGACTGTTGGACTCTGTGGGAGAAGGGGAGGGTGGGATTATTTGAGAGAATAGCTTTGAAACATGTATATTAACATAGGTGAAATAAATCACCAGTCCAAGTTCAATGAATGAGGCAGGGTGCTCAGGGCTGGTGCACTGGGATGACCCTGAGAGATGGGATGGGGAGGGAGGTGGGAGGGAGGGTCAGGATGGGGAACACATGTACACCCATGGCTGATTCATGTGAATTTATGGCAAGAATAATTAAGAAATTTAAAATTTTTTTAATTAAAAAAATAAAAATAAAAAATAAAGAAATAAAAATAATGAATGTCTGAATTAACATGAAATTCAAGGAATATAGAAATTTAGACAAAATAATTTAAGTTAACATGGGCTTCCCTTGTGGCTCAGTGACAAAGAATCCACCTGCCAATGCAGGAGACACAGGTTCAATCCCTGGGTTGGGACAATCCCCTGGAGAAAGAAATGGCAAACCACTCCCACATTCTTGCCTGGGAAATCCCATGGACAGAGGAGCCTGACAGTCTTAGTGACTGAACAAAAATTGTGTGATATTACTTTTGATAAAAATGACATCTTAATTATCAGACCCATACTTAATAATTAGACCCACACTTATATTTATGGAATGAGAACTCAATGTACCAACTAATAGGGCAAACATATCCAAACTGACTCATTTTTCTCTCCTATTAAAGTGGGTCACTCATACAAAATACCTTAATCTAGAGGAAATTAAATGACTGAATTGAGAAACTTAAACTCAGTTCCTGTGAACGTATTTTATTGGCTAAATGACTCAATTCATTCCTACTGCTGTGTAACAAATTACTGCACTAGCGCCTTAAAAATTAAAGTCCTAAGACAACCTCTTTAACAAGTGGTGCTGGGAAAACTGGTCAACCACTTGTAAAAGAATGAAACTAGAACACTTTCTAACACCATACACAAAAATAAACTCAAAATGGATTAAAGATCTAAATGTAAGAACAGAAACTATAAAACTCCTAGAGGAGAACATAGGCAAAACCCTCTCCGACATGAATCACAGCAGGATCCTCTATGACCCACCTCCCAGAATATTGGAAATAAAAGCAAAAATAAATAAATGGGACCTAATGAAACTTAAAAGCCTTTGCACAACTAAGGAAACTATAAGCAAGGTGAAAAGACAACCCTCAGATTGGGAGAAAATAATAGCAAATGAAGCAACAGACAAAGGATTAATCTCAAAAATACACAAGCAACGCCTGCAGCTAAATTCCAGAAAAATAAACGACACAATCAAAAAATGGGCCAAAGAACTAAACACACATTTCTCCAAAGAATACATACAGATGACTAAGAAACACATGAAAAGATGCTCAACATCACTCATTATCAGAGAAATGCAAATCAAAACCACAATGAGGTACCATTACATGCCAGTCAGGATGGCTGCTATCCAAAAGTCTACAAGCAATAAATGCTGGAGAGGGTGTGGAGAAAAGGGAACCCTCTTACACTCTTGGTGGGAATGCAAACTAGTACAGCCGCTATGGAGAACAGTGTGGAGATTTCTTAAAAAACTGGAAATAGAACTGCCATATGACCCAGCAATCCCACTCCTGGGCATACACACCGAGGAAACCAGAAATGAAAGAGACACATGCACCCCCATGTTCATCACAGCACTGTTTATAATAGCCAGGACATGGAAGCAACCTAGACGCCCATCAGCAGACGAATGGATAAGGAAGCTGTGGTACATATACACCATGGTATATTACTCAGCCATTAAAAAGAATTCATTTGAATCAGCTCTAATGAGATGGATGAAACTGGAGCCCATTATACAGAGTGAAGTAAGCCAGAAAGATAAAGAACATTACAGCATACTAACACATATATATGGAATTTAGAAAGATGGTAACAATGACCCTATATGTGAGACAGAAAAGAGACACAGATGTATAGAACAAACTTTTGGACTCTGAGGGAGAAGGCAAGGGTGGGATGTTTCAAGAGAACAGCATCGAAACATGTATATTATCTATGGTGAAACAGATCACCAGCCCAGGTTGGATGCATGAGACAAGTGCTCGGGCCTGGTGCACTGGGAAGACCCAGAGGAATCGGGTGGAAAGGGAGGCGGGAGGGGGGACTGGGATGGGGAATACATGTACCTCCATGGCTGATTCATGTCAATGTATGACAAAACCCACTTCAATACTGTAAAGTAATTAGCCTCTAACTAATAAAAATAAATGAAAAAAAAAATTAAAGTCCTAAGAATCAGAAGTCTAGTTTCATCTCAATGGGCTGAATACAAGGTGTCTGTGAGAACTGGGATCCACCTGGATGCTCCAGGGAAGAAAACTTCCCTAGATTACTTTCTAGTAGGCATATGTATTCCTGATCAAGTGGTTCTTTTGTTGTTTTTGCTCACTGTTGTTCAGACACTAAGTTTTGTCCAACTCTGTGACCCCATGGACTGCAGCACTCAAGGCTTCCTTGTATTCATTATCTCCCAGAGTTTGCTCAAACTCATTTCCATTGAGTCGATAATGCCATCCAATCATTTCATCTTCTGTCATCCCCTTCTCCTCCTGCCCTCAGTCTTTTCCAGCATTGGGGTCTTTTCCAATGAGTCAGTCCTCCGCATCAGGTATTACTTTGTCATCTTCAAAATGGGCAGCATAGCATCTTCAAATCTCTCTCTGATTCCAGTGCATCCTCTAGTCAACACATTTAGAGGACCATTAGGATTACTTTATACAAACCTCGATAATCCAAGCTAATCTTCTCATTTTAAAGTCAATGATTAACAAATTTTTAATCTACCAGCATTATGCTGTAAGCTAACATATTCAAAAGCTCATGGGATTAGGATGTGGACAGCATTTTAAGGCCCATATTCTGCGCACTACAAGGCTTTCTCTGTTATATGTTATTTGATGTCATTCAAAAGCCCTTACATAAAAATTAAACAGAATTTATCACAGCCTCTGCAGTGAATGAAAACTTTGCATTCAAAGTTACATACAAAAATGATTGGGGGGGGGGACTTCCCTGATGGCCCAGTGGTTAAAATTCTGCCCTTCTAATGCAGGGGATGAGGGTTTGATCCCTGGTCAGGAAACTAAGATCCCATGTGTTCCCTGGGGTACAGCCAAGAAAAACTGATTTTGGAGAGAAAACAGTGAAACATTCCTGTAACTGAATGTAACACAGGACCAGAGCTTTGTTACTCAAAGTATGATGACAGACTAGAGCCTGCAGCTTCACAGTGCTCAGGATCTTGTTAGCAATGCAGCGTCTTAGAGCCCAAGAGACATTCAATCGGAATTTGCCCTGAATTAGAATTCCTGGCGATTTGTATGTACAATGGAGTTGCAGAAATGCTGGCGTAAATGAGTTTTCTCACATTCTAGGGGTTAATATTTGGGGAAGGATAGTTACTTGTGTTGAATGTAATCCCATGTGTTGTGAGTGTTTAGCAGCATCCCACCTTACATTGACAAAGAAGTCCAGGAGCAAAACCACCTCGGCCTGAGAAACACAACCCAAAGTCAGAGAACTGGAACCACACTGATAAAAATGCATTAAAGAGTCCATCCCTAAATTGGTTCATAATGTTCAGCAGAACATTTAATGCCTCTCAAACCCATTCCTAAAATGGTAAATGGAATTATAATAGTACTACTTCACAGAAGGAACTTCTCTAAAAATTAAATCAGATCATCCCTATAATGTACTAAGATAGTGAAGTGAAGTGAAAGTTGCTCAGTCGTGTCTGATTCTTTGCGACCCCATAGACTATACAGTCCATGGAATTCTCCAGGCCAGAAGGCCAGAATACTGGAGTGGGTAGCCTTTCCCTTCTCCAGGAGATCTTCTGAACCCAAGGATGGAACCGAGGTCTCCCACATTGCAAGTGGATTCTTTACCAGCTGAGCCACAAAAGAAGCAAGAAGGGAACTAAGACAGATAATGGTACATAAAAACATATGTTTTTTACATCTAAACATACATCTAAACATATCTCATAACTTACAAATGTTTTATAATAAGGAGCAAAATGACAGCTCTCTCCTTATATATAAATGTAAAATTCCAATCGGTTTCAACAAAGGTGTCAGAGAGCCAAGGACTGCACTGTCCAATGTTTCACATTAAAAGAACAAAGTTGTCCCTCCTATGATGAACTGAATAATAAATTACTCAGCTATAAAAAGGAATGCATTTGAGCCAGTTTAATGAGAAGGGAAAACCACTAGACTGTACAGGTATGACCTAAATCAAATTCCTAACTATTATACAGTGGAGTGAGAAATAGATTTAAGGGACTAGACCTGATAGACAGAGTTCCTGATGAACTATAGATGGAGGTTTGTGACATTGTACAGGAGACAGGGAGCAAGATTATCCCCAAGAAAAAGAAATGCAAAAGAGCAAAATGGCTGTCTGAGGAGGCCTTACAAATAGCTGTGAAAAGAAGAGAAGCGAAAAGCAAAGGAGAAAAGGAAAGATATACCCGTCTGAATGCAGAGTTCCAAAGAATAACAAGGAAAGATAAGAAATCCTTCCTCAGTGATCAGTGCAAAGAAACAGAAGACAATGATAGAATGGGAAAGACTAGAAGTCTCTTCAAGAAAATTAGAGATAACAAGGGAACATTTCATGCAAAGATGGGCTGAATAAAGGACAAAAATGGTATGGACCTAACAGAAGCAGAAGATACTAAGAGGTGGCAAGAATACACAGAAGAATTATACAAAAAAGATCTTCATGACCCAGATAATCATCATGGTGTGATCATTCACCTAGAGCCAGACATCCTGGAATGTGAAGTCAAGTGGGCCTTAGGAAGCATCACTACAAACAAAGCCAGTGGAGGTGATGGAATTCCAGTTGAGCTATTTCAAATCCTAAAAGATGATGCTGTGGAAGTTCTTCATGCAATATGTCAGCAAATTTTGAAAACTTAGCAGTGGCCACAGGATTGGAAAAGGTCAATTTTCTTTCCAGGCCCAAAGAAAGGCAATCCCAAAGAATGCTCAAACTACCACACAATTGCACTCATCTCACATGCTAGCTAAGTATGCTCAAAATTCTCCAAGCCAGGCTTCAACAATACGTGAACCATGAACTTCCATATGGTCAAGCTGGTTTTAGAAAAGGCAGAGGAACCAGAGATCAAATTGCCAATATCCGCTGGATCATCAAAAAAGCAAGAGAGTTCCAGAAAAACATCTATTTCTGCTTTATTGACTATGCCAAAGCCTTTGACTGTGTGGATCACAATAAACTGTGGAAAATTCTGAAAGAGATGGGAATACCAGGCCACCTGACCTGCCTCTTGAGAAATCTGTATGCAGGTCAGGAAGTAACAGTTAGAACTGGATGTGGACCAACAGACTGGTTCCAAACAGGAAAAGGAGTACATTAAGGCTGTATATTGCCACCGTGCTGATTTAACTTATATGTAGAGCACATCATGAGAAACGCTGGGCTGGAAGAAGCACAAGCCAGAATTAAGATTTCTGGGAGAAATATCAATAACCTCAGATATGCAGATGACACCACCCTTATGGCAGAAAGTGAAGAGGAAGTGAAAAGCCTCTTCATGAAAGTGAAAGAGGAGAGTGAAAAAGTTGGCTTAAAGCTCAACATTCAGAAAACTAAGATCATGGCATCCAGTCCCATCACTTCATGACAAACAAATGGGGAAACAGTGGAAACAATGTCAGACTTTATTTTGGGGGGCTCCAAAATCACTGCAGATGGTGACTGCAGCCATGAAATAAAAAGACCCTTACTCCTTGGAAGAAAATTTATGACCAACCTAGACAGCATATCAAAAAGCAGGGACATTACTTTGTCAACAAAGGTCCATCTAGTCAAGGCTATGGTTTTTCCAGTGGTCATGTATGGATGTGAGAGTTGGACTATA
>CM035271.1:7846804-7880894 GCA_020226075.1 Hydropotes inermis | reverse complement strand
TGGACCTTTGTTGACAAAGGTCCATCTAGTCAAGGCTATGGTTTTTCCAGTGGTCATGTATGGATGTGAGAGTTGGACTATAAAGAAAGCTGAGCACCAAAGAATTGATACTTTTCAACTTTGGTGTTGGAGAAGACTCTTGAGAATCCCTTGGACTGCAAGGAAATCCAACCAGTCCATTCTAAAGGGGATCAGTCCTGGGTGTTCATTGGAAGGACTGATGTTGAAGCTGAAACTCCAATACTTTGGCCACCTGATGCAAAGAGCTGACATTTGAAAAGACCCTGATGCTGGGAAAGATTGAGGGCAGGAGGAGAAGGGGACCACAGAGGATAAGATGATTGGATGGCATCAGCGACTCAATGGACATGAGTTTGAGTAAACTCTTGGAGTTGGTGATGGACAGGGAGGCCTGGTGTGCTGCAGCCCATGGGGTCACAAAGAGTAGGGCCCGGTTGAGTGACTGAACTGACTGACTGAATGAGATTGGTGAACCTAAAACCTGTTATACAGACTGAAGTAAGTCAGAAAAAGAAAGACAAATATGGTATATTAACTCATATACAGGGAATCTACAAAGATGGTATCAACGATCCTATGTGCAGGGCAGCAAAGGAGACACAGACATAAAGAACAGACTTTTGGACTCAGTGGGAGAAGGAGAGGGTGGCATGATTTGAGAAAATAGCATTGAAACATTTACATTACCATATGTAAAGTAGATAGCAAGTGGGAGTTTGATGTATGACACAGGGCACCCAAAGCCGGTTCTCTGTGACAAGCTGGTGGGACGGAGGTGGGAGGGAGGTTCAACAGAGAGGGGACACATGTACACCTATGGCCGATTCATGTTGATATATGGCAAAAACCATCACATTATTGAAAAGTGATTATGCTGTAATTAAAATACATAAAGTTACTCAAGAAAGAGAAAAGAAAAGAATAAATTTTCTAGGGGTTTTGCAGGGTATGTAGCCCCTCTTGAAAAACTTTGCAAGTCAATGTTTTAATGACTCATTGAACCTGTTCAAGAAAGTTGCTTCAGTCTCACATCAGTCAGTGCAGTCACTCGGTCACATCCGACTCTTTGCGACCCCATGAACCGAAGCACGCCAGGCCTCCCTGTCCATCACCAACTCCTGGAGTTTATGCAAACTCATGTCCTTTGAGTCGCTGATGCCATCCAACCATCTCATCCTCTGTCATCCCCTTCTCTTCCTGCCTTCAATCTTTCCCAGCATAACAGTCTTTTCAAATGAGTCAGCCCTTCGAGTCATGTGGCCAAAGTATTGGAGTTTAGAAAATTTAAATTCAGGGTTGAGATAACATGCTGGGAGTTTAGACCTCTGGAAAGCAAAAGAGTTAATGGAGAAGGATCAATAAAAACTGAATTCACCTGGCTTATAAGTGGTATCCTAGGAGCAAAGAAACAGTAGGGGAAAAGCCTTTCTGTCCAGATGAAGTCCCACAGGGAATTACAGGTTGTAGCGCCATGAGGGAAATGTGTCTAATGAGCAGACATAGACAGCTGTAAATACCTCCTCTGCTGCATCCTGGAGCTTGTACAGCCTGGGCATGATTGAGACGCAGTTTTTGCTCTTGGAGTCCTGAGGCTATAAAAGGCCAAAGCTTGACCCCTTCCTGTTGTCTTGTCTGGGGACAGAGGTCTTCAGTCTTCCTCCTCAAGTGTCCAGGAAGGGATTCAGATTGCCACACAAAGAACTTCTCAGAGTTCCCATGCAGATGAGTCCAAGAACCCAAAAGACAACTGATGAAAAAAATCAGAGAAAATGAAATCCAAGAATGCTTACCTGATGCCATTTGAGCACCAGCCCCACCCAGAGCACAGAGATCACTGTGGTTGTTTGTTTGCTGGATTAAATATCAAGGTAACTTTATGATACAAAAAAAAGAGAAGTGAACATTGGATTCAGTAAGGCAATGTTCAGGGATGACAATTAAATGATAGGAATGGAAGCCCAATTTGAAGAGAGATGAGAGGCATAAAGTGCTTCCAGTAAAAGTAGAACATGTATCCAAATATTTTATCAATTAACTGGAGCGCTGATATGGGTATCAACTATGTTGTTGTTGTTTAGTCACTAAGTCATGTCTGACTATTTTGCAACCCCATGGACTGCAGCCCGCCAGTCTCCTCTGTCCATGGAACTTCCCAGGCAGGAATATTAGAGTGGGTGGCCATTTCCTTCCCCAGGGGATCTTCCAACCCAGGGATTGAGCTGGCATCTACCGCACTGGCAGGCAGATCCTTTACCACTGATCCATCGGGGAAGCCCCAGGGTATTAATTATGGAGGAATATACAATGAAGAAATTTCTTACTAATTTTTATGATGGGCCATAATTAACCATGTTTTTATATTGAGAAAGATCCATGTCAAGGAATGCCTGGAAATACTTGTTTGCAACAATAGCACACGTTTCACAGTATCTGAGACATCTATTTCACAGTGACTTCTGTGAAGTAAATTAAAAAATTTTTAAGATGTTAAAGGGCATGTGCTAATGATCTTACTTTGGAATTATTTCATTTCTCATGAGGCTAACAATGTATGTGATTTTGTTAGCCATTTACTTTCTCTACCACGAATTATCTGAGTCCTTTGCTTTTTAAAATTGGGTTAATTCTCTTTTTATATCAAGATATAACAGTTCTTTAGCAAAACATCTTTATTGAGACACTTGATGTATAGATATTATATATACTAAAGGTATAAAACCTAATGCATTGATATGTGTATAAATTATGGAAAGATCATCAGGTCAAGCTAAGTAACAACAGTTACTGTTTTGTGTGTGTGTGTGTGTATGTTCGACTTCCCTGATGGCTCAGATGGTAAAGCGTCTGCCTACAATGCGAAGACCAGGTTCAGTCCCTGGGTCGGGAAGATCTCCTGGAGAAGGAAATGGCAACCCACTCCAGTATTCTTGCCGGGAAAATCCCATGGGCAGAGGAGCCTGGTGGGCTACAGTCCATGGGGACACAGTGTATGTTCAGAAGATTTAAGATCTTTATACTTAGCAAACTTCAAGCAGTGAGCCCTTCGCTTTTGTATGGTAGGATGAAAGAATTTTGCTTCTGTTTTTCATTGCACTCTTTCAAATAAAGAATTAGAGTTTTTCCACAAGCTGGATCTTTACCTTTTATTTACTTTATGTATGTACATATATATTTAGCTTCCCTGGGGGCTCAATGATAAAGAATCTTCCTGTCAGTGCGGGAGACACAGGTTCGATCCATGGATCAGAAAGATCCCTTGGAGAAGGAAATGGAAACCCATTCCAGTATACTTGCCGGGGAAATCTCATAGACAAAGGCGTCATGTGTTCTTTCCATTGCTTCCTTTTATGAAAGAAAAAAAGCTGTCATTTTAATATTCTTCACTTGCAGATTATTGTTCTAAACAAAGTGATAGTGAAAGTTCTGCATGCTTAGTGCTAATAAACTGCCTTTATATGTTTTTCCAAAAATTTTGCATCTGATATTCCTTATTATTATTTTTAACTTTTGAATCTAAATCCATTTCCAAATGTTGAATCACACTTATCCATTATTTGAAAAGCATTTTCCACCACTGTTTGACCAAAGATCACCCTTAACTTCCTAAGCACATTGACATCACCAAATCTTCATAGAAGATGAAATGATAAATTAGACCCTACAGTTTCCCTACATTTTAAAAATACTTCTGTTATATTCTTTTGTTTCCAAGTCATTGACAATGTAATTTTATATTATGAGCCTCATTCATGTTGCTAAACTCTTTTATTTCACATCTTTATATAAATGTCAAAGTCCAGGAACAACAAATAGATGAGTTCACATGTGAAAAGGGAGAAAGAAATTTGCCTCCTCTGCTATCAGACCATGTTAAAACAGTCATATAAATATAAAGGAAGCCCATTATACAGAGTGAAGTAAGCCAGAAAGATAAACACCAATACAGTATACTAATGTATATATATGGAGTTTAGAAAGATGGTAACGATAATCCTATATGCAAGACAGAAAAAGAAACATAGATGTATAAAACAGACTTTTGGACTCTATGGGAGAAGGTGAGGGTGGGATGATCTGAGAGAACAGCATCAAAACATGTATATTATCAAGTGTGAAACAGATAGCCAGCGAGTCCAGGTTGGATGCATGAGACAAGTGCTCAGGGCTGGTGCACTGGGATGACCCAGAGGGATGGGATGGGGAGGGAGGTGGGAGGGGGGTTCAGGATGGGGAACACATGTAAATCCATGGCTGATTCATATCAATGTATGGCAAAAACCACTACAATACTGTAAAGTAATTAGCCTCCAACTAATAAAAATAAATGGAAAAAAAATAAATTAAAAATAAATAAATAAAATTATGCTTTAGAAAATATTTTTATTATCATTTTCTGAAGACCTTCTTATATATCATATGGTAATTTTTTGTCTGCATATGCAATGAATTTTTTTTTCAATCTAACATTTGTCTATGGTATTTACAGTTCTTTTTTTACTTAACAAAAAATGTTTTAAAATTATATAATCAGATATGCCTGTCATTTAGCATACAACTCTGGTTTCTTGCTTGGTGTAAATAAATATCGTTTGGTGAAGTTAATTGGTTATTTAACTGTGGAATAGGTATGTCACATATTATGCAGTCATTGAAATGAATAAACAAGAGCTATACCATCTGAAAAAATATATATATATTTTATATTTGTATATTTTATATACATTTATTTTATATATATATATATATAAAGGAAGCACAGGAAAAGCAACTTTTGTTGCCTGCTATTAAAAATAGCCAACATTCAACTCATTGTCATTGTGCTTTGTATACATTCTTTTGTGAAACTTTGCTTATTCCTTTTGCTCATTTTTCTCTTGAGGCTGTACAATCCATAAGTGTTTCAGACCATCAAGATATCAGCACTTTATCTTTGGATAAATTTATTTCTATTACGCATTATTTTTCCTGGAAATCAAGGAAATATAACAGCAGGTAAAATATCACCAGAACCAAAGAAGATTTTCTTTGCCACATTCTCTTAAGAACTACCAGAGATTGTGTTAGTGCTAGTTGCTCAGTCGTGTCTGATGCTTTGCAGCCCCATGGACTGCAGCCCAGGCTTCTCTGTCCATGGAATTCTCCAGGCAAGAATCCTGGAGTGAATAGCCATTGAAATTAAGTCTTTATTACCTTTTGCATCCACTGTCTCTCACTCTCTCTCTCTCTCCTTCTCTCTTTCTCCCAATATATATGCATATCTTGAAATCAAGCTTTAGAGAAAGAACATATATCTGTATGTATATCTATATACATTCAGGCATACTTGTTCAGTAGAAAAATTTTTTCTGTATCTTTGATACAAGGCAGAAAATGGACATAAAAAATCATACTACAAGTTTATTCGTACCTGAGATTAAAAACTAGATTTTCTAGATGCCATTTGTATATAATCTGATCAGATCAGCCTAAGCTGTATCAACCTCTAAAACAATGAGCATAATTAGGAATGAAAAATATGTGATAATAACACACCTTCAGAAGTCAGGGTCTACTGTGTGTGTGTGTGTGTGTGTGTGTGTGTGTGTGATACCCTATGGAGTGTGAGATATCATTAGAACAGGGATACTGAGCTCATATTCCAATGTGATTATCATTCATAGAGGCCAGAACACAATCAACAGAAGGTACTAGAGAAGAGTCATTTAAACACACAGGTCACCTTTGCAATAGTTTCATAAACTTCTAGAGGTACATAGTGGCTTCCCAAGTGATTCCAGGGTGAAGAATCTGCCTATCAATGCATGAAATGCAAGAGACACAGGTTTGGTCCCTGGATTGGGAAGATTCCCTGGAAAAGGGAATGACAACCCACTCCAGTATTCTTTCCTGGAAAATTCCACGGACAGAGGAGCCTGGTGGGCTACAGTCCATGGAGTTGCAAAGGAATCGGACACAACTTAGTGACTAAACAACAAAGAGGGACATGGTGTGTGCTGTGTACAGGGACACCTGATCTGAGGTCTCAGCAGCAGCAGGGAGGCCACCTGGTTCCTCAACATCTTCTGACACCATCGCTCATCACTCTCCCTCCTGCTCATGTTCCTGCAGAGACTGACTTCAAAAAAAAAAAAAAACTTTAACATCTAAAACAAGTACATTCTTTCTTCAGGGCCCTATTTGCATGTCTTGCCTGAACACCCATGTAAAAAAGCAGCTACACTAATTTCTTTCCTCGTACTTGCTTTCATTTTCCTCATAGTGTCTGCCACCATTGAACGTGCTATATATGATGCTTTATTTGTGATATTCTTTATCCATGATGAAATTTTAGAAGGCTTTGTTTCTCAGAACCCTATACACATTGCAAAATCAATAAAGATGTTTTGCTAAAGAACTGTTACATCTTGATATAAAAAGAGAATTAACCCAATTTTAAAAAGCAAAGGATACAGATAATTTGTGGTAGAGAAAGTAAATGGCTAACAAAATCACATACAAAGTTAGCCTCATGAGAAATGAAATATTGCCAAAGTAAGATGATTAGCACATGCCCTTTAACATCTTAAAAAAATTTTTATTACTTCACAGAAGGCACTGTGAGACAGATGTCTCAGATACTGTGAAATACATGTGCTACTGTTGCAAACAAGTATTTCCAGGCATTCCTTGACATGGATATTTCTCAATATAAAAACGTGGTTAATTATGGCCCATCATATAAATTAGTAAGAAATTTCTTCATTGTATATTCCTCCATAATTAATACCCTGGGGCTTCCCTGATGGATCAGTGGTGAAGAATCTGTCTGCCAGTGCGGGAGATGCCGGTTCAATCCCTGGGTTGGAAGATCCCCTGGGGAAGGAAATGGCCACCCACCCTAATATTCCTGCAAAATCCATGGACAAATATTAAAATTAATATTTGACAGCAAAATTTTAAAGTAACATTTCAACAATGTGAGACATGTCTATTTGTAGCAAATTTCTCATGTTATTTTTCCTCTATCCTTAGAGGCAACAAGGAACATCACAGGAGTTTCAGAATTTCTTCTGGGATTTTCACAGGAGCCAGAACTGCAGCCCCTCATATTTTGGCTTTTCCTCTCCATGTACCTGATCACTGTTTGGAAAGCTGCTCATCATTCTGGCTGTCAGTTCAGACTCCCACCTTCAGATTCCCACCTTCCTTTCCAACCTGTCCTTTGTAGACATCTGCTTCACCTCCACCACTATCCCAATGTTGCAGAAACCAATACTCGAAAAACCAAGCACCACACTCAGAGAGTCAGAGAACTCAGCTTTATTAAGCCAGCAGACCCAGAGGAGTTAACACTCCAAGCTCTGAGCCCTGAACAAAAGGGTTGCAGAGTTTTTATACACAGAGAGGCATGATTAAGCAGGTTTGCAGGGGCTTGGTGATTACAAAGAGCAGGACAAGGGTTAGTGAGATAAGCTCCAGTTCCTAGTATCATGAGTTTCCACTTTCTGAGACCCACGTGATCCAGACTTTGCAAGGAGCAAGCTGAGTTATAGAGGCAGAAGGATCAGGAGGTTATGTGAAATTTTAACTTTTCCTCTTGATTCCCCCCTTTTGATGCTTCTATCACTCATTGTAGAAAGTATCATCTCATATTTTGGTAGGACATTCAGAACTCCCCATCGTTTAAAGGGCTATATTGAGCTATTACCATTTGTAACTTTGTGGATTTAACTTGAAAGGCTATGAACTGGGTAGCAGCACTGAGAATACAAGGGCCAAACAAGAGCATCCACCACCAAGAACATGAAGACAGGACCAGTTAAAGGGAGAAGCCATGATGCCCAGCTCCAGATATTGTTCTAGTTACCCCAGGAATTAGCTAGTTTATCTCTCCATTTTATGGTTTGTTCCCTTAGCCATTGGGCCATGTCCCTGACTGTTTCTGATTGGTTTACATAAAGGCAGCATTCTTCATTCAAGAAGAGACAGTCCTCTCTTTTCAGCTGTCAGTAGGTCCAGCCCTCTGCTATTCTGTAAAACCACCTCAGCCAGGGAGACTAGTTGGTCCTGTAATGAAGAGCACAGCAATAATACTGATTAGGGATAGAACCAGAATTGACAATGAAAATCCATTGATATTTTGATAGCTGGATCCTCAAGCTTCCAACCACGCATTGACCAGCCAGTTGCCGGAGTGTGGCTGGAGCAAGGCTGAAGAATCCTCAAGCTTCTGCCGTGCATTGACTAGTCAGCTTCTGGAGTGACTAGGGCAGGGCTCAGCATCCTTCAGGGGTGAGGGCCATTGTCTTTGGAACTGGACCTTGAGGGGGTTTGGGGGGTCCCAAACTGCCCTCCAGGTGTCATCACAGGAAGCTGCTGACTTCTTGACTCTGGTGTGGTGGATCCAAGGGATGACCTATAACTCTAACAGCAGTAGGGGTTGCCAGGACGACTGTGTGAGGGCCTGTCCAAACTGGCCGAAGCGTTTTTGTTTTGTTTTGTTTTGTTTTGTTTTTTCTAATCTTTAACCCATACTTCATCTCCTGGCTCATAGGGATGAACCCAATTGCCCAAAGGAATGGGTGTCCTTTCTAAGGTTTACTGGGGATATGGTGGAAGACTTTTCCCAGGGCCTGGAGGTGTTGGGACATCTCCTGGTCAGCTAGTTGTTGGTGGCCTCCCTTGAGCTTTTCTATCACTGGGGGTGGTCTCTTGTATAAGATCTCAAAGGGGCAATAGCCTGATGACTTTAGGGTGCACTTACATATGGAGATGAGAGTCCACAGAATAAGACAGCTTGTTCCAGCATTGTTTGGGTGTTAACCAGGGGATAGTCCTGTCATACTACTACTTGGAGAAACAAACTTAACAAGAACGTTAAGGATATACTGCCCAAAGACTAATAGAAGTAGGAAAGACGTTGTGGGGTTAGCCAGGAGAACCAGGTCCAGACATTGGTTCATGACATTAGTGTTTCTCTAGGTGTGAGAAGATGCAAGAATTTGGACTCATAAAAATCTTTAACTAATAACATTTGACTATCTGAAGCACTCTTTTTCTGGGTTTTTCCCATAGCACCAAGTGCCTTATTTTTTTTCTCCACCCTGAACTTCTTTCAAGGGGATGTTGAAGGTCAGCATCTTGTAGTGGCTATGATTTAATCTTTGTAGAGGCAGCTGGCAAGGGTCAACTTCCAGTCAGCAGGGCCCCTTCATAGCCACATATCTGACCATGTTTTGGGGACATTTCATGGTCATTGTGTCCTGCAGTCTTGGGAAGGCTCATTCCCAGGTCTAACAAAAATTCCACTGACTGGCCACTCAATGTGTTGTCACTAGACCAGGCCTTCTTTGTAAGTAGCAAAAGTCTCTGGACCATACCTGTCTTACTAGCCTCCTGGTCCAGGAAAATATTTCCTCTTGTTGCTTCTTCCCATATCTAGAGTTACACTATTACAATTACTGATCTTGTGTAGAACTGCATATCAGCAGTTTATCACAGGCTCAATCATGCATTTGGTAACATAAGAAATAATCTTCTGAAGCAAGCTACATAGAAAATAATATAGATAGCAGTTATTAGTAAGGTCACAAGCAAGAATTTAAGTCAAGAATTTTCACTGGATATAGCCCGGTATACCCCAGGTCATCTGACTCAGTTAAATGATTACAGCCAAGTGTTCATCTCCTGGTTGTACATCATGTAGCATCGGACCTTTATCCAAAGATTGGTTACTGAGATAAGCTTTAGAAACAATCTTAGAGTGTACTTTTTAATAACTTAATTAAATTTTTAGCAATATAACATAACAAAGAACTATCTCAGAAGTGAGTAAGCACAGACCTTAATTAACAAAACTAGAACTTAATATTCAGTGAAACATGAATTTTTTTTTTTTTTTTTTTGAAAACTCATTGTGAGGGCATTAACAATGTAGCCAGGGAAGGCTTTAACACATCAAATAAAAATGAGGTCTGTCAGGGAGCTGGGAAAAGTCAAGCAGCCATCTTGGATTTCCCATAGCCCTGGTTCTTTGATTTTCAGCTGTTGTTTATCTGTTTTTAATTTCCTGATTTAGGAGCAGACTACTGCCATGTTTTAAGAACATCAGGATAGCAAAAGTCTTAATGTGAGGGGTTACTTTTTGTAGAAGCAGAATGAGCTTTGTCTACATGTACCATAATCTTAAATGTTTATTTACTTTACCAAAGTAACAAAAGATTTTAAAAGCAACTATAAATCACTTAAAGACAAAGAAATTTATAATCTGTTATCAAAAGCTGCATTCTAAGAAAACTTTGCTTTCTAAACAAAGAGAAAGCCAAATTCTAGTCTGGTACCAGCTTACTGTTAATAACAAAATTTGTTTATCTCTTTAATCTTAGAAAGTCTTTTCCATAAATCTTGAAGAACTAGTGTGGGGCTGCAAAATTGTTTGATGTATTTTGACTAGTCGATATCTGGTTTCCCTTTTACCGGTGTCTATAATTCATGTGTCTGATATTTTTCTTGTTGGTTTTTGAAGCTGAGAAATAAGTTTTATTATGCGGGGCTGCCGGGGCTGGGGCTGGCAGGCAGCCGGGACTTGGGTTTCGGTTTCCCGTGAAATGGTGGGATTCCCCACCCCCAGTAAAAAGCCCGCGCCGTTTGTACCAATAGAATTGCTTTAAGTTTAAACAAAAGCCCGAGAAGCTTGTGCCAATAGGATTGCTTTGTAAACATGTAGCCCGCGAAATCTGTACCAACAGGATTGCTTTGCAAACGTGTAACCAATCACTTTGTAACCCGTATGTAATATGCTGATAGTATGGTTTTTTGTCTATAAAAAGCTTGCCCAATTTGCTGTTCGGGGTGCTCTGCCTCCCAGGAGATCGGAGTCACCCGGTTGCGCAGCCGACAATAAACCCTCTTGCGTGTTGCATCTGCTGGGCTCGTTTATTGGGTCGCGCGGTTTTTCCTCCTTGGAACAAAGGCCCGAATTCTGGGTCTTACACTAGCAGTATTCTTCTAAAGGCATGAGAGTAAAACAATAGAAGGCATGTTTAAAACCTGATTCTATTGCAATTGATGAAGAAACCTAGTCATAAAATTTTAATATAATAACTAGAATTATAATTGACCATGTTTTATCAGGGTATATCAGATCTATATGAATTTCACACAATTTTAAGATATCTATTTAGTAACATAAACCATACAGTATAACCTGAAAAGATTTATCACCTCTCTAACAGTACTTTCCATGTAATTTAACATGTCCAATGAACCCAGGTAGCTACTAAGTTACCTGTCTCAGGGGCCCTCTGAAGCATCCCAAAGTTAGCTAGAAGTCAAGTTATTTAGGAAGTTTTGTCAATAAATATCAAAAGGATTTATAACAGTCAGGTAGGATAATATAAGTTACTGGGAAATAATAGTCATTTACTTAACCAAAGTTAACAAAAGATTTCAAAGGCAAATATACAACATATCAATTAAGAGGTAAAGAAACTTAAATCTATTATTAAAAGCAGTTCAACATCTGAAGAAAGTATGTCCTCTTAACAGAGAGAAAGGCTGAATTCAATTTTTGCACCAGCTTACTTTAAAGTCATTTAGGTAAACTTAATTAAATTTATTTTAAACTTGGTCAGTCCTAATCATGCACAATTTTTTTTCAGGGTCACTTTCCACAAACCTTCTAATCACTTTTTGTAACAGCCACCTGTAAGTCAGACCTACTTTTTTTCCCTTCATAAAATGTAATTTTATTTTTTATACCTTTTTTTATTAAAAACACACTTCCTACTTCCTTATTAGATTAGCAAACAAGCATTAATACTAGATATTTAATATTGAATATTTCCCAGTTTACATGAATCAGAAATTTATTTAGGCTAATTTTTCTTGTATTTAGAATTGTCTGATTTGTAAACACTTACTTTTCTTAAGGCCAATTAAATTAGAATTCATTTACAACTTCAACAATATTATCAGAAAAAAACAAAAGACAGAGACACACATAAATCCAGACAGACAGATTGACAGAGATCTTGTCGTTTTCTATTTGAGATTTAAAATATCTCTTTCACACCCCCCCCCACCCCTTTTTTTTCTTTGCTTGAAGTTCTAATTTGCCCAAGGCTAAGGTCTCAGGCAAAGTTGGCTGTGTATTTTAAGGACATGGAAAGGGTTAACTTCAAGGTTTCTCCTAGGTAGGCCTTTTAACAAGCTAGTTGTTTTTAATTGTATATGCAAAAAGAATTGGTTTTGCAGTTTCCAAAATGAAAATTTTCTTTCACTCTGTTCAATCAGCAGTCTCACACTCACAGTCATTCAGAGGCTATCACAACGCCTCCTTTCTCCCAAGTACCCAGGTTTCCTTAACTGTTGTTCCCTTCCCGGGAGCTCCACGAAGGTGATGAGTCTCCCAGTTGGAGTAGGACCTGACTGGGGACTGTCCCGGGGCCTCACCTGATCCTGTGGCCATTCCTGGTGGGTTGGTCCGTCCCTCCAATGAGTTCAGTTGGGTCTCAGCCGTCCGGAGAGTCAGAATACTGATCTGAAAGAGAACCGGGAATACCATCAGGTGGCAGGCCTCCTTGTTCCTCTCAGGATTTCTTTGTCCCAACACAGCCAAGCCACCAGTGTGGCAACTTAAGGGGCCAGCGTGGTTGGAATCTCGCTGGGGCCTCCAGAAATGTTGCAGAAACCAGTACTCAAGAAACCAAGCACCACACTCAGAGTTGGAGAGCTCAGGCTTATTATGCCGGCGGGCCCAGAGGAATCAACCCTCCAAGCTCTGAGCCCTGAACAAAGGGGTTGCAGAGTTTTTATACATGGACAGGAACGATTAAGCAGGTTTGCAGGGGCTTGGAGATTGCAAAAAGCAGGACATGGGTGAGTGAGATAAGCTCCTGTTCCTAATATTCTGAGTCCCCACCTTCTGAGATTGCATGACCTACGTGATCCAGGCTTTGCAAGGAGCAAGCTGAGTTACTGAGGCAGAAGGAGCTGCTGCTGCTAAGTCGCTTCAGTCATGTCCGACTCTGTGCGACCCCATAGATGGCAGCCCACCAGGCTCCTACATCCCTGGGATTCTCCAGGCAAGAATGCGGGAGTGGATTGCCATTTCCTTCTCCAATGCATGCACGCATGCTAAGTCGCTTCAGTCATGTCCGACTCTGTGCGACCCTATGGAGCAGGAGGTTATGTAAAATTTTAACTTTTCCTCTTCACCGAAGATGATGTGGAACATCCAGACCCAGAGCAAAGTCATAACATTTGAGGGCTGCATCACCCAGGTGTACTTTTTCATTCTGTTTGCAGAGTTGGATAACTTCCTCCTTACCGTGATGGCCTACATCAGCATGTGGCCATCTGTCACCCCCTGCACTACACAGTCATCATGAACCCCGGCTCTGTTGGCTGTTGGTGCTGGTGTGCTGGATGATCAGTGTCCTGCATTCCTTGTTAGAAAGCTTAATGATATGGCGACTATCTTTCTGTACAGTCTTACAAATTTCTCACTTTTTCTATGAACTCAATCAAAGGATCCAACTTGCCAATTCTGACACTTTTCTCAATAACATGGTGATGTATTTTGTAACTGTGTTCCTGGCTGGTGGTTCCCTCTTTGGTATCATTTATTCATATTCTCAGATAATGTTCTGTATTTGTGAAATCTCATCATCTCAGGGGAAGTATAAAGCATTCTCCACCTGTGCATCTCACCTCTCAGTTGTCTTCTTATTTTATTGTACAGGTTTAGGAGTGTACCTTAGCTCTGCTGGTACTCACAGCTCACACTCAAGCGTAACAGCCTCAGTGATGTACACTGTGGTCACACCCATGCTGAACCTTTTCATCTACAGGCTGAGAAGTAAAGATTTAAAGAGAGGTCTGAAAATACTCTTTGGAAAGTTGTCTCTAAAAGGGCCTATTTATCCTAGGACTTAAGAAGCACCCTGGGTAGCAGAGATCAACATAAGGGCCAAATGTTGCCACTCTTTGGTGAGACTCTAAACATAAAACATGCCTCTTCCATTTTGGGGGGAGGGGTGGGGGTGTATTTCTATTTTGATTTCAAATTCTCTATACAATTTATGTAACTCTATTTTAAATTTTATAATACCTCTTATAACCAGGATTTTTCCCTTTTTCATTTTTAAACTCTCATCATTGTATTCCCAAACTTGTTTGTGAAATATTTGGAAATTCCCACTTATCTCAAGGAACCGCATGGATCCCTTTAGATAATTTCTTCTCAAATAAAATAGATCATATGAAATACTTGCTGTTGTTGCTTTTGTTGTTGCTGATTCTGGGAGGGTAACAGGCAGGAAGGCCAGGGGTCTCAAAATGGAGGAAATAGGCTACAAGTGCCAGACATTTTTATCTCTCTTAAGTGGCAGGAGGGAACAAACTGGTGATATTTTTTTTTCCTTCTCTATACAAATTTAAAAGGAGATTTCTCTTAAAATGCTCTGTTGCCATGACACCTGGTTTCACCTTAAGCTAACTATTCTCAAAATCTTGAGTTAACTGATACATTTTTCTTGTGGAAATGTTTGTCTTAAGCTATGTTAATTTGCTATGCATTTACCCCAGACTGTAAATTCCACCAAATGGCTCAGAAACTACTTGACAGACCGGTATGTTATACTCAGATATTGTTCCCCTAATCTATGCAAATGAAACTATTTGTTTGGTAATCTGCCCTTCTACAAGATTCAAGTCAATCGTTTTATGGCCTGGGATGAATTATCTGGTGCCATTCTGAGTTTTAAGACATTCCTTTCTTTTCATTAACAGACTGCTAGTGACTATACAACATCCAGCTGAAGACTGGGGGGGGGGGGGGGGTACTCTTTCTGCCCCCTTCTGATGCCTATGTCAAAAGCTTTCTATATCTCCTTTATACTTTAATAAAACTTTATTACACAAAAGTTCTGAGTGATCCAGCCTTGTCGCTGGCCCCGGATTGAATTTGTCTCCTTCGGAGGCCAAGAATCCTGGCATCTTATCATTCAGCACCAATCTTTCAATTCCAAGCCCTTACTTGTTGTTGGGACAAACAATAGATACTCTTTGGAAAGCCTGCAGACCAAGAAAATGGTGAGCAAGTGTCCCAAAGAGCCATCTTTCTGTGTTTGAATGCTTGTTTCTTTTATAGAACAGAGTGGTAAAAGGTAGGTAAAGTGAAGGGGAATGAGGTGTTGCAACTGTTTTCTAGTTCCAGCCAGGCTCTGGAGGGGATGTAGTCATTTCTTCTTTCCCGAAGCCATTTACAGGTGGACATTATCAGTATGTTTTTTGTGAAGTAAACAAAGATAATTTAGTTTAGATTCAGACATGGGGGTTCAATCCCTGGGCAAGGAAGATCTCCTGGAGGAGAGCATGGCAACCCACTTCTTTACTGGAGAATCCCATGGACAGGGGAGCCTGGTGGGCTACTGTCCGTAAAATCACAAAGAGTCAGACACAACTGAAGTGACTATGCACGTACACACAGACATGGGAGGCCGGGTTCCAGAAGATGGGCCATTATGTATACTTCAAGCCATAGGCACTATCCCTTTAGTGATTAACTTGTACCCAAAGCAAGAGTCCCCTGGAGGAGGGCATGGCAACCCACTCCAGTATTCGTGCCTTGGACAGAGGAGCCTGGTGGGCTACAGTCCACATGTGTGCATACTCAGCCACTTTAGTCATGTCCAATTCTTTGCAATCCCATGGACTATAGCCCATCAGGCGCCTCTGTCCAAGGGATTCTCCAGGCAAGAATACTGGACTGGATTGCCATGCCCTCCTCCAGGGGATCTTCCTGACCCAGGGATCGAACCTGTGTCTCATGTCTCTTGCAGTCACAGGTGTTGTGCAAACATCCACAATCTTCCAGCTTCTCCATGTGACCTCTAAGGGACAGAAGTAGTGCCACTTGTTCATACAGTTATGTGAAATAAATTTGAGCAACAAAATAATCATGAATATTATCTTCAAATATCAGAACAGATGATTAGAAAAAGTAGAACCAGATTACTACAATTATCATCACCTCTCTCCAATTTGATGTTTGTTTCAATTAGCTATAATTGCTACATAAATGTGGACAAGACTGGAAGAAAGCTGGAGTGAGAGAGAGATTTGAAAATGTTTTGCAGCTGGTTTGGAGATGGAGAACATGTTCTAAGCAAAAATACACATGTGTCCATTACAATCTGTAATAGAAAAAGAAATACATTTTCTAATGGAGCATCATGTAGGATCATAGGCCTACAGAAATCTTGATTTTAGTCCAGTGAGACCCTTTTCAGGATTCCACCCTCCATAATTTAAGATATAATTTTTTTTTAGAAGCCACTCAAATGGTAGTTTGTTACAGCAGCAATAGGAGTCAAGCACACATATATGATTTAGTTTGAAAGAACTAAGTTTAAGTCTCTCGATTCACTCATTTAACTTCCCTTGGGCAATGGCATTTTGTGTTGAAACCCTATGTTAACTAAAAGAAGAAAATGAGAGTCAAACTGAAGATATCCCGCCCTGTTAACTGGAACAACAAATTTCTCACTGAAAAATTGGGGGGGATGTGTGTTTTATTTTGAGGCCATTAAGAAATTAATTGTGGAAAAGTAAGTCTGTTAAAATAAGGATCATCCATTATAATTTAAATATTTTCAAATTTATACACTTTTTCAATCCCATGAAAATTCTAACATTCATTTTTTTACTTCTATTCTTTCCAACTTTCTCTCAAGTTTTCTTTCAATATTATAGATGGGACAAATGAACATGTGATTGTACATATGTATGTGTGTGTGCATGTGTGTGCTCAGTCATGCCCAACTGTTTGCAACTCCATGGACTTAGCCTGCCAGGCCTCCCAGTCCATGAAATTTTCCAAGCAAGAAATACTGGAGTGGATTGTCATTTCCTTCTCCAGGGTATCTTCCCGAGCCAGGGATTGAAACCGAGTCTCCTTTGTGTCCTGCATTGGCAAGCAGATTCTTTACCACTTGCGCCACCAGGGAAGCCCAAATGAGGGTGTGAGAGTATTTATTTGAAGATGTACAAATGTACACACACACATAATACACATACTCCTTACTCCCAAACATTTTCTTTAGACTTATAAAGTGTTTTTACACATTTTTGTAGCTTACTAAAATTATTTGGCAAGTAAAGTGGGATAAAATTATTTGGTATATAAAGTGGGATAAATGTATTGTGTTATTGTGGGGCCACCGAATTGTTTGATGTACTTTGACTAGTTGATATCTAGTTTTCCTTTTATCAGTGTCTATAATTCATGTGTCCAATATTTTTCTTGTTGGTTTTTGAAGCTGAGAAATAAGTTTTATTATGTGGGGCTGCCGGGGCTGGGGCTGGCAGGCGGCCGGGACTTGGGTTTTGGTTTCCTGTGAAATGGTGGGATTCCCCGCCCCCACCGGGTGACCTGGAGCCAGCCAATCAATATGCACCCAGTAAAAAGCCCGCGAGAGAGCTGAAAAGCCCGAGGGCGCCTAAGTTTGAACAAAAGCCCTCGCCGTTTGTACCAATAGAATTGCTTTAAGTTTGAACCAAAGCCCGCCAAGTTTGTACCAATAGGATTGCTTTGCAAACATGTAACCAATCACTTTGTAACCCGTATGTAATATGCTGATAGTATGGTTTTTTGCCTATAAAAAGCTTGCCCAATTTGCTGTTCGCTGTGCTCTGCCTCCCAGGAGATCAGAGTCACCCGGTTTGCACAACCGACAATAAACCCTCTTGCGTGTTGCATCTGCTGGGCTGGTTTATTGGGCCGCGCGGTTTTTCCTCCTTGGAAACAAGGCCCGAATTTTGGGTCTTACATTATGATTTAATACCCATGTGTTGTGCTGTTCATAGTCGCTCAGTCGTGTCCAACTCTTCGCCAACCCCTGAACTGTAGCCCGCCAGGCTCCTTTCTCTTAGGGATTTCTCAGGCAAGAATACTGGAGGGGGTTGCCATTTCCTTCTCCAGGGAATCTTCCTGAACCAGGGATTGAACCCACGTCTTTTGCATCTCCTGCATTGGCAGACGGATAATTTACCACCAGGACCACCTGGGAAGCCCCCTTCAGCTGAGGAAAGACACAAAGTTGAAGGATTCAGAGGTCCAAAGTCAGAAACTGTGAATCTTTTTTTTTTCCAGATTAATCAGATTGAGGAAGTACAGCTTGCTCCTTCTATTTATTTTCTTGCATTTTCATCTTTGACTTCAACTCCTCTGTACAGTTTATGTAACTCACTTGATTAAGTCTTGTGATCTGTCTCATATTCAAGAGTTTTCCCATTTTGTGGCCTTCCCACTCTCTCAAATGTATTCTCAAACTTGATTCTGAAACGTTGTTTCTGAATGATAAGACACCAGGATTCTTGGCCTCTGGAGGAGACGAATTCAATCCGGGGCCAGAGACGAGGCTGGATCGCTCAGAGCTTTTGTGTAATAAAGTTTTATTAACGTATAAAGGAGATAGAGAAAGCTTCTGACATAGGCATCAAAAGGGGGTAGAAAGTGTACCCCCCCCATAGTCTTCAGCTGGAGGTTATATAGTCACTAGCAGTCAGTTAATGAAAAGAAAGGAATGTCTTAAAACTCAGAATGGCACCAGATAATTCATCCCAGGCCATAAAATGATTGACTTGAATCTTGTAGAAGGGCAGATTACCATACAAATATTTTCATTTACATAGATTAGGGGAACAATATTTTAGTATAACATACCGGTTAGTCAAGTAGTTTGAGCCATTTGGCGGAACCAACTTGAAGACAGAGTCTGGGGTACATTAACAAAGCTTAAGACAGACATTTCCATAAGAAAAAATGTATTGGTTAACTCAAGGTTTGAGAATAGTTAGCTTCAGGTGAAACCAGGTGTCAAGGCAATACAGCATTTTAAGAGAAACCTCCTTTTAAATTTGTATAGAGAAGGGAAAAAAATATCGCCAGTTTATTTCCTCCTGCCGCTTAAGAGAAATAAAAATGTCTGGCACTTACAGCTATTTCCTCCATTTTGAGACCCCTGGCCTTCCTGCCTGTTACCCTCTCAATTCCAAACAGTTAAGGAATTACCATTTTTTCATATGACTAGATGGATTCCTTAAGAACAATTTAGTCTCAAATAAAATATATACTGGAAGTCTCTCAGTCATGTCCCACCCTTTGCGACCCCATGAAGAGTTCATGGAATTCTCCAGGCCAGAGTACTGGAGTGGGTAGCCTTTCCCTTCTCCCAGGGATCTTCCCAACCCAGAGATCAAACCCAGGTCTCCTGCATTACAGGCAGGTTCTTTACCAGCTGAGTCACAAAGGAAGCCCCAAATAAAATACATAGTACCAAGTATTTTTCTCTTTTCTAAAAGAATAGTCATAAGTTTTACTGGTGCTGTGGAAAAAAACTACATTAGGCACCCATAGCTACTCATGTTTAAAAGAAGGGAAATCTCTGACCACAGATTTCACTTGTGTGAACTTCATTCCTTTGTATGTCACTACCTTAACTACTCTTCCTGGTATTCTGGAACTCAACATACATTGTTTTATAATATTTTATTACTATAGCCACGCTTTCCAGGAAACAAACTCACTCAGAAGGACAATGCAGATAGTGGAGTGTGTTTTATTACACCGGCGGGCCCAAGGCAGAGTCTCCTTTTAGCCAAGGACCCCGACCAGCATTTGTGAAAATCTTTTATACCCCATGTGTACGTGTCCAAACCCACCACCCCAAATTCCTTGAGATTTACATAAACAAAGGAAGGGTAAATACAACTACAATAACCCCATCATTCATGTGTTATGTGTTCAAACAGTTAATAATCAATAGCCTGCAGTTACATTCCAAATAGTTAATAATCAATAAGCCTGTGGTCACATTCCAACTGGTTAGTAATCAATAAGCCTGTGATTACATCCCGATAAATACAGAAAAAAATCTATGACCTCTCTGGAGGCAGGGGTGATTAGGGTATGTTTCCTCTTAGGCGATGAGTAACCTAGATGTGATCTTCAAGATTCCCCTTCCCAGAGGGGGTCTTATCCTTCCATTGTCATTCCCATAGGCGCTAAGCACAGAGTTCAGAGTCCACTGGAAAGGTAGCCGTGCACGACCAGCACAGACAGGCCTGAGATGGAGTCAGGCCCTATGAATTCCTTCTTCAGCATTGAATGTTATTTTTCTCATTAGAATTTTATTCTCTTCTTCATATCTATGTCCACAATACCTACCACAGTCACTGACAGAAATAGAATACATGTCTTTATGTGGGGGAGGGATGTTGGGGGGAAGGCATAGTTAGGGAATTTGGGATGAACTTGTACACACTGTCATATTTAAAATGAATAACCAACAAGGACCTACTGTATAGCTCAGGGAACTCTGCTCAGTGTTATGTGGCAGCCTGGATGAGAGGGATGCTTGGGGGAGAATGGATACATGTGTATGTATGGCTGAGTCCCTTTGCTGTTCACAACATTGTTTGTTAATTAGCCATATACCAGTACAAAATAAAAAGCTTAGAAGAACTTTACAAAATTTATCACAGCCTCTGGAATGAATGCATACACTTTTCTTCAAAATGTCATGCAAAGGTAATATGAGGTGGAGAAAACTATGTACAAGACTCTAAAACAGCCTGACTTATTCATGGAGTGGCCACAGTCCAGTACCAGCCTCATCAGCATCATCCAGGATCTTGTTAGAAATGCAAAGTCTCTTGACTCACCAGGCAGGATGAGCTGAATCAGCAACTGCATTTGAACCAGCATCTGGGTGACTGGTATGCAGTGAACTGGAGAAAGTGCTGGTCTAGAACAGGCTGATTTGCTTTCCGTTGTTGACTTTTTGTGACAGGATCATTATTTCAGCTGGGTACTGCCCTGGGCTGGAGAAGGGCATGGCAGCCCACTCCAGTATTCTTGCCTGAAGAATCCCATGGACAGAGGAGCCTTGCGGGCTATGGGCCATAGGGTTGGACATAGGGCCAAGAGTTGGACAGGGCTGAAATGACTCAGCACACATGCACTGTCCTGGGCATCATAGATGTTTAGCAATATCCCTTCAATATGACCAAATATCATGCTGGACAAAGGTATCTCTGACTGAGAACCACTGGCCCAGAGTTTGAAAGGTAGAAACAAACTGGCAGAATTCCAATAAAGGCCACGTACCCTAACCTGGATTATAAATGGCAAATCACTCATCCACAGGAAACCTATTTCTGCAATGGAAAATGGATTTTGTAAAGTACTGTCTTATAGAATGTTTCTAAAAATGAAGGCATATCATTCTATAAAATGCTAAGATCTGTATTTCTCAAGCTTAACAAACATTTTCTAATGAGAGACTAACTGTGACAGCCCCTAACTTATGCTGTATGTATGAAGCTCCTAATTATTTTGGCAAAACTGTTGTGAATCCAAGCAGCATACTGCCCAAGTTTTTTGGTTTTTTTTCTCTAGTTACAGTGAGAAGCCTTCTCATTGCAATGGTCTCTCTTGTTGCAGAGCATGGGCTCTACAGTGAGCAGGCTTCTGCAGTTGTGGCACATGGGCTCACTAATTATGCAGGTTCTTAACCACAGAACCATCAGGAAAGTTCTGCCCAAGGTTTTATATTAAAACAACAAAGTTATCCAACTTACTTAAGATGGGAAGAGTAATTTTTTGAGGGATATGAGGAGCTCTGACCTACCAATGCTTTGATTAGGAACCTAATCAAGACAGTATCCTCTCTGAGACTCTGGAGAAAACTTGAACTCAGAGTTGTGATAAGATGCTGCTATTTAAGGTTTATTCCCCTAAAGAGACAGGAAAGATCAAGGAAAAGGAAAGATAATCACTGAATTCAACTGGCTTTTAACATTGTCTCCACACAGAGAATGAGTGGGAAAATTCTCTTATCTATCCAGACCAGATCAGTGTCCCACAGGAAAATTAATTATTAGAGGCTAGTGTAAGAGGAGGGAAATGTGCTAATGAGGAAACACAGGGAGCTGTAAATATCTCCTCTGCTGCATCCCTCAGCCTATGGGTCCTTCGGATGGAAAGGATGTGATTGTAGCTTGTGGACTCACAACTCTGCCCAGAGGACCAATGCTTGACTGCATCCCACTCTCTTGTCTGGAAGCAGAGCATCTTTCTTCACCATGAACCATCCAAGAGGAACTTGGATGTGTATATGCAACTTTCCTCTCGGAGACCCCACCCAGGTGAGTCCTGGAGTCCAGTAAACCCTGCAGGAGATCAATCAGAACTGCAGCCAAGAACATTTACCTGAGTTCACCTGAGAGCCAGCCCAGACTAGCCCAGAGCCAAGACCACTGAAGTTGTTTGTTTGCCTGATTGATTAACATTTTAATTTGTGATGCCTAAAATAGTAGTGAATATTGAACTCATTAATGCCAGGGTCAATATTGACCATTAAATGACTCAATTTGGAGAAGGAATAAGAGGTATAAGGTGTTTCCAGTAGCAATAGAACTGAAATCCAAGGAACTTTGTGATTAACTGGAGTAAAGATATAGGGTATTAGCTGTGGAGGAATGTAAAGTGATGTAGGATATTTTTTAAGAAGGGGCATATTTGACTATGATGAGTAAGATCCAGACCAAGGAATGCTGGCAAACATTTCCCTGCAATAGCAGTTCATGAGACACACATTTCAAAGTATCTCCTCCCTCTTAATATTCAAATATTTTTTTTTAATTTATTACATGTAAATGGGTAGTGCTTAGTCACACACAGCACTCTGTAACCCAGCAAGAATACTGGAGTAGATTGCCATTCCCTCCTAATGTGGATCTACCCGACTCAGAGATCAAACCTGTCTCTTGAATCTCCTACATTGGTAGGCAGAGTCTTTACCACTAGCACCACCTGGGAAGCTCATAATTGGGTAGTGCAAAAGTGAAAGTGTTAGTCAATTAGACATGTCCAACTTTGTGACCCCATGGACTGGGGTCCGCCAGGCTCCTCTGTGGGATTCCCCAGGCAAGAATATTGGAGTGGGTTGCCATTCCCTTCTTCAGGGGTTCTACCCAACTCAGGGATCAAACTTGGGTCTCCTACATTTCAGGCATATTCTTTACCATCTGAACCACTAAATAAGCCCATAAATGTGTAAGCTAGAGCTTAATTTGCAATGAATTCACTCATTGTAAGGCTGAATATATTTGCAGATCAGTTAGCCTGTTACTTTCTGGATTTAAAATTGCCTGTTCAGGGAAAGCTGCTCAATGTTATGTGGCAGCCTGGATGGTAAGGGAATTTGGGGAAGAATGGACCCAGGTATACATATATGGCTGAGTCCCTTCACTGTCCACCTGAAACTATCACAAATTTGTTAATCAGCTATACTCCAATATAAAATAAAAAGATTTTAAAAAGTAAAATAAAACTGTCTGTTCAATCCATGGATTAGGAAGTAGACATCTTTGGCAGGGAGGTGGAGATGAGAAGGGGGCACTTTTCACCCCAACATATAACCCTATTTAAAAGTGCTTCTTTGAGACTTCTGGCAGTCCTCTGGTTAAGACTTTGCCTTCCATTGCCCAGATGTGAGTTTGATCCCTGGTCAGGGAGCTAGGATTCTACATGCCTTGTGGCCAAAAAATCAAAACATAAAACAAAAACAATACTGTAACAAATTTAAGAAATGACTTTCAAAGTGGTCCACATCCAAAAACTGGTGTTTTTGGTTTTTTTTTTTTTTTTTACTTTTTTAAATTAATTTAATTGGCAGATAACTGCTTTATAGTATTGTGATGGGTTTTGCCATACATCAACATGAATTGGCCACCAGTATTTATATGTACCCCATCCTGAGGCCCCCCCCCCCACCTCCCACCCCACTCTGTCCCTCTGAGTTGTCCCAGAGCACCAGCTTTGGGTGCCCTGTGTTGTTTTTCAATACTGAGCTTTACTCAGGGCAAGATAAAAGACTCTAAAGACCTTAGGTTACATGTAGTTAAGAAGTTGTTAGGGCTTCCCCTGGAGAAGGAAATGGCAACCCACTCCAGTACTCTTCCCTGGGAAATCTCATGGTCAGAGGAGCCTGGTGGGCTACCGTCCATGGGGTCACAAAGAGTCAGACATGACTGAGCACCAAGGTGTTGTGAAGGTAAAGTGTGTCCCCAGTGAAACTGAATTGAATTCCTGAGTGAAAAAATAAAATATTTGTGACTAAAAAAATAAGCAAATAAATAAAATCCCCTGCTCTTCATTAAATTCACTTCATTTCTATTTGAATATTGGGCCTTTATAATGATGAACAACAAATAGTTAGTTGGGTTTTGACTTGGCCCAACCTGAGAATTTTTGTCTTTAGTGGGGAAATTGAACTGATTTTAATATACTGACATCCCTGGCATATTTGTTTTGCCCTTTTTTAATTCAATTTTTGTTCTGCTTTTGGAAGAAGTTTTCTATACTGTCCTATTGCCTTTCTTTTCTTTTTTTTTTTTAACTTTAATCTTCTTATTGTCTTTATGTTTTTCCAAAGCTTTCTTTATTCTTCCAAATGTCAAAATTGTAAGGGAAATATGAATATATAAGAAGCTTAACACAATTTTACTTCATCTACTCAACCAAAGATGTTAATATTGGGGGTAAATTTCAGATACAAATTATTTTTAAAACTTTGTCTTCTTTTTTTTTCTTCAGTAACACCTTTGCTGGAACATAGTTTACATAATGGGGGCTTCCCTGGTGACTCAGATAGTAAAGAATCTGCCTGCAATGCAGGAGACCTGAGTTCGATACCTGAGTCAGGGATCCCCTGGAGATTCCATGGAGAAGGGAATGGCTACCCAATCCAGTAGTATTGCCTGGAGAATTCCAAGGGGGGAGGAACCTGGCAGTCTATAGTCCATGGGGTCACAAAGAGTCGGATATGACACTACATAACTCACTATTTTAATGTGTATGTTTAAGGGGCCTTTAACATTTACAAAGTTGTGTGTTGATCACTGTTGTCTAACTCTAGAACATTTTTATCACTTCCCAAAGGAACCCCACATCATTAGAGTCACATCCTCTGTCTCTTTTTTTTTTCCTGGCCCCCAGCAACCACTAATCTACTTTCTCTATAGATTAGCCTACTCTGGACATGTCATATAAATGTGATCATGCAAAAACTAAAGGAAAATTGCCTGTTCAGGTCCTTTGTTCTAGATAGTGAATTTCAGCATGTTTGGGAAGCTTTTTGTTTTGTTTTAATTTTCGTTGAAGTCTAGTTGTGTTAGTTTCTGCTGTATGGCAAAGTAAGTCAGTTGTATACAAACATATATCCCCTCTTTGCTGGATTTCCTTCCCATTTAGGTCTCCACAGAGCAGCTTATGAAAAGATAAGCTTCACCATCACTAATTACTAGAGAAATGCAAATCAAAACTACAATGAGGACTTGGCCTTCATTGAAAATCTACAAACCATAAGTGCTGGAGAGGGTGGGGAGGAATGGGAACCCTCTTGCACTGTTGGTGGGAATGTAAATTGATGCAGCCACCATGGAAAACAGTATGGAGGTTCCTTAAAAAAACCATAGAACTGCCATATGACCCAGCATGTTTTTTATTCCTATTTTTTTTACTGTATTCTTTCAAACTAAGAATTGAAATTTCATCATCAATTTGCTGTTCCCCATTTAGATACTTTATGTGCCTGCCTGCTAAGTTGATTCAGTAGTGTCCGACTCTGCAACCCCATGGACTGACATGCCAGGCTCCTCTGTCCATGGGATTCTCCAGGAAAGGATGCTGGAGTGGGCTGCCATGCCCTCCTCCAGGGGAGCTTCCCCACTCAGGGATCAAACCCAAGTCTCTTAGGTCTCCTACATCTGCCGGCACTGACTTTACCACTAGCACCACCTGGGAAGTGCATTCAGATATTTGTGCAGAAGGTCTAAGAGTTTCTACATTTCTGTGGTAAAATCTGTCAATTTTATATTCTCTCCATTATTGGGTTTTTTTTTTAACTGAAGCAACTGTGTTCACCTAAATATTCTTCACTTGCAAATCCTTACCTTAATCAAAAATGAAAATGAATGCTCCTCTTTATACTAGATGTTAATAAGCCATGCTTTATGCATGCTTTCAACTACTTTCCTCATCTTATTCTTATTTAGATCTTTTAAATTTAGAACTATCTCTAAAAGTTGCATAATGTTCAATCTCCATTTAAAAGGTGTTCCTCTTTACCTTTGTCAATTTTCTTCCAAATGCAGAATTGAATGGATATATTTCTATCTAAAAGGAAATTATACACAGATAGTGCTCCCATCTCATATTTTAAAAACTGTTAAATTATTTTATAACCATATCTGTGTAATCCAAAATTGAAGTCATTATTAAGTTATAAGTACTGTATTATCTTTTCTTTTAGAAATTTAGTTTTGATTTTTCCTTAAACTGTCTTTTGTATAGGTGTTTTTAGTATATAATTTCATAAAGCACCAAAGATACATAACAGCAACAAAGGACCCCTTGAGATGAAGTTTCAGCAGCAGCAGGGAGACCACCTTGTTCCTCAATATTTTCTGACACTTTCTCTCCTCACTCTTCCTCCTGCTCATTTCTCTCACCCCCTGGCTTCTTTTTTAGACTGGAACATCTTAAAGAAGCACCCTCCTCAGGCCTTCACTTTGATTTCCCCTTGCCAGGCACACACTTGCCAGGTATGCTCATCCACTCTCTTTCTTCCTTGATGTCTCTGTTCAAATATCATGTTTTTTATAGGTCTTGCTTAAACATGCATTAAAAAGTAGCACTCCCTTTTCACTCTCTCCCTTATACATGCTTTTGTTTTCTTTGTAACACTTCTCACCATCTGGCAAGCTATATGATTTTCATTTGCTTACATATGGTCTCCATAATGGGCTTTTGAGAGCTTCTGCTTTTTGACACCCTATACTCCCTGCATAGACATTACCTGGAACATTGTCCTAAATCAATTTATATTTTGCAAATGCATGAAAGAATTTCTCATTAAAACTGTGAATATGTGACATCTTTGAGAAAAATGAGAAAAGCACAAGTTTGCTTCTTAGAGATGACATAGGAGTTCTCTAAAGTGGATCAAATCCATGAACAAATATTGAAATTAATTTCCTAATGGGAAACTTCAAATGGAAGCACTTGCAATGTGACTAATATACATTTGTGTGAAAATTAGTTGTGCTATTTTCCCCTTTTCTGTTAGTCACCTCCACCACATGGCACAAGGGAATCAAACAAAAGTTTCAGAATTTCTTCTTATGGGATTTTCAGAGGATCCAAAACTTCAGCCCCTCATATTTGGGCTTTTCCTCTCTATGTACCTGATCACGGTATTTGGAAACCTGCTCATCATTCTGGCCACCATCTCTGACTCCCACCTCCACACCCCCATGTACTTCTTCCTCTCCAACTTATCCTTTGTAGATATCGGTTTCACCTCCACCACCATCCCAAAGATGCTATGGAACATCCACACCCAGAGCCAAGTTATAACCTATGAAGCCTGCATCTTCCAGATGCATTTTTTCACACTCTTTATAGGATTGGACATCTTTCTCCTGACCGTGATGGCCTATGACCGCTTTGTTGCCATCTGTCACCCCCTGCACTACACAGTCATCATGAACCCCCGGATCTGCGGACTGATGGTGCTGGTGTCCTGGATCATCAGTCTCCTGCATTCCTTGTTAGAAAGCTTAATGGTGCTGCAGCTGTCTTTCTGTACAGTCTTAGAAATCCCTCACTTTTTCTGTGAACTCAATCAAATGATCCAACTTGCCAATTCTGACACTTTTCTCAATAACATGGTGATGTATTTTGTAGCTGTGTTCCTGGCTGGTGGTTCCCTCTTTGGTATCATTTATTCATATTCTCAGATAATGTTCTGTATTTGTGAAATCTCATCATCTCAGGGGAAGTATAAAGCATTCTCCACCTGTGCATCTCACCTCTCAGTTGTCTCCTTATTTTATTGTACAGGTTTAGGAGTGTACCTTAGCTCTGCTGCTACCCATGGCTCACACTCAAGTGTAACAGCCTCAGTGATGTACACTGTGATCACACCTATGCTGAACCCCTTCATCTACAGTCTGAGAAATAAAGATTTAAAGAGGGGTCTGAAAATGCTCTTTGGAAAGGAAAATATAAAAGTGTCTATTATCCTAGGGCTTGAGAAGTGCTTGTGATAGCAGAGCTCAAAATCTGAGCCAAATATTGCCAGTCTTTGATCAGATTATGAAAGTAGAACATGTCTCTTGTTTTTCTTGGAGTTTCTATTTCAACTTCTCTATACAATTTATTTAACTCACTTTTAATATTTATGGCATCTCTGATATCCAAGAGTTTTTCCCTTTTTTTATTTTTGTACTCAATTGTATTTCCAACGTTGGAGGTGAAATATTTGAAAATTCCCATTTATCTCAAGGAATTTCTTAAGAATAATTTCTTCCCAGATGAAATATATCATACTCAGTATTTTTGCTTGTTGTTTGTCTAAAAGAATAGACATGAGCTGCAAAAATCCCTATGAACCAGAAAACTACTCTATAAACAGCTATTTATAACAGAGGAAAATCTGAAACCACTCCTTTCCACTTTTGTTAACATCATTCTTTGCACATCACTACCTTAATTGGTCTTCTTGGTTATCCAAACCTTAACACATTGATTGTTATCACTGATTAAGGTTACTTTTCTATTCATTAGGATCTTATTCTACTACATAGCTTGTGTCTGCTTGAGACAGGAAGTAGATGTCCATCCCCTAGCCAAGGTAAAACAATTGGAGATTAATCCCCTGTATGCTGAAACTCTAAGATGAGAATAACAGGAAACAAGAGAGGAGGCTGCACCTTGCTCAGACCACATATTTCTGATTCCTGAAGTGAGGAGATGTCCCAAATCACACACATGTAGAAAGGCTCCTTGGAGGTCAAAGGGGAGTGATGTCAAGGGATGCTCTACCCACAGGCCTCTTTGGTAGAATCCATCTCGGCTAAGAAATGCACGTGCACACGTGGGAGGATCCTGGGATATACCATATATGGATTGTGAACCAGGTAAATTAAAATGATTGACCAAAGAAAACTAGGAAGAAATGCCCCACAAAAGTAATTCTAATTGCCACAAGGGTGCAGTTCAGAGACTCTCTGAGTCCACCGATGTGTCTATCCACAGGTACTGTACCCTCCTTTTTTTTCTATTAATAAATAAAAATATTCTTTAAAAATACTTTTCCTCTTTAAAAAGTGCTTTTTTCCTCTTACTTTTCTTTGTGAAAATTTTTTTCTGCAACACTGAAGGGCCAGGGCCCTTGTCTCTTACTACTGGTCTCGTGGCTAGGATTCCTTGCTCTCACTGCCGCAACCTGGGCTTGATCCTTGCCTAGGAACCCAAGACCCACTTTAAGCCATCACAGGCTGAGTAGGATCACACTCTGTCTATCATACTCATTGACAAAAGTGATAATAAAATACGTGCCTCCAAGTAGAATCTATACAGAGAGACAAGTATGAAAAATAGATTGATACAATATGGCCTTAGAATGGATTTTACTTTAAATATAATGAAGCAAAATGCTAAGTCATTCATTTTGTTGTTGCTGCTGTTCAGGCGCTCAGTCATGTCCAACTATTTGTGACACCATGGACTGCAGCACACCAAGTTTCCCTGTCCTTCACCATCTCCTGTGGCTAGCCCAAACTCATGTCCATTGAGTTGGTGATGTCATCCCACCATCTTATCCTCTGTCATCCCCTTCTCCTCCTGCCTTCAATCTTTCCCAGCATCAAGGTCTTTTCAAATGAGTCAGTTCTTCACATCAGGTAGCCAAAGTATTGGAGCTTCAGCCTCAGCATCAGTCCCTCCAATGAATATTCAAGATTGATTTCCTTTAGGATTGACTGCTTTGATCTCCTTGTAGTCCAAGGGACTCTCAAGAATCTTCTCCAACACCACAGTTCAAAAGCATCAGTTCTTTGGTGCTCAACCCTTCCTTATGGTCCATTTTATTACATTTATTACTATGCAAATATTTTTTCAGACAATTCATTGACTGATTGAAATATGCACTGTCAGTATCCATTTGTAAGGTCTACTCATTGAGCTGAAGGACTGGAATCATGTTTTGGTTTTCTATTAAATCATTTTATTGTTTCTGTCTGAAATTTTAAATTGCTTCCATGAAATATGATTCCTTCTATTTCTCTAAATGAAATGTTGCCCTATCATTCAATGTTTATCATCTTCATTATCAAAGGATGACTCACTAGAAAGCTTGGATTCCTGTTCAGGTATCTGATTCACGAGCACAGATGTTGCGCAAAGATCCATGTCCTTCCAACTCCTCCATGTGACCTCAAAGGGACACCAGTGGGGTCACTTTTTTTGTATACTTGTATGAAGTAAACTTGAACAACAGAGAATCATGAATGTTATCTTCAAATTCTAGGAAAAATAATGTCTGGAACAAACAGAATCAGATTACTATAAAAGCCCTCAGTTCTGTCTGAATTGATTATTATTTCATGTATGCTCATCTCAGTCACTAAGTCATGTCTGACTCCTTGTGACCTCATGAACTGTAGCCCACCAGGCTCCTCGGTCCTTGGGATTTCCCAGGCCAGAATACTGGAGTGGATAGCCATTTCCTTCTCCAGGGGATTTTCCCAAACCAGGAATTGAACCCCGGTCTCCCGCATTGACAAGCAGATTCTTAACCACTGCGCCATCAGAGAAACCCATCTATAGGATTTCCCAAGCAATTATTGTTTCAGTTATTGTGAAACCAAATGGGACCTTGTGGAGTTTCCCAGGGGCAGACACACACACCCTGTGTCCATACCTCTTGTTCATAGAAAAGCTTCAGTTTCTTAGATCTTCCCCAAGTTCCAAGAAGCAAATTTAATCAGAGAAGTGAGAACATTTATAAACAGAGGAGAACAGTCAAATGGAAAAAATGATAGTTTAACCATAAGACAAAGTTAAGGACATTTAGTTCCTCTTCAAGGGCTATAGATCATATACTAAATGATATCCTTGCATTGTTTTACAGATACTAAAATTCCCACTCAGTGGGAAAATATTAACTACATGCTGACCACAAGCACATAGACCTCAGACCTATTGGAACCAAAAGATTGATGACTAAGATTCCCAAAAAGATCACCCTGTTACCTCACCAACAATCAATCATGACAATTTAGCACAAGCTGATTACACATCCTGTGACTTTCTCCTCACACTGTCTTTAAAAATGCTTCATACCAAGTGAATTAAGTCAGAAAGAGAAAAACAAGTATTATATTAATGCATGTATGTGAAATCTAGGAAAATGGTACAGATGAGCCTATTTGCTGGGCAGGAATAGAGATGCAGACGTAGAGAACAGACATGTGAATGCAGGGCAGGGGAGGGAGGGTGGGATGAAATTGGATTGACTATACACACTATCGTGTGTGAAATAGATAGCTAACAGAAAGCTTCTGTATAACATGGGGCTCAGCTTGGTGCCCCATGATGACCTAGAGGGGTGCAATGGGAAGGAGGTCCAAGGGGGGGGATATATATATATATGTGGCAGATTTACTTTGTCATACAGCAGAAACTAGCACAACATGGGGAAGCAAGTGTATTCTAACTAAAAACAATAGTAATAAGAATAAAGTTTATACCTAGATACTTGAAAATGGATAAGTAAATAATTAATAAAAAAATAATCCCTGAAACATTTATAGATGATGAAATGTTATTTAACCAGGTTGATCTTGTGCATGATGTTAACTTACTGTATTGAAATTTGTATCCATTTTTAAATTTTTTTTATTTTTTTTCATTTATTTTTACTAGTTGGAGGCTAATTACTTTACAATATTGTAGTGGTTTTTGTCATACATTGACATGAATCAGCCATGGATTTACATGTATTCCCCATCCAGATCCCCCCTCCCACCTCCCTCTCTACCCGATCCCTCTGGGTCTTCCCAGTGCACCAGGCCTGAGCACTTGTCTCATGCATCCAGCCTGGACTGGTGATCTGTTTTACCATAGATAATATACATGTTTCAATACTGTTCTCTCTAAACATCCCACCCTCGCCTTCTCCAACAGAGTCCAAAAGTATCCATTTTTTTAATATATATATATATATATATCATTTGAAAAGACACATGTATCCCAATGCTTATTGCTGCACTATTTACAATAACCAGGACATGGAAGCAACCTAAATGTCCATCAATGGAAGAATGGGTAAAGAAGATGTGGTACATGTATATAATGGAATATTATTCAGCCATAAAATACCATTTGCAGTGACATGGATGCACCTAGAGATTGTTAATATCATGTATATGTGGAATGCTAAATAAAAAAGGTACAAATGAATCTATTTGCAAAATAGGAATATAGTCACAGAACAAAATTATGGTTACCAAGGGGGAAATGGACAGGAGGGATAAATTGGGAGATTGGGGTTGACATACATACTATGCATAAAATATATAACTAAAAAGGATCTACTGTATAGTGCAGAGAACTCTGCCCAGGGCTTTGTGGTGACCTAAATGGGAAGGAACTCCAAAAAGGAGGGGATATATGTTTGCTGTACAGTAGACACTAACATGACATTATAAAGCAATTATACTGCAATAAAAAATTTTTAAATAAATAAAAGAGAAAAAAAAAAGCTTTTAAATCCAGGGGATAAAAACGTGAATTGCCTTAACTTAATTCACTGCTGTAATATCCACATGTGAAACTTTCTTTTTTCCAGTTAGAAAAGATGTCTCTTGTCTCTGTCAAATGTGACTATGCTCCAGACCCGACCCTGGAATGCATACTCGAATTCTTTAATCATGATAAATTTATCAAATCATAACTACATGCCATATTCTGTACTCATTTAATGTGTACAAATTGAAGAAATTTAAATGTCATTTGCTAATTAAGACTATATACTACCTACTTCTATATACACAGTTGAAGAAGGTACATAACAAGTTATATATAATTAAGTTTTTACTGCTGTGTTACGTACTTACTAAAAATGTAATCCCTCTGGCCTCTTTCTCCTTACTATGGAATAACAAACATAACTTCTGAGAGATGGTGAGAGAAAAAATGAGTAAAATCTGTAAAAATATTTGTGCAGTCCACAGAACACAGTCAAGGGCAAGGAATATGTATGTCTGTACATTACTTGTTTACATTTTTCTCTCAAATAAACACACTCACACACATATATGTAAATGCAAACAGTTTCATTTATAATCTACCTATTATGTTAAAGAAACCTCTACAGAAATTTGGAGGGTAAGTAAATGAAAATATTGAATATTTGAATTACAATGAAATTCATGGATTGTAGAACTTAATACAAAAAGTCATAAAAATCATGAATGTGTCATATTACTTTGAATAGAGATTAATATTTCTATCTTAATGCCTCAAAGTCAGAACCACACCTATATTCTATATTTATGGAATGGGGAATTCATTGCATTAGATAATGGGGAAAACATCTCCAAAATGACTAATTTTCTTCTACTAATGTGAGGTTTCAACAATAAACAAAGCTAGTGGAGATGATGGAATTCCAGTTGGCAGAGGAATCAGAGATAAAATTCCCAAAATCCTCTGGATCATTGAAAAAGCAAGAGAGTTGCAGAAAAATCTATTTCTGCTTTGTTGACTATGCCAAAGCCTTTGACTTTGTAGATCAAAATAAACTGTGGAAAATTCTGAAACAACTGGGAACACCAGACCACCTGACCTGCCTTTCACAGGTCAGGAAGCAACAGTTAGAACTGGACATGGAACAACAGACTGGTTCCAAATAGGAAAAGGAATACATCAAGGCTGTATATTGTCACCCTGCTTATTTAACTTATATGCAGAGTGCATCATGTGAAACGCTGGGCTGGATGAAGCACAAGCTGGATCAAGATTGCTGGGAGAAATATCAATAACCTCAGATATGCAGATGACACCACTGTTATGGCAGAAAGCAAAGAAGAACTAAAGTGCTTCTTGATGAAAGTAAAAGAAGAGAGTGAAAAAGTAGGCTTAAAGCTCAACATTCAGAAAACTAGGATC
>CM035271.1:7778470-7846704 GCA_020226075.1 Hydropotes inermis | reverse complement strand
CACTTACTCCTTGGAAGAAAAGTTATGACCAACCTAGACAGCATATTATAAAGCAGAGACATTACTTTGCCAACAAAGGTCTGTCTAGTCAAGGCTATGGTTTTTCCAGTAGTCATGTCTGGATGTGAGAATTGGACTATAAAGAAAGTTGAGTGCTGAAGAATTGATGCTATTGAACTGTAGTGTTGGAGAAGACTCTTGAGAGTCCCTTGGACTTCAAGGAGATCCAACCAGTCCAACCTAAAGGAAACCAGTTCTGAATGTTCATTGGAAGGACTGATGTTGAAGCTGAAACTCCAATACTTTGGACACCTGATGCAAAGAGCTGACTCATTGGAAAAGACTGTGATGCTGGGAAAGATTGAAGGCAGGAGGAGAAGGGGAGGACAGAGGATGAGATGGCTGGATGGCTTCACTGACTCGAAGGGCATGAGTTTGAGTAAACTCCGGGAGTTGGCGTTGGACAGGGAGGTCCGGCATGCTGCAGTCCATGGGGGTCACAACGAGTCAGGCATGACTGAGTGACTGAACTGAACTGAATCCAGGGGAAACTAAATGACTATATTAAGAAAGTTAAATCAGTTCTTGTGAACCATATTTTATTGGATAAAATGTGGGCATTGCACTCCTGTGTGGCTTTAGCAAATTACTATACTATTGGCTTGTGGCTTCTCAGGTGACACAGGGATAAAGTGTCTTCCTGCCAACATAGGAGATGTGGATTCGATCTGTAAGTTGGGAAGATCCCCAGCTTGTTTACATTTGAAGTAAACATTTCTTACATGGAGTAGGAAATGGCAACCCACTCCAGTATTCTTGCCGGGAAAATCCCATGGACAGAGGAGCCCAGCAGCCCATGAGTCACAAGGTGTGGGACATGACTGAGCACTGAGCCTGCACATTAGTGGCTTAAAAAAATTAATGTAGAGATCAGAAGTCAAAACTCATCTCTTCAGGCTAAATATAAGATGTCTGTAAAAGTGATCCGTCAGGACACTCAAGGGAAGGAATGCATTGCCTTCTTAGATCACTTCCTGCAGGTTACCTGCATTGCTTGTCTCATGGTCATTCCTCATCTTCAAAGGCAGTAGCATCTCTCTGCTAACTTCAATACTTCTCTCTCCACCACATTTAGGGGACCACTGCCATTATTTATACCAACCTGGATAATCCAAGGTAATCTTCTCATCTTAAAGACAATGTTTAGCAAATTTATTTTATCTGCTAGCTTTAGCCCCCTTTATGTCAGCTAACATATTCAAAAGTTCTTAGGTTTAGGATGTGGACATCTTTTTGAGACCCTTATCTTGTCTATTCAAAGTCTTTTTCTTATATATATTATTTGATGTCATTCAAGAGCCCTTATAGAATTGAATACAGAATTTATTAGGGCTTCTGCAGTGAGTAAAATATTTTTCTTACAAAAATAGCACAAAAAGTGAATTTTGGTATAAATCTAAACTTACCAATAACTAACTCTAACACAGGACCATAGCCTTGTTAAAAAGTGACCCACAGGACTTCCCTGGCTGTCCAGTGGTTAAGACATCACCTTCCAACACAGGCAGTGCAGGTTCTTTCCCTGGTCAGGGAACTAAGACACTACATGCCTTGAGGCCAAAAAACCAAAACATAAAACAGAAGCAATTAAAAAGAAAAAAAAAAGAAAGTGACCCACAGATCAGGACTTGTAGTGTCACACCTCTAGGAGTGCTAAAAATGCAGAGTCCTTGGGCCCACTGGGAGACATACTCAGAATTTGCACTTGAATTAAAATCCCTAGTGATGTGTATGCACAGTGAAGTGGAAGAAGTGTTGATGTGAAGGTGTTTTCTCCTGTTCTTGCTGTTAACATTTGAGGCAGGATAATTATTTGTGGGTGAGTGCTGTCCTGTGTTATGGCTGTTTCGAAACATCCTTCCTGGCACTGCCAAATACCCCAGGAGCAAAACCACCTCTGGTTGAGAACCACAGCCCAGAGTTTGAGAACAGGAAGCAACCTAATAGGATTCAATCAAGACTCCATCTCAAACCTGGCTTGTAATTTTCATCAGAACATTAAACACCTCTAAACCTCACTCCTGAAACAGATCTTAGCACTATCTTACACGATCTTAGCACTATCTCACAGAATGTTCTCTAAACATTGAACCAGATCATCCCTATAATGTGCTAAGGTAGGTAGGTTATGGTGTATGACAAAATCTAAATATGTCTCATAACTTACAAACATATTTAATTAGGTGCTAATTGATAGATCCAACTTCAGATATAATTTGAAATTCTTAAAGGTTTTAGCAAAATCATCAGGAAACCAAGGACCAAATTGCCCAGTGAATTACATTAAAGGAAAAAAGTTGCCCTCTCACAAAGAGGGGAATAATAATTTTATAAGGGTATCATAAACAGTGTTCCTTCCACAGGTCAATGTTTTAAGACCCAGAGAACCTATTGCCTAAGTCTCACACGTTGCAGAAATCTAAACTCATGGTTGGGATAAGGCGCTGGGAGTTTAGATCCCTGGCAAGGGAATTAATGGAGAGGGGTTAATAAAAGCTGAATTCTTGGGGCTTCCCTGGAGGTCTAGTGATAAAGAATCTACCTGCTAATGCAGATGACACAGATTCCATTCCTGGTCCAGAAAGATCCCACATGCCTTGGAGCAACTAAGCCCATGTGCCGCAACTACTGAGCCTGCACCCTAGAGCAGGGGAGCTACAACTACTGAAGCCCATGTGCCTGGAGCCTGCGCTCCGCAACGAGAAGCCACTGCAGTGAAAAGCCCACACACCACATCTAGAGAAATCCAGTGTGCAGCAACGAAGACCCAGCACCAACCAACAATAAATAAATAAATCTTTAAAAAAAACAAAAACAACAACCTGAATTTCCCTGGCATACAACCTAACACCCTGAGAACAAAGACTCAGCAGGAAAAGTCCTATCTTGTCCACACCAAGTCCCACGGGGAAATCACGTACGCATAGGTAATTGTAATATAAAGGAAATGTACCCTAGGAGAAAACATGGAGAGCTATAGCTATTTTGTCTGCTGTATCACTGAGCTTCTAACACCTGGGCATGGATGAGATACAGGTTTTATTCTAGAGTCCTAAATCTGGCTGAAGGACAATATTTGATCTCTTTTTGCTCTCTTGTCTCAGGACAGAGCTTCAGTCTCTGTCACCAACCATCTACTAAGAGATTTCAGACTTCCAGGCAGTTAACTTCCTCTCACAGTTCCCATGCAGGTGAGTCCAAGAGCCCAAAAGACACTGCTGGGAAGGGTCAGAGAGAAAGAATTAAAGCATGTCTGCATGAGGTCACCTGAGAATCAATTCAGCCTAGCCCAGAACCCAGAAAACTGTTTGTTTGCTTTCTTAATTAAATATCAATGTACTTGAATAATGTTAAAAGTGAAGGAAACACTGAAAGCAGTAAGGCAGTGTTCAGTGATGCTAATTAAATGATAGGAAATCAAGCATAATTAGAAGAGCAAAGAGAGGTTAAAGTGCTTTCAGTAAAAGTAGGACATATGCTACATTAGCAAATACTTCCTTCTGTTGTGAGAGCTGTCTTTTCATCTTGCTTATGGTTTCCTTTGCTGTGCAAAAGTTTTTAAGTTTAATTAGGTCCCATTTCTTTATTTTTGTTTTTATTTTCATTACTCTAGGAAGTGGGTCAAAAAAGATCCTGGGTGAGTTCTGTCAAATAGAGTTCTGTCTGTTCTCCACTAAGAGCTTTATACTGTCCAGCCTCACATCTACGTCTTAAATCCATTTTGAGCTTCTTTTTGTGTATGGTGTTAGGGAGTGTTCTCATTTCATTCTCATATGTGTTGCTGTCCAGTTTTCCCAACACTACTTATTGAAGGGACTGTCTTTTCCCCATTGTATATTCTTGCCTACTTTGTCAGAGATTAGATGACCGTAGGTACTTAGGTTTCTCTCTAAGCTTGCTGTCCTGTTCCATTGACCTATATGTCTGTCTTTGTGCCAGTACCATATTGTCTTGATTACTGTAGCAGAGCTTTGCAATAGAGTCTGAAGTGAAGGAGCCTGACTCCTCCTGCTCCATTTTTCTTTCTCAAGATTTCTCTAGCTATTCTGAGTCTTTTGCGTTTCCAGATAATTTGTAAAATTTTTTGTTCTAATTCTGTGAAAAATGCCATCAGTAACTTGATAAGGATTACGCTGCATCTGTAGATTGCTTTAGGTAGTCTAGTTGTTTTCACAATATTGAGTAATACTCTTCCAATCCAAGAACAAGGTTATTCTCTCCATCTATCACCTTTGATTTCTTTCATCACTGTCTTAGAGTTTTCTGAGTATAGATATTTTGCCCCCTTGGGTATGTTTCTTCCTTGATATTTTATTCCTTTTGTTGCAGTGGTAAATGAGATTGTTTCCTTAATTTCTCTTTCTGATCTTTTGTCATTAGTGTATAGGAATGTTAGATGTCTGTGTATTAGTTTTGTATCCTGCAACTTTACCAAAGTCATGCATTAGCCCTAGTAGTTTTCTGGTGGCATCATTAAGGTTTTCTATGTGCAGTGTATGCAACCAGTAATATGCAATCAGCAGTAGCTTTATTTCTTCTCAATCTGGATTCCTTGTATTTTCTAACCAGTTTTATTGAAACAAATTTCATCATGTAAACTCAACCATGCAGAAAAGTCAATGTTTCAATAAGTATGATTTTAGCAGCTGAAATAGAAGCATTTGTTAGTGCACTGTTTGCTTTTTGAAACCTCATTCCTCAGAATGATCCTGTTTTTTAGAATTCCATATTTAGTATCGATTTATGCCAGGTAAGATTACATATTAAAAACATCTATAAAGATCTACAGGTTTACACTGTGACAAGAAAAATATGTTAAATAATATGAAAGGTATGCAAGATATGGGCTTCCCAGGTGATTCAGTGATAAAGAATCTGCCTGCCAATGTAGGAGATGCGGGCTCAAGCCCTGGGTCAGAGAAGATGCTCTGGAGAAGGAAATGAAAATCCAACCCAGTATTCTTGCCTGGAGAATCCCCATGGACAGAGGAACCTGGCAGGCTACAGTCCTTGGGGTTGCAAAAGGATCGGATACTACTTAGTGACTAAACAGCAAAATAGCAAGATAGAAGGCAGGAAAGAATATCTAAAATTTTGGGTTTTAATTAGCAGTGTTCATGTCAAACAATAAGATGGGGCTTTTTTACCATAAAGATATTAATAACTGATTTAGCTGCCTGATTAGTATTTCTACACATCACTGCATATTAGTGACAAAACATCAAAGATACCCAGAAATGTGGAATCCCTCATGTGCTCTAACTGTTGGTATTTTATCTGGTATAAATATAGCGCAGCTTGAATGAATATATTTGTTGGGATGTTAATACCACACACTTAAACAACAAACTTAAACTCAAAGGTTAAGAACAGGAAGACTAAATTTCTTGGCCCACAAAATAATAGTGGCTAAAAGTTGGTGACTTGTATCACTATTTATTTTATGTGCTGATCAGACAAGCAAGTAGACAAGTGAAAGTTTTTCTAACAGTGTTATGATTTGAAGATGTACTTTTTCTTTAGCTATTATGCATAAAGTTTTGTTTTGTCTTTCATCTTTTTGTACTTTTATACAAAGGCAGCATTTTCTAAGTTATTTTGTTCTGTGTTGCAACCTTTTTTTGGTTCTTTTAAACTGTGATAGGGCTTCCCTATCAGTTGGTAAAATAGCTCAGTTGGTAAAAATCCACCTGCAATGCGGGAAACCCCAGTTAGATTGCTGGGTTGGGAAGATCCACTGAAGAAGGGATAGGCTACCCACTCCAGTATTCTTGGGCTTCCCTTGTACCTCAGCTGGTAAAAAATTCGCCTGCAATGTGGGAGACCTGGGTTCAATCCTTGGGCTTGGAAGATCCCCTGGAGAAGGGAAAGTCTACCCACTCCAGTATTCTGGCCAGAATTCCATGGACTGTATAGTTCATGGGGTCCCAAAGAGTTGGACACAACTGAGCGACTTTCACTTTCAAGTTGTGATAGGATGGTAACTGATGCCTTTCGTTTTGTTTAACTGATACAAAATAAGTCAGGATCTGATCAAAAGTATTTCATAAAATCTTCCTTAGCCTATTGAAAGGTGCTTTGATGAATTTTTCTTTGCTCTGTAGAATTAGGACTGAACTGTTGACTTTACTTGTTACAGTTGCTATCACTTTTTTGTGTGATAAAACTACTGAAATTTGCTTTCCTGGGTAAAGAAATATTTCCTAAAGATGTCTGCTGTTTGTTTTCAGGGTTTGTCCTGGGATGATATTGTCTATTTCTATGAATATTAACATGCTATTTTGCCTGTTACCACTGTTTTTTTGCTTGTTTGCTTGTTTTGTGGTATCTTGTTCTTCTCAGTGGTCTTGCGTTAGCACTCAGGTAAGCTTTTTCTCCTTAGCCAATCAAATGTTAAACACTCAGTTCAGTTCAGTTCAGTTCAGTCACTCAGTCATGTCTGACTCTTTGTGATCCCATGGACTGCAGCATGCCAGGCCTTCCTGTTCATCACCAACTCCCAGAGATTACGCAAACTCATGTCCATTGAGTCTCTGATGCCATCCAACCATCTCATCCTCTGTCGTCCTTTTCTCCTCCTGCCTTCAATCTTTCCCAGCATCTGGGTCTTTTCAAATGATTCAGCTCTTTGCATCAGAGGGCCAAAGTATTGGACTTTCAGCTTCAACATCAGTCCTTCCAATGAATATTCAAGACTGATTTCCTTTAGGATGGACTGGTTGGATCTCCTCAGTCCAGGGGACTTTCAAGAGTCTTCTCCAACACCACAGTTCAAAAGCATCAATTCTTCGGTGCTCAGCTTTCTTTATAGTCCAACTCTCACATCCAGACATGACTACTGGAAAAACCATAGCCTGACTAGACAGACCTTTGTTGGCAAAGTAATGTCTCTGCTTTATAATATGTTGTCTAGGTTGGTCATAGCTTTTCTTCCAAGGAGTAAGTGTCCTTTAATTTCTTGGCTGTAGTCACCATAGGCAGTGATTTTGGAGCCCAAAAAATAAAGTCAGCCACTGTTTCCACTGTTTCCCCATCTGTTTGCCATGAACTGATGGGACAAGATGCCATGATCTTAAGTTTTCTGAATGTTGAGCTTTAAGCCAACTTTTTTACTCTCCTCCTTCACTTTCATCAAGAGGCTATTTAGTTCTTCTTCACTTTCTGCCATAAGGGTGGTGTCATCTGCATATCTGAGGTCATTGACATTTCTCCTGGCAATCTTGATTCCAGCTTGTGCTTCATCCAGCCCATCATTTCATATGATGTACTCTGCATATAAGTTAAATTAGCAAGGTGACAATATACGGCCTTGACGTACTCCTTTTCCTATTTGGAACCAGTCTGTTGTTCCATGTCCAGTTCTAACTGTTACTTCCTGACCTGCATACAAATTTCTCAAGAGGCAGGTCAGGTGGTCTGGTATTCCCATCTCTTTCAGAATTTTCCACAGTTTATTGTGATCCACACAGTCAAAGGCTTTGGCATAGTCGATAAAGCAGAAGTTGATGTCTTTCTGGAACTCTCTTGCTTTTTCAATGATCCAGCGGATGTTGGCAATTTGATCTCTGGTTTTTCTGCGTTTTGTAAATCCAGCTTGAACATCTGGAATTCATGGTTCACATACTGTTGAATCTTGGCTTGGAGAATTTTGAGCAGTACTTTACTAGTGTGTGAGATGAGTGCAATTGTGTGGTAGTTTGAGCATTCTTTGGCATTGCCTTTCTTTGGGTTTGGAATGAAAACTGACCTATGAAAATCATTTTTTTTATCATGTCATTGTTCATCTCAGATGTTGATTGAGGTTTCAAGAATGATGGCAGTGGGTTTTGAAAAGAGTCTTATATGTGTTGGTTTGGAGTTTCACAGAGATAAGTATATTTCATGGTTAATTGTTGAGCTGTAAGACAACTAACCAGGCTACCCAAGTGACTCAGTAGTAAAGAATCCACCTGCCAATGCAGGAGATGAGGGAGATGTCTGTTTAATCCCTGAGTCAGGAAGATACCCTGGAGAAGGAAATGGCACCCACTCCCAGTATTCTGGCCTGGAAAATCCAAAGGACAGAGGAGCCTGGCCAGCTACAGTCCATAGGGTCACAAAGAATCAGACACAACTGAGCAATTGGGCAGGCACCTAAGACAACTAACCATTTAAAACTGAAAAACAGTTCATTGTTTTGTAACAATTCAGTTTTTAAACATAGACATTTCAATTAAAACATGAATTGCATTTATAACTCAATGCAAATCCAACAGTTGTATTTAGAGTTAAATTATTTTTAAAAATGTATTTAATGAAAAAATTAAAAAATAAATAAACATGGATTACAATTAGTACTCCCTTTTCACTCTCTCCTTTATATCTCCTTTTCTTTTTCTTTTTTTTTTTTTAATATCTTATTTGTTTATTTGGGCTGCTCTGGGTCTTTGTTGCTGCATGTAGGTTTTCTGCAGTTGCAGTGAGCAGGGGCTACTCTTCATTGTGGGGCAAGGACTTCTCATTGTGATGGCTTTTCTTATTGCAGGGCAGAAGCTCTAGATGCACGGGCTTCAGTTGGTGCAGCACATGAGTTCAGAAGTTGTGGCACACAGGCTTAGCTTCTCAAAGACAAATGTGATCTTCTCAGGCCAGAAATCAAAGCTACGTCCCCTGAATTGGCAGGCATATTCTTAACCACTGGACCAAGGGAAGTCTTTCTTTTTCGTTTTCTTCATAACACATGTAACTATCTGACATGCTATATGATTTTTATTTGCTTATGCTTTTTCTCCATAATTGAATTTTAGGAGTTTTTGTTTTTCAGCACCCCTACACTCCCTGCGTAGGTGGTACCTGGAATATTGTTGAAATTCAATTTGTGTTTTTCAAATGCTTAAAAGAATTTCTCTTTAAACAATAAGTAAAGATTATTGTTTTTATTTTTTATTGCTTTATTTTTTTTATTGTTGGGGCTTGGAAATGAGAGTAAGAGAAGTTTGCTAATTATAGATGACACAAGGAATTCTCTAAATGGGACCAAAGCCATCAACAAAATATTGAAATTAATTTATTGTTGGCAAAATATAGAATAGTTATATTTCAACAATGTGATAATGGCCATTTGCAAGGAATGCAGTCATGTTATTGTCCCATTTCCTCATAGTCACTTCCACAAAATAGAACCAAGGAACATAACAGGAGTTTCACAATTTCTTCTTATGGGATTTTCAGAAGAAACAGAATTGCAGCCCCTCATCTTTGGGCTTTTTCTCTCTATGTACCTGATCACTGTGTTTGGAAACCTGCTCATCATCCTGGCTGTCAGCTCAGACTCCCACCTCCACACCCCTATGTACTTCTTCCTCTCCAACCTGTCCTTTATAGACATCTGCTTCACCTCCACCACCATCCCAAAGATGCTGGTGAATATACAGACAGAGAACAAAGTTATAACTTATGAAGGCTGCATTATCCAGATGCATTTTTTCACACTCTTTATAGGATTGGACATCTTCCTCTTGACCATGATGGCCTATGACCGCTTCCTGGCCATCTGCCGTCCCCTGCACTACATGGTCATCATGACCCCCCGGCTCTGTGCACTGTTGGTGCTGGTGTCCTGGATCATAAGTGCGCTGCATTCCTTGTTAGAAAGCTTAATGGTATTGCGACTGTCCTTCTGTACTGACTTGCATATCCCTCACTTTTTCTGTGAACTCAATCAGATGATCCAGCTTGCCTGTTCTGACATGTATCTCAATAAAGTAGTGATATATATTGTAGCTGTGCTACTGGGAGGTGCCCCTTTTGCTGGTATCTTTTACACTTACTCTAAGATAGTTTCCTCCATACATAGAATCTCATCAGCTCAGGGGAAGTATAAGGCATTTTCCACATGTGCATCTCACCTCTATGTGGTCTCCTTATTTTATTGTACTGGCATAGGAGTGTACCTTAGCTCTGCTGCTTCCCACAGCTCACACTCAAGTGCAACAGCCTCATTGATGTACACTGTGGTCACACCCATGCTGAACCCTTTCATCTACAGTCTGAGAAATAACGAGTTAAAGAGGAGTCTGAAAATACTCTTTGGAAAGGAAACTATCAAAGAGCCTATTGTCCTAGGGCTTAAGAAGTGCCCACGACAGTAGCGTTCAAAGCCTGAGCCCATTGTTGCTAGGCTTTGAGCAGATTGTGGAATTAGAACATGCCATTTCTGTTTTCATTCAAATCTCTGCTTTGGCTTTGACTCTATACAATCTATGTAACCCACTCTTAAGTTTTATGATATCTCTGATACCTAAACGTTTTTTTCCTTTGCCATTTTCTTACTCGCCCAATTTTGTTACCAAACTTGGGTTTGGAACATATGAAGGTTCCCATTTATCTCAAGGGACTACATGAATTCCCTAGGAATAATTTCTTCTCAAATACCATATATCATTTTGTGTATTCTTTTTCTTTCATATGACTAAAAAAAAAATAGTCATGAATTGTACTGTGTGTGCTTAGCTGCTCTGTCGTGTCCAACTCTGAATCCCATGGACTGTAGCCCACCAGGCTCCTCTATCCATAGAATTTTCCAGGCAGAACACTGGAGCATGTTGCCATTTCCCACTCTAGGGGATCTTCCCTGCTCCTACGGTAAAAAACAAACAAACAAAAAAAATTCTCTTGATAATCACAGCTATTTATAAGTTTATAACAGAGGAAAATCTGAGATCACTATTTTTCACTTTTGTGAATGATATTTCTTTGCCTATCACTACCTTAATTGCTTTTATGATAACCCAAACTTTACCATACTGGTTGTTAACACTGATTATATGATATTTTTCTGTTCTTTACAATCTTATTCTGCTGTACCACCTGTGTCCACTGTGTCTACCATACTTGCTGGCAAAAACTGATGTTAAACTAAATGTCTTCAAGTACAATCTATACAGAAAGACAAGCATGAAAAAGTACACCAGACTCCTTTTTTCATGGAATTCTCCAGGCAAGAATACTGGAATGGATTGCCATTTCCTTCTTCAGGGATCTTTCAGACCCAGGAATCAGACCCAGATCTCCTGCATTGTAGGCAGATTCTTTACCATCTGAGCCACCAGGGAAGCTCTCTATGACAGAGTTGACCTTAAGTATAATGAAGCAAAACATCATATCATACATTTATTACTATGCAATTTGAGTCTTTTCTGGCAATTCATCTTCTCATTGAAATAAGGACTATCAGTGTACATTTGTAAGGTGTATTCATTGAGTTGAAGGACTGGAGGCATATTTTGAATTTTTATTAGTTACTTTCATCTTTCTGTTCAAAACTTTCCAGTGCTTCCAGGAAATATCATTCCTTCCAATTTTCCTAAATGAAATATCTCCCACCCTTCAAAATTTTGTCACAAACACTGAAGGGACAGAGAACAAACAATATCAATATCATGAATTATGTCTCACTCTCATACTTAAAGGATGACTCACTTCAAACCTCAGATTCTTGTTCAGGTATGTGATTCAAGGTCACAGGTGTTGTGCAAACATCTATGTCCTACCTCTCCATGTGACTTGAAAAGAACCTCAATGCAGTCACTTTTTCATACAGTTATACAAAATAAACTCGAATAACAGAGAAGTCATGAACAAATGTCAGAACAAATGTCTGGAACCAGTAGAATCAGATTTCTGCAACAGCCCTCAGTTCAGTGCAATTTGTGTACTGCGCCAGTTAGCTGCCACTGGATACAAACTTTCCTACAATAAAACTGCTTAATAGAAAATCTTTATTATCAAATGAGGTGGTCCAGTGAGAAGTTATTCTGATCTCTGCAGAGCTTCTCATGAGTCTGCAGTCAGGAATGAATCTCTATCTTGTGCTTCTAAGGCTCATCCATGATGCTGTCTATGGCTATACTGCTCTTCCATCTTCAACTAATTTTTGTCATTTCACTTTTTTCAACATGTAGGCTAAATACTTGCAGGAAAATGAGCTTAATAAGTGTGAATTGCCTTAATTTAATTCCACTACTTTAATATGTACTTATGAAAATTTTCTTTTTCCCAATTAGAGAGACATTTCCTTCCCCTGTGAGCTGTGACTCAGCTACCTGTGCTCCAGATTCTATGCCTGCATGCACACTGGAATTGATAAATACTAATAAATATATTCAAGTATGGCTACGTGCAATGAGCTGTACCCATTTAAAAGTCATTAAAAACTTAAAAGTATACACTGCCTGGTTCTATTTCTATACATCTTAAAAAGAAATAAAACATTTACTGCATTGTTATCAGTTCAGTTCAGTCATTCAGTCATGTCTGATTCTTTGTGACCCCATGGACTGAAGCACACCAGGCCTCCCTGTCCATCACCAATTCCCAGAGCTTGCTCAAACTCATGTCCATCAAGTCGGTGATGCCTTCCAACCATCTCATCCTCTGTACGTCCCCATCTCCTCCTGCCTTTAATCTTTTCCAGCATCAGGGTCTTTTCCAATGAGTCAGTTCTTCACATAAGGGAGCCAAAGTATTGGATTTCAGCCTCAGCATCAGTCCTTCCAATGAATTCAGGACTGATTTCCTTTAGGACTGACTGGTTTGATCTCTTTCCAGTCCAACAGACTCTCAAGAGTCTCCTCCAACACCACAGTTCAAAAACATCAATTCTTCAGTGCTGAGCTTTCTTTATGATGCAACTGCCACATATGTGACTACTAGAAAAACCATAGCTTTGTTGGCAAAGCAATGTGTTTGTTTTTTAATATGCTGTCTAGGGTGATCACAGCTTTTCCTCCCTCCAAGAAGCAAGTGTCTTTTAGTTTTATGGCTACAGTCACTGTCTGCAGTGATTTTGGAGCCCAAGAAAATAAAGTCTGCCATGGTTTCCATTGTTTCCCCATCTATTTGCCATGAAGTGCTGGGACTGGATGCCATGATCTTATTTTTTCGGATGTTGAGTTTTAAGCCAATTTTTTCACTCTCTTCTTTCTCTTTCATCAAGAGGCTCTTTAGTTCTTCTTCACTTTCTGCCATAAGAGTGGTGTCATATGCATATCGGAGGTTATTGGTATTTCTCCTGGCAATTTTGACTCTAGCTTGTGCTTCATCCAGTCCAGTGTTTCTCATGATGTACTCTGCATACAAGTTAAATAAGCAGGGTGACAATATACAGCCTTGATGTACTCCTTTTCCAATTTGGAACCAATCTGTTGTTCCACGTCCATTTCAAACTGTTGCTTCTTGACCTGCATACAGATTTCTCAGGAGGCAAAAAAGGTGGTCTGGTAGTCCCATCTCTTGAAGAATTTTGCACAGTTTGTTGTGATGCACACAGTCAAGGGCTTTGGCATAGTCAATAAAGCAGAAGTAGATTTTTTCTGGAACTCTCTTGCTTTTTCTACAATCCATCACTATATTTTGCATCACTGTATATTGTTATAAATGTAATCTCACTGGTTTCTGTTTCTTTACTTCTGTTGGTACCAAGGAATAATAATATATAATATGAACATAATAATGTATAATAATAAACATAATTTCTGAAGTATGCTATAAAAAAAGAAATCTGTAAAAATATTTATGTAGCTAAAGGAAATATTCAAGTATAAGAGGTACGTGGGTGAGATGAGCATTATTTGTATATATTTTCCTCTCAAACAAACACATTCATATGCACATAAGTACATGCATGCAGAGTCATTTATAATCCCATTTATTTTATTGAAAGAATATTTTACCAAAAGTTGGAGAATAAAGACATGAAAATAATGAGTGTCTGAATCAACATGAAATTCAAGGAATGTAGAAATTTAGACAGAAAGATTTAAAGTAGATTGTATGACCTTGCTTTTGATATAAGTAACTTGTCATAAAGGCCTCAAAATCAGAAACACATTTATATTTATGGAAAACAGAATTCGATCCACCAACTAATAAGACAGGAATTTTTTACCCTAATTTTCTTCTCCCATTAATATGGGGTTTCCATATAAATTCCTTTATCAAGGGAAAATTAAATATCTGAATTGAGAAGCTTAAAAATGACTATATTTTATTGGATAAATGTGTGTATTGCATTTGTATTTCTGCTGTAGCAAATTACTACACTGTGCTTTTAAAAATTGAAGTTCTAAGGATCAGAAGGCCATATTCCTCTTATTGGACTGAATTCGAGATGCTAAAACTGAGGCCTATCTGGATGCTTTAGGGAAGAATAAATTTTCTTTCTTAAATCACATTCTAGGGGCCACCTGTACTCCTTGTCCAAAAACTGGTTTTTAATTTTCACCAGAACATTGAATACCCCGGAGCCCCAATCCTGAAATGGAGGGTGAAGTTATAATAGTGCTACTTCACAAAAGGAACTTCTCTAAACATTAAACCAGATCATCCCTATAAGATTCTAAGGTGGGTTATGGTTGCTTGATGAAATCTATCTCACAGCTTACATGCATTTTTAATTAGAAGCTAATTGATAGCACTTAATTTCAGACATATGGGTTTCCCTGGTGGCTCAGACGGTGGCCTGCACTGTGGGAGACCCAGGTTTGATCCCTGGATTGTAAAGATCCCCTGGAGAAGGGAATGGCAACACCCTCCAGTATTCTTGTCTGGAGAATTCCAGGGAACCAATGATTGACCACTTCCTGCTGCCTTGTCTGGGGACAGAGTTTCAGTCTCTATCATCAACCATCAGGAAGAGAATCAGACTTCCATATGGAGACTTTCCTCTCAGAGTCCCCATGCAGGTGAGTCCAGGAGCCCAAAAGATCCTATAGGGAAAGGTCAGAGAGAATGAAATCCAAGAATGTTTCCTGGAAGTCACCTGAGAACCAACTCAGCCTAGCCAAGAGCCCAGAAACCACAATAGTTGTTTGCTTGCTTTCTTAAAATATCAGTGTATTTTGATGACACTGTAAAGAGACATGAACATTGAATTCAGTCAGGCAACATTCAGTGATGGCAATTAAATGATAGGAATGGAGACTCATGTAGAAGAGAGATGAGAGGAATAAAGAGTTTCCAGTAAATATATAACATATGTGCAAGTATCTTATTAATTAACTGGAGTAGAGAAGTAAGGTATTAGCTATGGTGGGATGTAAAATGAATTATAGACATTTCTTCCTAATTTTTATCATGGGGCATATTTAACCAAGTTTCCATATTGATGAGAAAAATCCACACCAAAGAATGCTTATAAGCTCAACTTTGCAACAACAGAACACATTCTTCACAGCCTAAGAGGTGTATATTTCAGTGTCTGCTGTGACATAAGTGAAAAAAAAAAATGTAAGAGCTAAAAAAGGGGACACTAATGATCTTACTTTGCAATTATTTCTATGAGTCCAAATACATATGTGGGTTTGTCAACCATTTATATTCTCTATTTCAAATCACCCCCGTGAGTCCTTTGTTTTAAGTTGGTTTATTTGTCTTTTTGCTGTCTCGGTTCTTTCTTAAAACACTTGTTTTAAGATAACTTTGACATAGAAATATTGTACATATTTGAGGTATATACAATATTTTTATATATTGATATGAATAAATTTTGTAAAGATCATCAAATCAAGCTAATCATCATGTCCATCACCTCTACAAGTTTCTGATTGCGTGTTTGTGTGTGTATGTTGAAAGGATTTAAGATCATCAAATTTATCAAATTTTAATCTTTCAAATCTTATCAAATTTCAAGGAGTAAGCCCTTTGCTTTCATATGGTAGGATCAGGGAACTTTTACTCTTGTCTTTGATTGAATTGCTTCAAAAAAGATTTATTTTAAAAAAAACATCCTTTTTTATTCAAAAAAATAGAGAATGTAAGTGGCTATAAAAAGCACCTCTGCTTTTTCTTTTATTTCCAAGTTGTTAGCAATTTAATTTTAAATTATGACTCATTGAATTAGCACTATTTCATCTGCTTATATAATTTGCTTGTAGATTTTCATTCCATTTTGTTATGTAAATTGTTTTGAAACTAATCTACTTAACCTAAGTTCATTCTCACTGATATTTTCCCCATTAGTTTTTAGTTTACTTTAAAACTTCTTTCTTCATTATGCACACATACATACACATACTTTTATACAAATGCAACAATAGAATTCTATATGTATTGTAAATGCTGTTTATGTTTGATTTCATCATTTTTCCTAACTTCTGTCCCATTTTCCTTCTTACTCAAAACACCTTACTGAAAACCCTGCTTCCAGTCACCAGGATGATGATGATTCATTATTTTTATGGCTATATAACATTTCATGGTGTTACAACTCCAGTGGTCCTTCATATTCTCTTTTTATTAAACTTGTTATTCTGTATTGGAGTATAGCCGATTAACAATGGTGTGATAGTTTCAGGTGGACAGCAAAGTTACTCATTCAAACATATACAGGTATCCATTCTCCCCACACTCCCTCTCATCCAGGCTTCCACTCTGAGCAGAGTTCCATGCCCTACACAGCAGGTCCTTGTTGGTTTTCTATATTCTTTTTCATTAAATTGCTATTATATCAACGCTGCAAAATTTTCTACAATAGTGAAGCACAGACTGTGGATGACTTTGTCCCCGCAGGGTTCATCTAGCAATATCCAGAGACTTTTATGGCTGTCATACATGGAGGCTCAGCAAAGCTCAGGGGTGCTCTAAGCATCCTACAGTTCACAGGACACATTCCACCACAAACAGTGATCTGGATCAGAATGTCAGTCATGCCAACACTGGAGAACCTGAGTTAAAGACTGCTGCTGTTATCATTTAATCACTCAGTTGTATCCGACTTTTTTGTGACTCCATGAACTGTAGCCCACCAGGCTCCTCTGTCCATGTATTTCCCAGGAAAGAGTACTGGAGTGGGTTACCATTTCCTTCTCCAGAGGATCTTCCTGATCCAGGGATCAAACCACGTCTCCCACACTGGCAGGTGGATTCTTGACTGCTGAGCCACCATACCTGCACTTTGAATATTTATAGCTGTCTACAAGTATTTTCCTAAGATGTTATAACACTTCACATCTGCCAGAAAATTCAGAGAATACTAGTTCAAAAGTTCTCATCCCAAAATGTAACAAATCTTTTTTTCCTAGCAGTACACTGTGAAAAAGATTTCTTATTTTTTAACTGTATACTGAGTTAAAACAAAGATTTATATATTTTGTCATCATTTTGATTATTTGTTATTATGCACCCAATATTATATGCCACCTTTCCTGCACTTATCAGCCTTTCAATTCATTTTTACAAGTGAATTATTTTTCAGTTGAGTTTGGGTACTCAGGTGACTTAAAATTTTAAATTTTTAATCTGTTGTATATGTCCGTTTTACTATCCACCTTTCTGCCTTATTTAAGATGTTTTCCCCAACTCATCAGGTTTTGTTAATTTTACCTGTTTGTTTATTTTTGGCTGAGCTGGGTCTTCGTTGCTGCACGTGAGCTTTCTCTAGTTTTGGCCAGCGGGGGCTGCTCTCAGGCTTCAGTGCACAGTCTTCTCATTGCTGTGGCTTTTCTTGTGGGCCTTTGTGGTGCACAGGCTTCAGTAGTTGTGGCACATGGGCTTAGTCGCCCCATGGCATATGTAATCTTCCCGGACCAAGGATTGAACCCTTGTCCCCTGATTTGGCAGGTGAATTCTTATCCATTAGACCACCAGGGAAGTCCAACCCATAGCTTTTTTTTTTTTAATTGGAGGCTAATTACTTTACAATATTGTAGTGGTTTTTGCCATACATTGACATGAATCAGCCATGGGTATGCATGCTTTTATATGTAGATTTCAAGATGTTAATCTTCAATGTGTTTATTATTCTCACACTGAGGTGGTCATCTCTAATTTTTTTTTAAAAATGTTGGAGGGAGGAAAGAAACTTTTTGCAATACAGATGTTTATGCCTGCTTTTATCAGCAATTCAATCTTTCTTAATAAATTGAAATACACCCTTGCCATATATTAATTGTTCATATATAATAAGACCTAAGTCCCAATTCTGAATAATAACTGATCATGCTATGTGCTCAAACATTCTAGGAACATTGTGTAGTGTTTTGTTTTATATCTAGATCACTGGCAAATTAATTGAGTCACACTGATATTGTAATTTATTACTATTTCAATGCTTGTTCAATTCATTTTCAATACTCCATTCAATTTACTTGTTTTGAAACCATATCACTTAATCTGGTTTCACTCTCTTTGTTATTTTCTTTATTTCCTAACTTTTTATTTTTCTAAATTCATTTTTGTACAAGGTCGCATATATTTACAAACTCAATTAAAATACAAAGGTGAATTTTTTAAAAAGACATGATGGCATTTGCTGCAACATGAATGGACCTAAAGACTGTCATACTGAGTGAAGTGAGACATAAAGGAGAAATATCACATGGCATCTCTTATTTGTGGAATCTAAAAAGAAATGATACAAATGAATTTGCAAAACAGACACATGGATATAGAGAATGAACTTATGGTTGCCATATATATATATATATATATATATATATATATATATATGATTTAGTTATATATGTTTTATTTATACATATGTTTTATTTGAGGTAGTCTTTCTCCATGATGGGATTTTAGGAGATTTTGTTTTATAGAACCCTATCAGTTCAGTTCAATTCAGTTGCTCAGTCATATCTGACTTCCACCCCATGGACTGCATCATGCCAAGCTTTCCTGTCCATCACCAACTCCTGGAGCTTCTGCAAACTCCTTTCCATCAAGTCTGTGATGCCATCCAACCATCTCATCCTCTGTCATCCCCTTCTCCTCCTGCCTTCAATCTTTCCCAGCATCAAGGTCTTTTCCAATGAGTCAGTTCTTCACATCAGGTGGCCACAGAAACCTACACACATTGCCAAATCCATGAACAAAATATTGAAATAAACTTTTTACAGCAAAATATAAATAGTGGCATTTCAGCAACGTGAGCGATGTCCGTTTGTACCATAATCAGTCATTTACTTTCCTCTTTCCTTGCAGTCACCTCCAACACATGGCACCAAGGAACATAACAGGAGTTTCAGAATTTCTTCTCATGGGATTTTCAGAGGATCCAGAATTGCAGCCTCTCATGTTCAGACTTTTCCTCTCCATGTACCTGATCACTGTGTTTGGAAACCTGTTCATCATCCTGGCTGTCAGCTCAGACTCACACCTCCACACCCCGATGTACTTCTTCCTCTCCAACCTGTCCCTGGTAGACATCTGTTTATCTTCCACCACCATCCCAAAGATGCTGTGGAACATCCAGACGCAGAGCAAAGTTATCACCTATGAAGGCTGCATCACCCAGATCTATTTTTTCACACTGTTTGTAGTACTGGACATTTTTCTCTTGACTGCAAGGGCCTATGACTGCTTTGTGGCCATCTGTCACCCCCTGCACTACATCGTCATCATGAACCCTTGGCTCTGTGCACTGCTGGTGCTATTGTCCTGGATCATCAGTCTCCTGCATGCCTTGCTGGAAATCATAATTGTATTGCAGCTGTCATTCTGTACAGTCTTGGAAATCCCTCACTTTTTCTGTGAGCTCAATCAGATGATCCAACTTGCCAAGTCTGTCATCTTTCTTGATAAAGCAGTAATGTGTTTTATACCTCTGTTGCTGGCTGGTGTATATGTATATCCTTGTATACTTGGATATATGTATATATATGTATATATGTATATCCATGTATATCCATATGTATATATGTATATCCATGTATATCCTTTACTCCTACTCTAAGATAGTTTCCTCCATATGTGGAATCTCATCAGCCTGGGGGAAGTATAAAGCATTTTCCACCTGTGCATCTCACCTCTCACTTGTCTCCTTATTTTATTGTACAGTCATAGGAGTGTATCTTAGCTCTACTACTACCCACAGCTCACACTCAAGTGCAACAGCCTCAATATTGTATGCTGTGGTCACTCCCTTGCTAAACCCCTTCATCTACAGCCTGAGAAATAAACACTTAAAGAGGGCTCTGAAAATACTCTATGGAAAGAAATCTATAAAATATTCTATTATCCTAGGGATAATAGATATTATAGATATCTATAGATAATAGATTATCCTAGGATATATTCTATATCCTTATATCTTATTAAGAAATGTCCATGATAGCAGAGTTCAAATTCTGTGCCAAAAATTACTGGTATTTGGTACAACTGTGGGAGTAGCATATGCCTCTTCTACTTTCCTTGGAATTTCTATTTCAACTTCTTCATACAACTTATATAGCTCCCTTTTAAGTTTGGTGATAGTGCTAGTATCCAAGAGTTTTTCCCTTTTTCATTTTTATACTCTCCCAACCTTGGATGTGAAATATTTGAAGACTCCCATTTATCTCAAGGGATCTCTTAAGAATAATCTTTCTCAAGTGAAATGTATCATGCTGAGGATTTTGTTTGACTAAAAGAATAGTTAAGAGCCATACCACTCCTATGGAGGGAAAACTCCTTTTGGCAACCACAGCAATTTATAAGTTTATGACAGAGAAAAATTTGTGACCACTGTTTGTCACAAACATCATTCCTTTGTATATCACTACCTTATGCTCTTCTTGACAATCCAAACTTTAACATGTTACTTGTTATCACAGATCATGGGTATTTTCTACTCATTCAGATCATGTTCTGCTGCATAACTTGGGTCTCCTATATCTACCATGGTAGTAGTGTTAGTCAGTTGGGTCCAACTCTTTGCACCCCCACAGACTATAGCCTGCCAGGCTCCTCTGTCCATGGATTCTCCAGTCAAGAATACTGTAGTGAGTGGCCATTCATTCCCTTCTCCAGAGGATCTTCCCAACCCAGGGACTGAACTCAGATGTCCTGTGTTGCAGGCAGATTCTTTACCTTCTGAGCTACAGAGAAGTCCTTGTATCTACTACAAAGTGAAGTGAAGTTGCTCAGTCGTGTCCAACTCTTTGCAACGCCATGGACTGTAGCCTACCAGGCTTCTCTGTCCATGGGATTTTTCCAGGCAAGAATACTGGAGTGGGTTGCTGTTTCCTTCTCCATGTATCTACTATAGTCATTGGCAAAAACTGATAATAAGATATGTTTTCAAGGAGAATCAAAAGAAGAAAATGACTATGGATATAATATGGTGCTAGAGCAGACCTGATCTTAAGTATGATGAAGCAAAACTTTAAATGATACATTTATAACTTTGGAAAATATGTATTTTTCAGACAGTTCACCTACTCATTGAAATATGATATAAAAGTGTCCATTTGTCATGGAATATGGGGGGCAGAGGTCCGAGAGGGAGGGGATGTATGGCTACAGATAGCTGATTCACTTCATTGTACAGCAGAAACTAACATGACATTGTAAAACAACTATACCATAGTAAAAAATAAATAAATAAACTTGTGTAATTTTGTGCAAGCTAAAAACAGTGTCAATTTGTAAGGTGTACTTATTGAGCTGTAGGACTGGTGGCATGTTTGGGTTTTTTATCAAATTATTTTCATGTTTCTGTTTGAAAATTTCCAGTGCTTTCAGAAAATATGATTCCTTCCATTTGTCTAAATGAAATAGCTCCCATTATGCAAAATTTTGTCACAAACTCTAAAAGGGCAGAGAATGAACAATTTCAGTATCACCCATTAAAGTTCATGCTCATTATCAAAAGATGACTCACTAGAAAGTTCAGATTCTGTTCAGCTATATGATTCAGGGTCACAGGTGTTGTACAAACATAACTGTTCTTCCACCCTCTCCATGTAACCTCGAAGGATCCTCAGTGGAGGCAGTTTTCACACCCTTATATGAACTGAACTTGAATAACAAAATAATTGTGAATGTTACTTTCAAATATCAAAACAAATGCCCGGAGCAAGTAGAATCATATTTTTACAACTGCCCTCAGTTCTGTCTGATTAAATTATTATATCAGTTAGCTATTGTTGCATACAAATTTCCTAAAATAAAATTGTTTAATGTAGTATCTTTATTATCAAATAAGGTGGTCCAGTAGGAATTTGCACTGGGTTCTGCAGGCTTCTCATGAGCCTATAGTCAGACTCGAACCTCTACCTTGTGTTTCTAAGGCTCATTCCATGGTGTTGTGTGTGGTTGTCCTGTTCTTCTGACTTAAACCAATTTATGTCATTTTACTCTTTTGATATGGGCTTCCTAGGTGGCCCAGTGGTAATAAATCCACTTCCCAATGCAGGCAATATAGGTTCGATCCTTGGGTGGGAGAAATCTGCTGCAGCAAAAACATAAATGAATGAATAGTCTTTGGCACTTACCAGCTAAACAGGCCTGCGAGAATTAAACAATCTTGGTTATTCTTTAGCTGTTATGACTAAAAACTACTTGCTAGACTTGTCCTTCACAAAGTTTAAAAAAAGTGAATTACTCTCTGACTCCATGTAGATTATACTCTGTACCTGGCATTCTTCTCCCCTACACTCTCTTGTAGCATTCTACATTTCAGAAAGAAGGTCCTTGGACCAATAACTTCAGGGACATCACACTTGATTGCTGAGTTGTCTGATGCCAGCTGTAGCCATTTTGAAACTTTAAGAGAAAAGTATGCAAGACCTTCATGAGTATATAAAACCTCTATTGCCTAGAGAGGAGGGCACAATTCTTGAGACACAGGCCTGCTGGGTTTCCCTTTCACCTGGCAAAAATAATAAAACTACTCTTTTCTATTTCCTCCAAACTGTCTCCGTATGTCTACTTGGCATCAGTGAGCAGGGAGCCAAGACTTTGGTAACAGATCCCATGGAGTAGGAAATGGCAACCCCCTCCAGGACTCTTGCCTGGGAAATCCCATGGTCAGAGGAGCCTGGTGGGCTACAGTCCATGCGGTCACAGAGAGTCAGGCACAACTTAGCTGAGCTGAGGCTAAATAGCTTGCAGAGAAAATGAGTTTAATAATTATGAATTGCCTTAATTTAATCCCACTACGTTAATGTCCACTTAGGAAACTTTTCTTTATCCCATGCAGAGGAGATATCTCCCACCATCATGAGATCTGACTCAGCTACCTGTGCCCCAGGTCTTACCTTAACATACACACTAGAATTTTTAAATTGTAATAAATGTTATTAAAGCAGAGTTACACAGAACAAAGTTTACTCACTTAAAAGTCATTTAAAAATTAAGTGTATGCTGCCTGGTTCCATTTCTATACCCCTCGGGAAGAAATATAATAATTTCACTACTTTGTTACATGTATGCATGTGCATGCTCAGTCGTGTCTGACTCTTTGCGACCCCATGAACTGTAGCCCACCAGGCTCCTCTGTCCATGGGGATTCTCCAGGCAAGAATACCAGAGTGGGTTGCCATGCCCTCCTCCAAGGGGTCTTCCTGACACAGGGATCCAGCTCTCACCTCCTGCATCTCCTGCATTGCAGGCAGATTCTTTACCTCTGAGCCTTCAGAGGAGCCTTGTTTACTGTGGGTGTTTTGCAGCATTTCTCTTTCAATTACCAAGTAACCAGGAGCAAAACCATCCCTGGTTGGAAATCACAATCCAAATTTTGAAAACCAGAAGCATCCTGAGAGAACCCAAATCAAGACTGCATCCCAAAACCAGTTCATCAGTTTCAGCAGAATAGTAAATTCCTCTGAGCCCCATTTCTGAAAGGAAGGATGGAGTTACAATAGTACTACCTCATAGAAGGAACTTCTCTAAAAACTAAATCAGATCATCCTTATTATATGCAAAGGTAGTCTATGGGACATTAAAATATATATCTCATAACATAAACCTTTTACAATGAGTGAGAGGGTAACAGGCAAGAAGGCCAGGGGTCTCCAAACGGAGGAAATAGGCTGCAAGTGTAAGACATTTTTATCTCTCTTAAGCAGCAGGTGGAAACAGACTAGCAATATTTTTTTCCTTCTCTAGACAAATTTAAAAGGAGGTTCCTCTTAAAGTGCTGTGTTGCCATAATGACACCTGGTTTCACCTGAAGTTAACTATTCTCAAACCTTGAGTTAATCAATGCATTTTTCTTATAAAAATGTTTGCCTTAACCTATGTTAATGCACTATGCATTTACCCCAGACTCTGTCTTCAAGTCGGTTCACCTAATGGCTCAGAACCTACTTGGCAAGCCATTATGTTATACTCAGATATTGTTCCCCTAATCTATATAAATGAAACTATTTGTATGGTAATCTGCCCTTCTACAAGATTCAAGTCAATTGTTTTATGGCCCGGGATGAATCGTCTGGTGCCAAGATTATCCCAAAATGTATCTTACGGATGAGGGGGCTGATGCCATTCTGAGTTTTAAGACATTCCTTTCTTTTCATTAACAGACTGCTAATGACTATCCAGCTGAAGATTAGCAGGGGGGCACTCTTTCTGCCCCCTTCTGATGCCTATGTCAGATGCTTTCTCTATCTCTTTTATACTTTAATAAAACTTTATTACACAAAAGCTCTGAGTGATCAAGCCTCGTCTCTGGCCCCGGATTGAATTCTTCCTTTCATGAGGAGCACAATGATAGCTCTCATCTTCAGATATAAGCATGAAATTGTGTCCAAACCTGCCCACCAGTCTCCTCTGTCCATGGGATTTCCCAGGCAAGAATACTGGAATGGGTAGCCAGTTTATTTTCCAGGGCATCTTCCCCATTCTGTTAGGGGAAGCACACTGATTGAAACCTTTCACCCTGGCCAGGCACCATAGTAACCATTTGCATGAGTTGTTTTATGACAGGAGGTCCTGGTAAGGAACACGGAACTAATAAGCCTCCACCAACCGGAAGAGTTCAGGAAAGGTCAAAAGGAGACACCACAGGTCCGACCACCTCCCAGAATCCTTCTCGCTGGCATCCATCTTGGCTGAACAAGGCGTGCACCACCAGGAAGGACTCTGAGTCAGAATGATTGGCTAAAGACAACCGGGAAATTAATCCCATCACCATAAAACCCAAGACTGCGAGCCATGCAGCAGAGCAGTTCTCCTGGTTCCCTGACCCTTCTGCTCTCCACCCAGGCGCCCTTTCCCAGTGAAATCTCTTGCTTTGTCAGCACATGTGTCTCCTTGGACAATTCATTTCTCAGTGTTAGGCAAGAGTCCAGTTTTGGGCCCTAGAAGGGGTCCCCCTTCCTGCAACAATTCCAGGGATTGGATTCCTGTCTCCTGCATTGCAGGTGATCTCCTGCATTGCAGGCAGAATTTTACCAACTGAGCCACTAAGGAAAGGCCCCAAGTATGAAATACCTAATGGTTTCAGTGAGCATCAGGAAGCCAAACAGTGCACTGACCAACGATTTCCATTAATGGAATGATGTTGTCCCTCTTACAAGCAGAGAATAACAGGTTTCACAGGGTTCCATGGGCTGTGTAGCCATCGCAAGTCAATGCTTTATTGACCCAAGGGATCTATTCACGACAGTTGCCTCAATCTAACAAGTTGGAAAAAATTTTTAATTCAGAGATAAGATGAGGTGGTAGGAGTTTAGGCTTCTAGAAAGGAAGAGAGATGATGGAAAAGGATTAATAACTGAATTCGTCTGGCTTATAACTTGTATCCTAGAAACAGAATTACTAGGGAAAAAAAAAATACTTTCTGTCCAGATGAAGTCCCCCAGGGAATTCAGGTGTTTACAGATCACTGTAACAAGAGGGAAATGTACCTAATGAACAGACAGAGAGAGCTGAAATAACCACCTCTGCTGCATCCCTGAGCTTGTACAACCTGGGAATGGACAAGACTTAGTTGTTGCTTTTGAAGTCCTAAATCTGAATAAAGGACCAATGCTTGACCTCTTCATGCTACCTTGTGTGGGGACAGAGCTTCAGTCTCCATCATCAGCCATCCAGGAAGAGAATCAGACTTCTGCACAGAGACCTTCCTCTCAGAATTTCCATGTAGGTGAGTTCAAGAGTCTGGAAGACACTGCAGAAGGTTACAGACAATGAATCCAAGAATGTTTACCTGAGTCCACCAGAGACCCAACTCAGCCAGGTCAGAGCACAGAGTACACTGGTTGTTTGCTTGCATGATTAAAATATATCAATGCATTTTTATAATGCTAAAAAGAGAACTGAACATTGAACTCAGTAAAGCTATGTTCAGTGATACCAAGTAAATGATATAAATGGAAGCCCAATTAGAAGAGAGATGAGAGGCATAAGGGGCTTCCCAGAGGGCTTAATGGTAAAGAATCTATCTGCCAGGGCAGGAGCCACAAGAGATGCAACTTCTATTCCTGGATCAGGAAGATCCCCTGGAGGAGTATATGGAAACCCACTCCAGTATTCTTGCCTGAAAAATCCCATGGACTGGCGAGTTACAGTCCATGGGGTCACAAAGAGTTAGACATGACTGAGCAACTGAACACACATGAGGCATAAAGTGCTTCCAGTAAAAGCAGAACTTATTTCCCAGTATCTTATTAATAGTTTGAGTACAGAATTAGTATATTAGTGATGTAAGGATATAAAATATAATTAGGGCATTTCTTTCTAATTTTTTTGATGGAGCACACTTGACCATGTTTCAGTATTCATGAGAAAGACACCCTGGGCTTCCCTGGGAGCTCAGTGGTGAAGAATCTGCCTTCTAGTGCAGGAGACATGGGTTCGATCCCTGGTCGGGAAGATCCCACTTGCCTTGGAGCAGCTAAGCCTGTGCACTGTTCTGCCCGTAGTCCGAGTCCCTGGTCGGGAAAGAAGACTCCTCAAAACAATGCAACTTGCAATAGGGGAATGTATTACTGACTCGAGCCAGGGCCTCCCGCCCTCACCAAGGGTGTGAGGACGAAAGGCCCCGAGCCCCAGTTCTCTCAGGTATTTATTGGGTACAATTATTAGTTGGCGCAAGTGGACTGGTTACACAGTGGGTAGTTGGTGCAAGCAGATTGGTTACACAGTTGCAAGGCAATTTTGTTGGCCTAACATGGGGCTTTCAGCTTTCCCCTGGTAGGTTCCCTTTTTCTTACTAGGCATATGTTGATTGGCTAGCTCCAGGAGGCCTGATAATTATGTTACCCTGGGAAACCAGGCCTACCCCTAATCTAGGCTGCCTCTCATGGCGTTAGCTGTGACAGCCTCACACGCACCACAGCTACAGAGTCTGTGCTCTAAAGCCCAGGAACCACACCTAGGAGGTCCTCACACCCAAAAGCCCCTGCTCTGCAATAAGAGAGGCCCCCACAAAGAGAAGCCCAGGCACCACAGCTAGAGAAAAAACACATAGCAACAAAGACTTAGCACCACCAAAAATAAATAAGTAGATATGCACACCAAAGAATGTTTGTGAATACATCCTCACAACAGTCTTTGCCAGATATATACACTTCAGAGTACCTTCTGTGAAAAAAAAATTCACATGTAAAGAGGGGTGTTCGGACGAGCTTGTTGTTTAGTCGCTACCTTATGTCCAACTTTTCATGCCCCGTGGACTGTAGCCTGCAGGCTTCTCTGTCCATGGGATTTCCAGGATAAGAATACTAGAATGGGTTGCCATTTCCTCCTCCAGGGGATCTTCCAGACCAGGGACTGAACCAGTGTCTCCTGTAGTGGGAGGTGGCTTCTTGACCACTGAGCTGCCAGGGAAGTGCTAATAAGCTTACCTTGCAATTGTTTCATTACTTCTGAGGGTGAATATGTGTGTGGATTTGTCAGCCATTCACTTTCTCTATCTTAAATGATGTGTGTGAGCCGTTTGCTTTTCTATAATAGGATCAGAATAGGATTCCTATCTTTGAGTGCAATCTTTCAAACAAAGAACTAGAGATGTTTATTAGTTGTTAAGATGTTGTTTCATTGTTAAGTCATGTCTGGCTGTCTGTGACCCTTAGGACTGTAGCCCACCAGGCTGCTCTGTCCATGGGATTTCCCAAGCAAGAATACTGGAGTGAGTTGCCATTTCCTCCTCCAGGGGATCTTCCCAGACCAGAGACTGAGCCCATGTTTCCTGTATTGGCAGGTGGAGTCTTTCCTACTGCACCACCAGTGCAATCATTGTTCCTACATTTTGTCCCATTTGCCTTTCTTTTTTCAATTTTCCTTCTTACTCAATAATTTCTCACAGACCTGCCTCAAATCACAAGTATAATGATGAATTCGTTATTTTTATGGTTGTACAGCAGGTCAGGGTGTGCCTGAACTACTGACACTTCAATGGTCTTTCATATCCTTTGAGCTTCCCTGGTAGCTCGGCTGGTGAAGAATCTTCCTGCAATGAAGGAGACCCGGGTTCAATTCCTGGGTCGGGAAGATCCCCTGGAGAAGGGATAGGCTACCCACTCCAGTATTCTGGCCTGGAGAATTCCTCGGACAGTATAGTCCATGGGGTTGCAAAGAGTCAGACATGACTGAGCGACTTTCACTTTCATATCCTTTAACTAAGTTGCTATTATACCAAAGCTACACAATACATTGAGATAGTGAAGTGCCAACTCTGATTCTAACCGTGGGTGGTTTCATCCCCCAGGGATTCTCATCTGTCACACATGGTAGGTTCTGTAGGTCAGGGATGCTGTAAATATCCTTCAATGCACAGGGCAGATGCCACCGCAAACAGTGTTCTGGCTCAGAATGTCAACGGTGCCCGCACTGAAGGACTCTGAGTTAAAGTATATCTGTATTTTGAATGTTTATAGCTGTCTTCAGATTTTTCCCTAAAGCATTCTAACACTTCACATTTCTGATGGAAAAATCAGGGTCTCCTTTGCTACTAGTCCAGAAGTTCTCAGCTCAGATTTGACCAGTCTTCAAGATTTTTCCCAGGACCATGGTAGGAAAGAGTTTTCTTGTTGCTTTCTTAAACGACATACTGAGCTAGAGCAAAGATTAACATATTTGGCCACCTTTTTGATTTGCTTATTATTATTATGTGTGGGCTTCTGTGGTGCCTCAGTGGTAAGTTCTAATTCGCCTGCCAGTGCAGGAGATGTAGGTCCATCCCTGGGTCAGAAAGATAGAATCCCTGGAGAAGGAAATGGCAACCCACTCCAGTATTCTTGCCTGAAAAATCCCATGGACAGAGGAGCTTGGCGGGCTACAGTCCATGGGATCACAAAAGAATCGGACACAACTTAGTGACTTAACAACAAAAACAATAATTATTATTATTACGTACACATATTAGCAACTGAACAACAACACATATTATATGTCCATTTTTCTACAGATACAAGCCTTCCAAATAATTCTTTAAAATGGTTGTTTTTCAGTTGATTTGTGAGGCATATATTTGGCCTTAATTTTTTTTAATTTTATTTAGTTATATAGGTCTATTGTCTTGTTTCTGAGTCTTCTGCATTATTTAAGGTGATTTCCACCCCCCCATTGATATTATATATTTACATGTCAAAGTGTTCATCTAAAATGTGCTGGCTATTCTTACACTGAGGATGTAATCTCTCTAATATTTGTAGATGTTTGAAGTAGGCGAGAAACCACTTTTTACAAGATAGATATTTATACCAGCTTTAGGAACATTTCAGTCTTTCCAAGTAAATTGAAGTGCAACCTTGACATATATTAAATGTCCATATATAAGGAGACCTAAGTCCTGATTTATTCAACAAATAGTAACTGAGCATATGCTACATGCCAGATTACTGGAACATTATATATCATATTATTTTATATTTTGATCATTGCCAATTTAATTAATCCATATTGATAACATAAATTTTTGCTATTACATTTCTTCTTCAATTAGTTTTCAGTGCTCCATTCAATTCTGTTTACCACAGTTTTGAAACCATGCTATTTAACTTGGTTTCATTCTCTTTATTATTCTTTTTATTTCCTAACTTTTCATTTATTGAAGTTCATTTTTATACAAATGCACATATATTTACATACTCAGTTAAAATACAAAGATGAATAAAACAGCTGATGACCCTACATGTATGGATCAAGCATTATAATTGGGAAGACAGAGTGCAATGAAGGAAATAAGTGTATAATACAATGTCCCCAGATGACTAATATAAAGAAAGTTAGTGAAAAGGTTGAAACTGTCATGGTGTATCCAGGTTTTATGTGTATGGACCTTTGATCCTTTGGGCAAAGATCAGAACTAGGGCTAGAGTGCACTCTTAGGACTCATCAAAAAAAATAAAAAGATTAAAATCCAAGAATAGCGACAACAACAAAAAAGATTACACATATGAAAAGGGAGAAAGAAGCTTGCTTCTCTGCTTTCATATAAAAACATTTAGTCAAATGAAAATTAAATAAGAACAGGAAAAACAAGTTTTGCTACCTGATATTAAAAATGACCAATGTTCAATTCCTATCCATTGTGAAGTGCTATTTTGTTCCCTTTGCTCATTTTTCTCTTGGGTCATGCAACCCATAACTATTTTAGACCATAAGTTATTGCTACTCTGGATAAATTTATTTTTTCTTTTTAATAATTTCTGCTGGGCGTCAAGGGAATATAATAGCACATGAAATGTTATAAGAACCAAAGAAATTTTCTTACCACAGTCTCTCAAAGACCATTTGAGTTTATTAGATCTGTATTCTCTTTCATTTCCATTCTCTACTTCTCTCTCTTTTTCTCTCACATGTAGAATTATATATTGTTGTTGCTATTGTTCAGTCACTAAGTTGTGTCTGAATCCTTGTGACCCCATGGACTGCAGCACACCAGGCTCCCCTGTCCTTCACTATCTCTCGGAGTTTGCTCAAATCCATGTCCATTGAATCGATGATGCCATCTAACCATTTTATTCTTTGCTACCCCTATCTCCTTTTCCTTCAGTCTTTCCCAGCATCAGGGTCTTTTCCAATGAGTCAACTCTTCGCATCAGGTGGCCAAATTGTTGGAGCATCAGCTTCAGTATCAGTCCTTCCAATAAATATTCAGGGTTGATTTCCTTTAGGATTGACTGGTTTGATCTCCTTGCAGGCATATATGTATGCTCAGTCATGTCCAACTCTATACAGTCCATGGAATTCTCCAGGCCAGAATAGTGGGTAGCCTTTCCCTTCTCCAGGGGATTTTCCCAAACCAGGGATCAAACTCAGGTCTCCTGCTTTGTGAGCAGATTCTTTACCAACTGAGCTATCGGGAAGCCCCATACAGGTATACATACAAATTTAAAGATACAATACAGATATATAATATAGTTGTACACTGAAAAAAAAAAAGTCTTTAATACATGACATAAAATGGCCATATCAAAATTAAATGCCAAGTTTCATTGATACCTGGGAAAATTACAAAGTGGAACTTCTGAATGCCATTTGTACATAATCTGATCTGATCAATTTGAGTTGTAACTAACTCTAAATCATTTGTGATTGTTAAGGGTGAAAAGTTCATGGAAATAACATAGCCTAGGAAGCCAGGGTTTTACTGTGTCTTTTGCTTTCTTGCCTTGTGAAGGGTGAGAAGTCTTCAAAGCAGGGGTACTGAGCTCACATATTCCAAAGTGATTCTCACACATAGAGGCCAGAACTCAATCAGCAAAAGGTACTAAAGGAGAGATTCATTTAAACATATAGGCTAGGACTTCCCTGGAGATTCAGGGGTTAAGAATCTACCTCCCAATGCAGGGAGATGCAGGTTCAATCTCTGGTCTGGGAACTAAGATCCCACAAGCCACAGGGGAAATAAGCCCATTTACCACAACCAGAGAACCCATGCACTGCAACTAGAGAAGCCTGCACACTGCAATGAAGACCCAACAGAGCCCCCTCCCCCAAAAAATTCAGGCCACCTTTGTAAAAATTTCATAAAGTGCTAGAGAAATGTAATATGGAGGGGGGACTCCTTGTAATTTGCAGTCTCAGCAGCAGCAAGGAGACCCCCTTGCTCCTCAACATCCTCTGACACCTTCTCTCCTCACTTTCCCTCCTTCTCACTTCCCTCACCACACTGGTTTCCTTTTTTCAACTATAACATCTTAAACAAGCACCTTCCCCAGGGCCTTTGCACTGGCTGCTCTCCCTGCCAGGCACACATTTCTCGTGATAAGTTCATGGCTCCTGCTCTCTCTTCCAGGAGGTCTCTGTTCAAATGTCACCTTATTTGCAGTCTTACCTGAAGACCCATAAAAATAGCATCCTTTCTTTACTCTTTCTTTTACTCTTACTCTTTTTATTCATAGTATGTGTCACCATATGACATGCTACATATATTTTTATTTGCTATATTGATTCTCCATGACTGGATTTCAGGAGCTTTTGATTACCAAAACACTGCACTCATTGCATGAACAGAATATTGACATTAACTTCCTAATTGCAAAATATATAAGGTAGCATTTCAACAATGTGAGTAATGTCCACTTGAATGAAAATTAGTCACATTTTTTCCCTTTACTTATAGTCATTTCTACCACATGGCACCAATGAACACCACAGGAGTTTCAGAATTTCTCCTTCTGGGATTCTCAGAGGAACCAGAACTGCAGCCCTTCATATCTGTGCTTTTCCTCTGCATGTACCTGATCAATGTGTTTGGAAACCTCCTCATCATCCTGGCTGTCTCAGACCACCACCTCCATACCCCCATGTACTTCTTCCTCTCCAACCTGTCCTTTGTAGACATCTGCTTCACCTCCACCATCATCCCAAAGATGCTGTGGAACATCCAGACACAGAACAACGTTATCACCTATGAAGGCTGCATCACCCAGATTTTTTTTTTTTTTAATACTGTTCACAGGGTTGGATGACTTCCTCCTGACTGTGATGGCCTATGATCGGTATGTGGCCATCTGCTACCCCCTGCACTACACAGTCATCATGAACCCCCAAATCTGTGAAAGTCTGCTTCTGGTTATCTGGGTCATCAGTGTCCTTCATTCCTTGTTACAGACCTTAATGGTGTTGAGACTGTCCTTCTGTGGAGAGCTGGAAATCCCTCATGATTTCTGTGAACTCAATCAGATGGTCCAACTTGCCTGTTCTGACAACTTTCTTAATGACATGGTGATGTATTTTGCAGCTGGGCTGCTGGCTGGTGCTCCCCTGTCTGGGATATGTTACTCATACTCTAATATAGTTTCCTCCATATGTGGAATCTCATCAGCTCAGGGAAAGCTTAAAGCCTCTTCCACCTGTGTGTCTCACCTCTCTGTGGTCTCTTTATTTTATTGTACGAGCTTAGGAGTGTACCTTAGCTCTGCTGCTACTGAGAGCTCACACGCAAATGAAATTGCCTCTGTGATGTACACTGTGGTCACACCCATGCTGAACCCCTTCATCTACAGTCTGAGGAACAAAGACATAAAGAGGGTTCTGCAAGCATTCTTCAGAAAGGCAGCTATAAAAAGGCCATTTGTCTTCAGCTGAAGAAGGCTACCTGATTGAAGGGTTCAAAACCCAGAGCCAGAAATTGCAGATCTTTTTTCAGATTCTTTCATTAGATTGAAGAAGTAGGACATGCTCCTTTTATTTATTTCCTAGAAGTTAAATTTCTGTGAACTCCTCCATATAACTTGATTTCACTCACTTGATTAAGATTTGTGATCTCTCTCATTTTCAAGAGTTTCTGTGTTTTGGTTTTCCCACTGTCTCAAATTTATTCTCAACATCTGATCTAAACAATTTGGGGAATTTCCATTATCATGTGATTAGCTATATTCCTTGATACAAATATATTATTATGTCATGCATGCATGCATACTCAGTCTCTCAGCTGTGTCTGAGTCTTTGCTGTCCCACAGAGTGTAGCCCAAAGGGCTCCTCTGTACTGGAGTGGGTTGCCATTTCTTACTGCATAGGTCATGTATGGCTGAATGGATACAAAAACAAGACTCCTATATATGCTGTCTACAAGAGACCCACCTCAAAACAAGGGACACATACAGACTAAAAGTGAAAGGCTGAAAAAAAAATATTTCATGCAAAAGGAGACCAAAAGAAAGCAGGAGTCGCAATACTCATATCAGATAAATTAGACTTTCAAATAAAGGCTGTGAAAAGAGACAAAGAAGGACACGACATAATGATCAAAGGAACAATCCAAGAAGAAGATATAACAATTATAAATATATATACACCCGACATAGGAGCACCACAATATGTAAGGCAAATACTAATGAGTATGAAAGAGGAAATTAATACTAACACAATAATAGTGGGAGACTTTAATACCCCACTCACAACTATGGATAGATCAACTAAACAGAAAATTAACAAGGAAACACAAACTTTAAAGGACACAATGGACCAGCTAGACCTAATTGACAACTATTGGACATTTCACCCCAAAACAATCAACTTCACCTTTTTCTCGAGTGCACACAGAACCTTCTCCAGAATAGATCACATCCTGGGCCATAAATCTAGTCTTGGTAAATTCAAAAAAATTGAAATCATTCCAGTCATCTTTTCTGACCACAGTGCAGTAAGATTAGATATCAATTACAGGAAAAAAATTATTAAAAATTCAAATATATGGAGGCTAAACAACACACTTCTGAATAACCAACAAATCATAGAAGAAATCAAAAAAAATCAAAATATGCATAGAAATGAATGAAAATGAAAACACAACAACCCAAAACCTATGGGACACTGTAAAAGTAGTGCTAAGGGGAAGATTCATAGCATTACAGGCCTACCTCAAGAAACAAGAAAAAAACTCAAATAAATAACCTAACTCTACACCTAAAGCAACTAGAGAAGGAAGAAATGAAGAACCCCAGGGTTAGTAGAAGGAAAGAAATCTTAAAAATCAGGGCAGAAATAAATGCAAAAGAAACTAAAGAGACCATAGCGAAAATCAACAAAGCTAAAAGTTGTTTTTTTTTTTTAAAAAAATAAACAAAATTGACAAACCATTAGCAAGACTCATTAAGAAACAAAGGGAAAAGAACAAATTAACAAAATTAGAAATGAAAATGGAGAGATCACAACAGACAACACTGAAATACAAAGGATCATAAGAGACTACTACCAGCAGCTCTATGCCAATAAAATGGACAACTTGGAAGAAATGGACAGGTTCTTAGAGAAGTATAACTTCCCAAAACTGAACCAGGAAGAAATAGAAGATCTTAACAAACCCATCACAAACAAGGAAATCGAAACTGTAATCAGAAATCTTCCAGCAAACAAAAGCCCAGGACCAGATGGCTTCACAGCTGAATTCTACCAAAAATTTAGAGAAGCGCTAACACCTATCTTACTCAAACTCTTTCAGAAAATAGCAGAAGAAGGTAAACTTCCAAACTCATTCTATGAAGCCACCATCACCTTAATTCCAAAATCAGACAAAGATGCCACAAAAAAAGAAAACTACAGGCCAATATCACTGATGAACATAGATGCAAAAATCCTTAACAAAATTCTAGCAAACAGAATCCAACAACATATTAAAAAATCATACACCATGACCAAGTGGGCTTTATCCCAGGAATGCAAGGATTCTTTAATATCCACAAATCAATCAATATGATACACCACATTAACAAATTGAAAGATAAAAACCATATGATTATCTCAATAGATGCAGAAAAAGCCTTTGACAAAATTCAACATCCATTTATGATTAAAACTCTCCAGAAAGCAGGAATAGAAGGAACATACCTCAACATAAAAAAAGCTATATATGACAAACACACAGCAAACATCACTCTCAATGGTGAAAAATTGAAAGCATTTCCCCTAAAATCAGGAACAAGACAAGAGTGCCCACTCTCACCACTCCTATTCAACATAGTTTTGGAAGTGTTGGCCACAGCAATCAGAGCAGAAAAAGAAGTAAAAGAAATCCAAATAGGAAAAGAAGAAGTGAAACTCTCGCTGTTTGCAGATGACATGATCCTCTACATAGAAAACCCTAAAGATTCTACCAGAAAATTACTAGAGCTAATCAATGAATATAGTAAAAGTTGCAGGATATAAAATTAACACACAGAAATCCCTTGCATTGCTATACACTAACAATGAAAAAACAGAAAGAGAAATTAAGGAAACAATACCATTCACCATTGCAACAAAAAGAATAAAATACTTAAGAGTATATCTACCTAAAGAAACAAAAGACTTATACATAGAAAACTATAAATCACTGATGAAAGAAATCAAAGAGGACACAGATGGAGAATTATACCGTGTTCATGGATTGGAAGAATCAATATTGTCAAAATGGCCATAGTACCCAAAGCAATCTATAGATTCAATGCAATCCCTATCAAGCTACCAACGATATTTTTCACAGAACTAGAAAAAATAATTTCACAATTTGTATGGAAATACAAAAAACCTCAAATAGCCAAAGTAATCTTGAGAAAGAAGAATGGAACTGGAGGAATCAACCTGCCTGACTTCAGACTATACTACAAAGCCACAGTCATCAAGACAGTATGGTACTGGCACAAAGACAAATATAGATCAATGGAACAGAATAGAAAGCCCAGAGATAAATCCATGAAACTATGGTCACCTTATCTTCGACAAAGGAGCCAAGAATATACAATGGAAAAAAGACAGCCTCTTTAACAAGTGGTGTTGGGAAAACTGGTCAACCACTTGTAAAAGAATGAAACTAGAACACTTTCTAACACCATACACAAAAATAAACTCAAAATGGATTAAAGATCTAAACATAAGACCAGAAACTACAAAACTCCTAGAGGAGAACAGAGGCAAAACACTCTCTGACATAAATCACAGCAGGATCCTCTATGACCCACCTCCCAGAATATTGGAAATAAAAGCAAAAATAAACAAATGGGACCTAATGAAACCTAAAATATTTTGCACAACAAAGGAAACTATAAGCAAGGTGAAAAGACAGCCCTCAGATTGGGAGAAAATAATAGCAAACGAAGCAACAGACAAAGGAATAATCTCAAAAATATAAAAGCAACTCCTCCAGCTCAACTCCAGAAAAATAAATGATCCAATCAGAAAATGGGCCAAAGAACTAAACAGACATTTCTCCAAGGAAGACATACAGATGGCTAACAAACACATGAAAAGATGCTCAACATCACTCATTATCAGAGAAATGCAAATCAAAACCACAATGAGGTACCATTACACGCCAGTCAGGATGGCTGCTATCCAAAAGTCTACAAGCAATAAATGCTGGAGAGGGTGTGGAGAAAAGGGAACCCTCTTACACTCTTGGTGGGAATGCAAACTAGTACAGCCACTATGGAAAACAGTGTGCAGATTTCTTAAAAAATTGGAAATAGAACTGCCATATGACCCAGCAATCCCACTTCTGGGCATACACACCGAGGAAACCAGATCTGAAAGAGACACGTGCACCCCAATGTTCATTGCAGCACTGTTTATCATAGCCAGGACATGGAAGCAACTTAGATGCTCATCAGCAGACTAATGGATAAGGAAGCTGTGGTATATATACATCATGGAATATTACTCAGCCATTAAAAAGAATTCATTTGAATCAGTTCTAAAGAGATGGATGAAACTGGAGCCCATTATACAGAGTGAAGTAAGCCAGAAAGATAAAGACCATTACAGTATACTAACACATATATATGGAATTTAGAAAGATGATAACGATAACCCTATATGCAAAACAGAGAAAGAGACACAGATGTATAGAACAGACTTTTGGACTCTGGGAGAAGGCGAGGGTGGGATGTTTCAAGAGAACAGCATCGAAACATGTATATTATCTAGGGTGAAACAGATCACCAGCCCAGGTTAGATGCATGAGACAAGTACTCGGACCTGGTGCACTGGGAAGACCCAGAGGGATCGGGCAGAGAGGGAGGTGGGAGGGGGGATCAGGATGGGGAATACATGTATATCCATGGCTGATTCATGTCAATGTATGACAAAAACCACTACAATAAAAAAAAATAAATAAAAAAGAAAGAAAGAAAAGCCAAAATTCTTCAAATAGAGAGTAGAATAGTGGTTGCCAGGAACCAAGGCTTTTGGAGAGATGTTGATCAAAAGGTACAAGCTTCCAGTTAAAAATGAAGATGTCTTGAGGACCTAAGAGAGCATGGTGACAACAGTTAGATTCTCTATTATATCTTTGAAAGTTGCTAAAAGAGTAATTCTTCAATGTTCCACCACAAGAAAAAAAATAGTAATTTTTTTCAGGTAATGTTAGCTAAATTTGTCATGGTAACTATTTTAGAATACATAAATATATCAGATCATTACACTTTTGGCTGAAAACAGCATCTCAAGTAACCTGAGCAGAGAGCTCCAAGGAGACGGGGGTAGGAACCAGACCATGCAGAAGTTTTCCAACAAGGGGCAGATAGTCTGAACATCAAAAGATTTTTTGTAAATTAAAGAAAACTAGAAACCCCAAGTTAAGGACAAAAAATTAGTGATGAAAAATCTTCCAAATATTAGTCAAATTCCAGACCAAGAGGAGGAACTGAGGAATGGAATATTTCCTGCCATATCAGTAAACAACAGATGTCAATAATCAGCAATTTCAGCCACCACAGAAGGTGAGCTGGTGAGCCAGTGAGCCCTGAGGGAACTCAGGAAGGAAAGATTATCTGCCATCTCAGTTCAGTCACTCAGTCATGTCTGACTCTGCAAGCCCATGAACTGCAGCACACCAGGCCTCCCTATCCATCACCAACTCCCGGAGTCCACCCAAATCCATGTCCGTTGAATCAGTGATGCCATCCAACCATCTTATCCTCTGTCGTCCCCTTCTCCTTCTGCCTTCTAGCAGCCATCAAACTGCTGCCACTCCCTATGGTGAGCCCCAAGGAAGCTCAGGATGTGAAAAACACAGAATGAAAGTGAAAGTGTTAGTCACTCAGTTGTGTCTCTTTGAGATCCCATGCACTGTAGCCCACCAGACTCCTCTGTCCATGAATTGTCCAGGCAAGAATACTGGAGTGGGTAGCCAGTCCCTTCTCCAGGGGATCATCCCAACTCAGGGATCAAACTCAGGTATCCCTCATTGCAGCTAGATTCTTTACCATTTGAGCCACCAGGGAACCCCAGATAGCTGAGGTGCATATCAAAGGAATAAAGTCTCATGCTTTGTCAGAATGCATGTCTCCCCAGACAATTCACTTCTGAGTGTTAGACAAGAGCCTAGTCTCAGGCCCTGGAGTATTCCCCTTCCTGCAACAGATTACTCCTGGAGGCTCCAGGAAAGAATCTGTTTCTTGTCCTATTCCAATTCCTAGAGAATACTTGCATTCCTTGATTATTGCCACATCACCAAAGTTAACAGCTTAAGATTTTCAAATATCTCTATGAGTTCAATTCTTCTACCTCTCTCATCCATATTTAGAGGATCATTGATTAATAATCATGGCTAATTGTCTTAAAGTGACTTATTAGGAACTTTATTCAACTAACCACCTTAATTTAAACATCCCTGCTATGTAAAATAGCACATTCAAAGAGTATAGGGATATGAACATGGACATCTTTTGGAAGTCCTTATTCTGCCTACTACACCAGCTTTCCCTGAAGTGCATTATTTGGGGTGATTCAAGGGCCCTTTTTGCCTTTTTATACTGTTCATGGGGTTCTTGTGGCAAGAATACTGAAGTGGGTTGCCATTCTCTCCTCCAGTGGACCATGTTTTGTCAGAACTCTCTACTATGACCTGCCTGTCTTGGGTGGCCCTGCACAGTATGGCTCATAGCTTCATTGAGTTACACAAGCCTCCTTGCCACGATGAGGCTGTGATCCATCAATGGGACACACAAATTGGACACAGGTTTTCACAGACTCTGGAATGAATGTGCATGCGTTTCTTCAAAATTTCATCCAAAGATGATTTGCAATAGAGAACATGTAAAACTCTGTAGAAGACTCTAAAACATAACCACAGCCTTGTTTACTCAACAATGGTCAAAATCCAGTACCTGTATCATCAACACCACCAGGCAAGATCTGCTGATCAGAAGCTACTTTTGAACCTGCATCTGGGTGGCTGGTATGAACAGTGATGTGGGAAAGTCCTGGTCTAGGTTAGGTTTAATCATTTTCTCACTGTTTTCCTTTTGGGCGGGATCATTATCTGTGTTGGGTGCTGATTGGGCATTATAGTATAGCTGTTTAACAGCACCCCTTCAGACATGACCAAATATCACCCAGGGTAAAAGTATCTCTGACTGAGAACCACTGTCCCAGCGTTTAAAAGCTGGGAACAACTGGAGAATTCCAGAAAAGGTCTCGTACCTTACTCAGATTATAACTGGCAGATCACTAGTCCCTATAAAGCCCATTTCTGCAACAGAAAATGGAGTTCATAGAAGTACTATCCTTCCCCTGGAGGCTCAGATGGTAAAGAATCCACCTGCTGATGCAGGAGACCCAGGTTCAATCCCTGGGTTGGAAAGATCCCCTAAAGGAGGAAATGGCAGCCCACTCCAGTATTCTTGCCTGGATAATTCCATGGACAAAGGAGCCTGGAGGGCTACAGTCCATGGGGTCACAAGAGTCAGACACAACTGAGTGGCTAGCACTTTACACTTACCACATAGAATGGAGTTTTCTAAAAATTAAGCTGTAGAAATCCCAAAAGGAGCTAAGATCTATGTGCTTCTTATAATTAAAAACATTTCCTAATGAAGAACTAACTGACAGGTCTTAACTCTTGCTTTAAGTGCAAAATTCCTAACATTTTTGACAAAACTGTAATGAATTCAAGCAGTGTACTGCCCAAGGTTTTACATTAAAAGAACAAATTTATCCCACTGCTTGAAGGTGAGAATAGCAATTTTCTAGAGATATTAGGGGCTGGAACCCACCAGGAGTAAATGCTTTGATCACAGACCTAGTAAAGACAGAAACCTCAATCTTTGACTTTGGAGAAAATATGGACTCAGGATTGGGATAGGACCTTAAGTTTTACTCCCCCAAGACAGGAAAGATCATGGAGAGAAGTAATAAATATTAAATCCATCTGACATAGTCACCTAGAAACAGAAAATGAAAAGAAAGTTTTCCTATCTGTCCAGACCAGTGTCCCACAGGGCTATCAATTATTTAGGGATGGTACTAACAGGAGGGAATTGTACCTAATGAGCAGACATGGGGAGCTGTAAATATCTCCTTTGCTGCATCCCTCAGCCTGAGCAACCTTGGGATAGACAGGACATAGCTGTTGCTTGCAGACTCATAATTCTACTAGAAGACCAATGCTTGACTCCATCCCATCCCATTGTCTTGTTTGGAAACAGCTTCTGTCTCTATCGTCAGTCATCCAAGAGCACCTGGGACATCTGTGTTGCAAACTTCCTCTCAGAGACTCCACCCAGGTGAGTCCAAGAGTCCAGGAAATACTGCAGGAGAAGGCCAAATGAAATGGAGGCAAGAACATTTACCTGAGTTCACCTGAGCCAGTCTGGACTAACTCATAACCAAGACCACTGGGGTTATTTCTTTACTTGATTAATTAATGTTTAAATTTATAATGCAGAAGGAAATGCAAATATTGAATTTCTGGTTGCACAGTGATAAAGAACCCGCCTTCAATGAGGAGATACGGGTTGGATCCCTGAGTCAGGAGGATTTCCTGGAGAAGGAAATGGCAACCCACTCCAGTATTCTTGCCTTGAGAATCCCATGGACAGAGGAGACTGGCAGACTGCAGTCCATGGGGTTGGAAAGAGTCAGACATGAATGAGTGACTGAGAAGTGCAAGGGTCAGTGTTGGCCATTAAATGATGGACAAAAAGGCTCAGTTAAGAGAATGAGTTGGAGGTGTAAAGCTTCCAGTAAAAGTAGAAGCAAAGTCCAAGGATTTTTGCTATTAACTGAAGTAGAAATACTGAGCATTAGCTATGGAGGGTTGTACAGACATGTAAGGACTTTTATTTTTTAAGATGGAGCCTATGTGACTACAGTGAGAGGGATCCAGACAAAGGAATACTGGCAAACATTGCCCTATAAAAGTAGTTTATGAGACATATCTTTCACAGTATCTCCTCTCTCCTAATATTCAAATTAAAGAGCATTTATTATGTAAAAATGGATAGCTAATGAGCTTACTTTGCAATTATTTCATTACCAGTGAGGCTGAATACATTTATATATTAATAGAAAGTTAGTTTAAAATTGTCTGTTCAATGCCTTTGCTTTTGCATCATGAATTTGGCAGTATTCTTGCTTTTGATTGTATTCTTTCAAAGACTAAAATTTTTTTCATCATGTTTGCTCTTTGCCACTTAGTTATTTTATGTATGTATACAAGTTTTGTGCAGAATGTCTGGGAGTTTTAAATTTTGTGTGGTAAAATCAACAGGTCAGTTATATTCTGTTCTTTTCATTGCTTTTTAATTTTTTTAACTGAAAGAATAGAGCAGTCACTTACACATTCTTCACTGCTTTCACCAAAAATGAAAATGAGTGTTCTTCTGCATTGTGTTGTTGTGGTTGTGTTAGTTGTTCAGTTGTGTCCAACTTTTTGCAATCCCATGGACTGTAACCTGTCAGGTTCCTTTGTTATGGAATTCTCCAAGCAAGAATCTTGGAGTGGGTTGCCGTTCCCTTCTCCAGAGGATCTTCCCAACCCAGAGATTGAACCCAGGTCACCTGTAATGCAGACAGATTCTTTACCATCTGAGTCACCACCAAGGAAGGCTTGATGCTAATAAGTCATACTTTATACCTATTTCCAACTACTTCTCACATCCCTTATTACTTGCTTTTTTTCTTTGTGGTTAGACATTGCATCTTTATTTCTTGAAGTTGCACCATATTTCTAAAACTTACATCATATTCAGCCACCATTTGGAAGGCATTTCTCTTTACACTTGACTAAAGATCACCTCTATCTTCCATATGCATGTTTGAATACATATGTTTCTATGTAAGAGGAAATTGTAACTTAGATACTGCTTCCTCCCCACATTTTAAAAGACCTTCTGTCGTATTCTTTTACTTCCAAGTCTTTGGTAATCTAAAATTGAGTCAGTGACCCAAGCTTATATAATTAAAACATGTTGCTGTTCAGTGGCTAAGTCATGTCTGACTCTTTGTGACTCCATGGACTGCAGAATGCCAGGCTTTGCTATCACTGTCTCCCAAAATTTGCTCAAATTCAGGTCCATTGAGTTGGTGATGCTATCTAACTATCTCATCCTCTGCCATTCCCTTCTCTTTTTGTCTTCAGTGGTTCCCAGCTTCAGGGTCTTTTCCAGTGAGTCATCTCTTTGCATCAGGTGGCCAAGGTATTAGAGCTTCAGCTTCAGCATCAGTCCTTCCAATGAATATTCATGGTTGACTTCCCTTAGGATTGATGGTTTGATCTCCTTGCATTCCAAGGGATTCTCAAGAGTCCTCTCTAGCACCATAATTTGAAAGCATCAATTTTCCAGCACTCAACCTTCTTTATGGACCAAATCTCACATTCATACATGACTACTAGAAAAACTATAGCTTTGACTGCTTTGTCACAAAATGATGTCTCTGCTTTTTAATATGCTGTCTAGGTTTGCATAGATTTCCTTCCAAGGAGAAGTGCTTTTTCATAAATTTAATTAACTAATTTTAATTAAAGTATAACTCTTGTATATTTTTGATGAAAATATAATGTCTATAGTTTTTCTTCTAGAAGTTGGTTTTGGATTTTCCTTCAATTTTGTTTCATGTGGCTGTGGGGTTTTTTATATTGAATTTCATAAAGTGTTGGAGATACATATGTGGATGAGGGACTCCTTGTCACTTGAGGTTTCACCAGCTGCAGGGAAGCATCCTTTTTCCTCAGCATCCTGTGATACCACCTCTCCTTCTCCATCCTGCTGATCTCCCTCACCAGACCAGCTTCCTTTTTTTGAACTTGAACATCTTAAACAATCACCTTTGTGCTGTGCAGACCTGTGAACTGGCTGTTTCCCTTTCAGACACATACTTCCCCACAAATGCTCAACTACTGGCTCTCTATTCAAGAATAACATTTTTGGCAGATTTGGCCTGAATATGCATAAAAATTAGCACACACACACCTCCTTCTCTCTCTTCCTTCCACATACTTCCTTTTACTTTATAATACCTGTAATTATCTAGGATGCTTGTTATAATACCTGTAATCATCTAACATGTGTGTGTGTGTGTGTGTGCACTTACTTGCTCAGTTGTGTCTGACTCTTTGTGACCCCATGGACTATAGCCCACCAGGCTCCTCTGTCCATGGCAAGAATAATAGAGTGGGTTGCCACTCTCTTCTCCAGGATATCTTCCCAACCCAGGGAGTGAACATGATTCTCCTGCATTGTGGGCAAATTCTTTACCATCTGAGCCACCAGGGAAGACCCCTAATCATGATATACAAGTTTTTAACTTGCTTATGTTCTTTCTCCAATCTGGATTTTAGGAGATTTTGTTTTTTAGCATGTCACAATCCCTGCATAGACTATATGGGAAACATTGTTGCAATTCAATTTTCAAGTGTGGGAATTTCTCATTAAAACTGTGAATACATGACATAATGGGGGAAAAGTTTAAAATGGGGCAAGTTTGCTTACTAGAGAAGGCATGGGGAATTCTCTGAAGGGGATAAGAACCATATGTAAAATATTGATTTCTTGATGACCAAATATGAATTGTATTATTTAAACAATGTGAGTAATGCCTATCTGTGTGAAAATTAGTCATGTTATTTTACCCTTCCTTACAGTCACCTCTAACACATGAACCCACGAAATGATACAGAAATTTCAGAATTTCTTCTCCTGGGATTTTCAGAGGAACGAGCACTGCAGCCCCTCATATATGGGCTTTTCCTCTCCATGTACCTGACCACTGTGCTTGGAAACCTGCTCATCATCCTGGCCGTGTGCTCAGACCCCCACCTCCACACCCCCATGTACTACTTCCTCTCCAACCTGTCCTTTGTAGACATCTGTTTCAGCTCCACCACCATCCCAAAGATGCTGTGGAACATCCAAACACAGAGCAAAGTTATAACTTATGAAGTTTGCATCACACAGATGTACTTTTTTGTACTCTTTGCAGTGTTAGACAACTTCCTCCTGACCGTGATGGCCTATGACCGCTTTGTGGCCATCTGTCACCCCCTGCGCTACACGGTCATCATGAGCCCCCAGCTCTGTGCACTGCTGGTGCTGGTGTCCTGGATCATGAGTGCCCTGCATTCCTTGTTAGAAAGCTTAATGGTGTTGAGACTGTCCTTCTGTACAGATTTGCATATCCCTCACTTTTTCTGTGAACTCAATCAAATGGTACAACTTGCTTGTTCTGACACCTTTCCCAATAACATGGTGATGTGTTTTGCGGCTGTCCTGCTGGGTGTTGGTTCTCTTGCTGGTATCCTTTACTCATATTCTAAGATAGTGTCCTCCATATATGGAATTTCATCATCTCAGGGGAGGTATAAGGCCCTTTCCACCTGTGCATCTCACCTCTCAGTAGTCTCCTTATTTTATTGTACGAGCTTAGGAGTGTATATGAGCTCTGCTGCTACCCACAGTTCCCATTCAAATGCAAAAGCCTCAGTGATGTACACTGTGGTCACACCCATGCTGAACCCCTTCATCTACAGTCTGAGGAACAAAGACATAAAGAAGGCTCTGAAAATGTTCTTGGGGAGGGCAACTCTAAAAGGACATGTGGTCCTAAGGCTTAAGAAGTGCCCATGATGAAAGCCTCAGAGCCAGAAATTGCAGTTTATATCAGATATGGAAGTAAGTAAAACATGCCTCATCAGTTCCTTATTGGAGTTTGCATTTCTTTTATCTCAACTTCTCTATACAATTTATGCAATTCATTTTATGAAACTTTGTGCTCTCTCTTATATTCAAGAATTCTCTTGGAAGATTGGGACTGACAATATACACTGTTGATACTATGTTTAAAATAGATAACTAATGAGAACTACTGTGTAACACAGGGAATTCTACTCAGTGCTCTGTGGTGACCTAATAGGAAGGAAATCCAAAACAAGGGGATATGTGTATACATACAGCTGATTCACTTTACAGTATAGCATAAGTTAACATCGTAAAGCAACTATATTCTAATAAAGTTTTTTTTTAATTTTTCCCTTTGTCATTATCCTATTATTTCAAGGTTATCTTAAACCATGGATCTAAGATATTTGGATTTTCCCATTATCTCAAGGTTGTACACATGCATGCTAAGTTGCTTCAGTCGTGTATGACTCTGTGGGGCCCTATGGACTGTAGCCCACCAGCTTCCTCTGTCCATGGGATTCTCCAAGCAAGAATACTGGGGTGGGTTGCCATGACCACCTCCAGGGGATCTTCCCAACCCAGGGCTTGAACCCATGTCTCCTGCATTGCAGGTGGATTCTTTTACTGCTAAGCCATGGGAGAAGGCCCATATGGAAAAAAGAAAAAAAAAAAAAAAACTCTTGGCAATCAAAGCTACTTACATAAGCTTGTAACAGAAAGAAAAAAAAATCTGAGACCACTGTTTTCTTTTTGTGAGTCTCATTCTCTTGGCAATCAAAGCTACTTACATAAGCTTGTAACAGAAAAAAAAAAAAATCTGAGACCACTGTTTTCCTTTTGTGAGTCTCATTCCTTTAGATATCACTTCCTTAACTGCTCTTCCGAATTCTCCAGACCTTAACATATGCTTTGTTATAGTTGTTCATGGGTATTTTTCTACTCTTTTGATTTTTGTTCTTATTCAGATTGATGTCCTCCATGTTTACAACTGATACTGGCAAAAACTGATAATAAAATAGATGTCTCCAAGTGGAAGCTACACAGAAAGACAAAAATGAATAAACAGATTTACATATTATGGCCTTAGAGTTGAACTTGACTTTAAATATGATGAGGAAAATATTAATCAAACATTTATTACTACACAAAAGATAGTTGTGTATATGTGTAAGAGTTTGTCGCTCATTGGTGTCCAACTCTCTGCAACCCCACAGACTGTAGCCCACCAGGCTCCTCTGTCCATGGGATTCTCCAGGCAAAAGTACTGGAGTGGGCTGCCATGCCCTCCTCCAGGGGATCTTCCCAACCCAGGATAGAACCCAAGTCTCCTGCATTGGCAGGCAGAATCTTTATTGCTGGTGCCACCTGAGAAGCCCAATACATGTGTCTCTATTTGTATACATTTTTCTTTCAAATAACCATGTTCACACACACACATATGTACATGCACACAGAATCATTTATAATCCAGTTTATTCTATTAAAAGAAACCTTACAAGACTGTTGGAAGGCAAAGAAATTTTAAAAACGAACATTGCCTAGTTAACATGAAGTCCAAGAAAAGTAGAAATTTAAACACAAAGATTTAAGGTAAAATGAGTGATCTAATTTAATAATCTTAATTAATTTTTCCATCTTAACACCTCAAAGTCTCAAAATCAAAACCATATTTACACTCATGCAGTGTGGGATTCACTGTATCAGTTAATGGAAACAACTATCTCCAAATTGACTCTAATTTTCTTCTATTAAGGTGGGATTTCAATGGAAAATACTACCTAGAGGAACCTAAGTGAATAAATTGAGAGGCTTAACCTCAGTTTTTTGAATGAAATATTATTGGATAAAAATAAATGATTTATATTTTACTGGGGTTTCCCAGGTGTCAGAGTGGTATCCATCTGACTGTGCAAGAGATGCAAGAGAAGTGAGTTCAATCGCTGGGTCGGGAAGATCCCCTGGAGTAGGAAATGGAAATGCACTCCAGTATTCTTGACTGGAAAATCCCATGTACGCTGAAGCGTGGCAAGCTACAGTCCACGAAGTCCCAAATAATGGGACACAACTGAACAACTAAGCATGCACGCATGCTGCTGTAACAAATTACCCTGTTATAGCTATGTATATATGTTATACATGTGTGTGTATATACAAAGATAGATAGATAGATAGATGGATGGATAGGTCAGTTCAGTTCAGTTGCTCAGTCCTGTCTGATTCTTTGCAATCCCATGGACTGCAGCATGCCAGGCTTCCCTGTCCATCTCCAACTCCCAGAGCTTGCTCAAGCTCATGTTCATTGAGTTGCTGATACCATCCAACCATATCATCCTCTGTTGTCCCCTTCTCCTCTTGCCTTCAATCTTTTCCAACAGCAGGGGCTTTTCTCGTGAGTCAGCTCTTCACACCAGGTGGCCAAAATATAGGAGCTTCAGCTTCAGCATCAGTCTTTCCAATGAGTAATCAGGATTGATTTCTCTCAGGATTGACTGGTTGGATCTCCTTGCAATCCAAAGGACTCTCAAGAGTCTTTTCTAACACCATAATTCAAAAGCATTAATTCTTCAGTGCTCAGCTTTTTTTATAGTCCAACTCACACATCCCTACATGACTCCTGGAAAAACCATAGCTTTGACTAGACAGACCTTCATCAGCAAAGTAATGTCTTTGCTTTTTAATATGCTGTCTAGATTAGTCATAACTTTTCTTCCAGTGAGCAAGCATCTTTTAATTTCATGGCTACAGTCATCATCCCCAGTATTTTGGAGCCCAAGAAAATAGTCTGTCACTGTTTCCATTGTTTCCCCATCTATTTGCCCTGAAGTGATGGGATTGGATGCCATGATCTTTGTTTTTTGAATGTTGAATTTTAAGTCAGCTTTTTCACTCTCCTTTTTCACTTTCATCAAGAAGCTCTTTAGTTGATCTCTGGTTCTTCCTCTGCCTTTTTTGAAACCAATTTGAACATCAGGGAGTTCTCAGTTCACATACAATTGAAGCATAGCTTAGAAAACTTTGAGCATTACTTTGCTAGCATGTGAGATGAGTGCAATTGTGCAGTAGTTTGAACATTCTTTGGAATTGGAATGAAAACTGACTTTTTCCAGTCCTGTGGTTATTGCTGAGTTTTCCAAATTTGCTGGCATACTGAGTGCAGCACTTTCTCAGCATCATCTTTTAGGATTTGAACTAGCTCAGCTGGAATTCCATCACCTCCACTAGCTTTCTTCGTAGTGATGCTTCCTAAGGCCCACTTGACTTCACACTCCAGGATGTCTAGTTCTAGGTGAGTGATCACACCAACGTGGTTATCTGGGTCATTTAAGACTTTTTGTGTAGTTCTACTGTGTATTCTTGCCATCTCTTCTCAGTATCTGCTGTTTCTGTTAGGTCCATACTGTTTCTTTTATTGTGATCATCTTTGCATGAAATGTTCCCTTGATATCTCTAATTTTCTTGAAGAGATCCCTAGTCTTTCCCATTCTATTGTTTTCCTCTATTTCTTTTCATTGATGACTTAGGAAGGCTTTCTTATCTCTCGTTGCTACTCTTTGGAACTCTATATTCAGATGGTTATGTCTCTCCTTTCCTCCTTTGCTTTAGCTTCTCTTCTTTTCTCAGCTGTTTCTAAGCCCCCCTCAGACATCCATTTTGTCTTTTTACATTTCTTTTTCTTGGGGATGGTTTTGATCACCACTTCCTGTACAATGTTATGAACCTCTGTCCATAGATAGATATAAATAGATAGATAATAACTTGAAGTTCTACAGATCCAAAGCTCAAACTGGAATGGGTCTCAATGGACTAAAGTCCACATGCTTGCAGTGCTGGGATCCATCTAGGTGCTCCAGAAGAGAATGCATTTCCCTCCTAAATGACTTTCTGGTAGCCACCTACATTCCTCGGTTCATGGTCCTTTCTCAATCTTCAAAACAAGCAGTGTAGCATATTAAATGTTCTTTCTCAATTTTCTTATTCTCATTCAGTATTTAGAGGATCTCGTTATTACATTTCACTAACCTGGATAACCCAGGCTAATCTTTTTATCTTACTATGAAACAAAGTCTTTTTCAGGTGTATGTTATTTGATAGCACTGAAGAAACTTCAGGTAGAAGGATCCACTACTGAATGTATCACAGCCGTCAAAATAAGTGAAATGCTTTTCTTTCAAAATTACATACAAATAGCAGAAGAGGGGATAAATAAAATGTGTATACACACACACACACACGCACACACACACACACAATGGAATACTACTCAGCCATAAAAAGGAATGAAATAGTGCCATTTGCAGAGGCGTGGATGGACCTGGAGACTGTCATATAGAGAGATATAAATCAGAAAGAGAAAAACAAATAGCATAATATTGCTGTTATGTGGAATCTAGAAAAATGATATAGATGAATTTATTTGCAAAGGAGAAATAGACACACAACCAACATATAGGGATACTGTGGAGAGAGAGGGGAGGAAGGAGGATAAATTGGGAGATTGAGACAGACATATATACACTACTATGTATAAAATACATAACGAATGAGAAACTACTGTATAGCATGGGGAACTCTACTCGATGCTCTGTGGGACCTAAATGAGATGGAAATCTAAAAAATAGGGGATATATGTATACACATAGCTGATTCATTTTGTTGTATAGTAGTACTTAACACCACATTGTAAAGTGACTCTGATAAAAATTAATTTTAAAAAAGAATAATAATCAAAATATTTACATATACATCTTACGATCTGGGGTCAATTTGTTCTTGCTGGTCATAATTCAAGAACTAACTAGATTTCAATAGTGATGGGGCTATCTGGTTTTTTAAATTATACTTTTCTTTTAGAGACACATGCTGAAGTTGCTTAAATATTAATAGGTAAAATGATATTATATGTGGGAATTGCTTAAAAATAATCATCTCATGTGAACAGGAGTCATGTGGCCAGGTTACAGGTCAGGAACTTGTGAAACCCATTGATGAGTTGATGAGTGTTCGTTACACTCTTCACTACTCTTCACTCTGTATGTGTTTGAATTTTCCATAATAAAAAAGGTTTTAATGGTCCCAGTGGGAGAAGACACATTCTTCCAACATCTACCCCTGAGGACATAACTGAAATTTTTTTCCATTTTTATTATAGTACCCATATTCTTGCAGTTATATTGCCCCAAGCTTACAAAAATAAAAAATTTTAATGAGAAGCTTTGAGAATTCAGCTTCTGGAGCACAATACACTTTGCCCCTCACCTTCAGTTCACAAATATGAGGAAGAAAAGACATTCTGTCTTGCTTCCTAGAAACATCACCCTGGTCTAGAGATCCATGTGTTGTTAGTTGTTCAGTCGTGTCCAACTTATTGTGACCCCACGAACTGTAGCCCATCAGGCTCCTCTGTCCATGGGATTCTCCAGGCAAGAATACTGTAGTGGGTTGCCATTCCCTTCTCCAGGTGCCTGGCGCCAGCTCTGTGATGTTGGAGATACAGCTGCTGGCTACACAATTCACCTTCCTGGGATGAGTCCATCAGATTGGAAATAATAGCACAGAGCATCTTTGGGAAATAGAAGACAGAAATTTCCCCAGGAGCACTGTCAGGAGTAAGAAAATTGGACAAATCTATAGATTAAAAATGATTCTGAAATGTTCAAGTGCTAACCCAGAAGGAATCCTCAAGTTTAATTACAGTCTCTTCTCTCTCCTCATCTCCCTTGCCTTCTGCTCATTCCCACATTATTTCTACAACCCTCTCCTGACTCATCAGGAACCATCTCTCTCCTAGTTTTCTCCTGGGCTACACTGGTCTTCCCCTGACGTTTTACCCAGTGCCCAGTCTCCTCCTGCTCAGCTTACTGTAACTTGCACATCAGAGGGGCCACACGCCTCACTAACTCGTACATTTCAGCGAGCATACACAGCCACTTTCAGTTGTCTCTGTGATGTACATGAATGACAGCACTCTCATCCCATTTGTTTCCAGGGAGATGAAATGAGACCATTCAGGGGAAGAGATTAGCAAGATTCCTGTACCTGGTAAGTTTAATAAATATCAATTGCTATTTATATCATTTCTTAAGTGCCTTCAATGAGCCAGACGTTAGTCTGTGTATGTCATATGTGTTAGTCATTCAGTCGTGTCTGGCCCTTTGCAACCCCATGGACTGTAGCCCAAATGTTTCCTCTGTCTATGGAATTCTCCAGGCAAAAAATACTAGAGTAAGTAGCCATTCCCTTTTCCAGGGGATCTTCCCAATCCAGGGGTCAAACCTGGGACTCCCTCGTTGCAGGCAGGTTCTTTACAGCCTGAGCCACCAGGGAAGCCATATTTTTTTACAATCTCAAATAGAATGGTTTTTTTTTTCTATTATGCATCTCTTTATTGCTGGAAATGGGAAAGAAAATGATGATGTTTGTATTTCAATCTAGTTTCACCAGAATGACTTACTAGTTGTAATAGCTTTCCAATTGATTTTAGGTAGCCAGTTTATCATCTGAAAATGTGATCAATTTACTTTTACCCAAGATGTGACCATATGGTTGCTATTTTATTCTTTGGTCATACTGGTTTGAAATTTCAGAACAGCATTAGTAGTGGTAGTGACACACACATTTGTCTTCTGTATGATCTTCATGTAGATTTCTCAAATATTTTCATGTGTGGGTTGATATAAGCTGATGATCAAGGAAACTATTTTCATAGTAATGAAACATGTTTTGTTTCCTCAGAACTCCTTTCAAGCAGTATCTTTAGCATTCAATTAGACTATCCAATTTTTTGTATGATTTTTTTCTACTTATTTGCTCTATGGCAATAAATACATTACCAATATGAAATACTGGTTGCTTTCTAGGATTAAATGTTACCTGGGCATAGTATTTGGTTTGCATGACAAATTGCTAAATATTTTTATATTTTATTGCTGTTTTCTTTGAGCTTTTTAAATAATATGCTAATTAGAGATTAGTCTATGGTTTTTCTTATACCGCTGCTATTGTAGGAGGCTATTGGCTTTCAGTATCATGATTAAAATAGCTCTAGAAAATTCACTAGAACACTTATTTTCATGTGCCTCCAGATAATTTTTATGTATTTCAAACAGGTTTTGTGAGATTTCAAAATTAGCAATTTTTTTCTGGGAAAAAATTGATAACTCCATACCTTATTTCATGATTGTCCATTATACATTTTAATCTAGTGAGTAGAAGATACCATGTCATTATCATAGTTTATGGAAATTATATACAGATCTATGCCTTTCTAATTAGTGTTTAAAGTAAAAAAAATTAAATAAAATTAATAATTAATGGTATTATTAATTAATTATAAACTAATGATTACTAAATAAAATGAATAATAATTTAAATAAAATAATTATTTTATTATAAAGGTGTTTAATAATAAAGTACAAATTAATTCAAAGGCATCTGAGAAGACTGGGTGACCAAGTGTCAAGGTATTCAAACAAATGAGATCTTCTTTGGGTGCAAAATTAGTTTTCATGTGAAACTTTTCTAGCTACTGGTGGCAACACAGAAGATGATGGCATTAGGAGGCCTCAAAGTGACAGACAAGAGAGAAGAGACCATTAAGCAAAAGCATTGTCTCATCAATATATTGTGTTCAAGCTAAAAGTGACCACATTTCTAAGATGCCTGTTGATCACTGATTTAATCTTGCTTCTGCTTCTCTCTTGGCAGACACTTTTTCACACGCAACCAGGAAACCACTCACAGCTCCCAGTATTTCTCCTCCTGGGACTTTCTGAGAAGCCAGAGATTCAGTCTGTTCTCTTTGGGCTCTTCCTCTCTCTGTATCTGGTCACCATCTTTGGGAACAGGCTCGTCATCCTGGCCATCATCACAGACTCCCACCTCCACACCCCCATGTACCTCTTTCTCTCCAACCTGTCATTGTCTGACATCTGTTTCACCTCCACCACCATCCCAAAGATGCTCCTGAACCTCCAGACCCAGAGCAAAGCCATTACTTACACAGGCTGCATCACCCAGATGTATTTTTTCACAGTTTTTGGACTTTTGGACAGCTTACTCCTGACCATGATGACCTATGACCGCTTCGTGGCCATCTGCCACCCCCTGAGCTACACGGTCATCATGAACCTGCGGCTCTGTGCAGAGTTGCTCCTTCTAACCTGGCTCATCAGCGTTCTGGGGGCCCTTCCTGAGAGTTTAACCATGTGCCGGCTCTCTTTCTGCGCCATCGTTGAAATCCAGCACTACTTCTGTGAACTCCCAGAGGTCCTCAAGCTTGCCTGCTCTGACACCTTCATCAATAATGTCGTATTGTATCTTGTGACAGGCGTTATGGGCTTTTTTCCTCTCACCGGCATCCTTCTCTCTTATTCTCGAATTGTTTGCTCTGTCCTGAGGATCTCAACGACAGGAGGGAAGTATAAAGCATTTTCCACTTGTGGGTCTCACCTCTCGGTGGTCTCCTTGTTCTACGGAACCTGCCTTGGGGTCTACCTCAGCTCCACATGGACACATGACTCTCAAACAAGGGTGCTTGTCTCTGTCCTGTACACCGTGGTCACCCCCATGCTGAATCCTTTCATCTACAGCCTGAGGAACAGGGACATGAAAAGAGCTCTGAGAAAGCTTCTCTGCAACACGTTGTCTCCCCAGTGAAAACAATGACCTGGAGCCTGGACACATGTGATCAAGAGCAATGGAACAGAACACTTAAGAGTGTGAACTCTTGAGCGGGTGGAGAGGGAGGTGTGAGGGGGGATCGGGATGGGGAACACATGTAAACCCATAGCTGTTTCATTTCAATGTATGACAAAATTCACTACAAATAAAAAAAAATAAAAAAATAAAAAAAATTTAAAAAAAAGAAAAACTAAAAAAAAAAAAGAGTGTGAACTCTTAATTTTTCGGTGCACTTAGTTATGAAGTTGGAATGGATCTGTTGAGAGAGGCAAGGGTGGAAAAGCAAGCTAACTGTCCATCTTCAGGACACTGGGAACAGGTGTAGACTAGAGATGGAGAGGTGTGTGTTTTCAGGACAGGTGGAGTGTGTGTGTGTGTGTTCAATCGTGTCCAACTCTTTTTGTGACCTTGTGGACTGTAGCTTCTCAGGCTCTTCTGTCCATCAGATTCTCCAGGCAAGAACACTAGAGTGGGTTGTCATTTCCTCCCCCAGGGGATCTTCCCAACTCAGGGGCTGAACTCAAGTCTCTTGAGTCTCCTGCATTGGCAGGTGGATTCTTTGCCACTGCACCACCAGGGAGAGCCCTAAAATTTTCCTGAATTCAAACAGTGATGCCATCTTAGTAGATGGTGATAAGATAAATATATTTTATTGCATAATTTTTATCTTTCTTAGATTTTTTTCTTTTAAAAAAATTTAACTATTTATTTTAATTGGAGGATACTTGCTTTACAATATTGTGTTGGTTTCTGCTATATATAACATGAATCAGCCATAGCTATAGGTATCTTCCCTCTCTCTTGCACCTCTCTCCCACCGCCCATCCCTCCCACAACTCTAGGTTATCACAAAGCATCAGATGTGAGCTTCCTGCATCATACAGTAAATTTCCACTGGCTGTTCTAATTTTACATCTGGTAATGTATATGTTTCAATGCTATTCACTCAATTCATCACACCCTCTCCTTCCCTCACTGTGTCCACAAGTCTGTGCTATATCTGTGTCTCCATTGCTGCCCTGCAAATAGGTTTATCAGTACCATCTTTCTAGATTCCATATATATGTGTTAATATATGACATTTGTCTTTCTTTCTGACTTATTTCACTCTGTATAACAGGCTCTAGGTTTATCCACCTTATTAGACCTAAGTCAAATGTGTTCCTTTTTATGGCTAAGTAATATTCCATTGTGTATATGTACCACAACTTCTTTATCCAAAGAATATTCAGTCCCCATGTGCTTCAGTTGCCCTATCTGAAATGAACCTATAACAAGGCATGCCTCATGACAAGAGATTTTAAATGGAATAAAATGGCAAAGCTTCAGCATAAAGAATGCAGGTGGCAAGTCCTAAATAAATTTCAGCTCTCATTACATACAAGAGTAATTTTTGTAATGCTCCAGCTTTTTGTCCCAATATTATTAAACCAATTTCTCCCCATGTACACTGTCATCCATTAGGACTAGGTCATAAAGCTCAGTATACCCCAGGAAGAAAGAGGATGTGTAATATGGAGCAGAATTTCTCAACCTTGGTATCATTGATATTTGGGTTTGGGTCATTCTTTGCTATAGGGGCTATTCTTGTACACTGTCGGATGTTTAGTCATATCCCTGGATAAGATACATCACCAGCCAAGTTGCAAGGACTAAAAATGTCTTCATATACTCCATAAGGGGCCAAATCATCCTCACTGAGAACCATGGGAAAGTGTCTTCCAAAGGGAAAGAGAACATATGAAAATTTTCCATGTGCAAAATCCCCAAGGGAGTGAGCTAAAGCAGGAGTCCCCAAGCTCCAGGATCTAATGCCTGATGATCTGAGGTGAAGCTGATGTAATAATAATAGAAATAAAGTGCACAATAAATGTAATGTGCTTGAATCATTCTGAAACCATTCCCCCTCCCCCCATCACCCCTTGTGTGCATGAATGCTCACTCGTGTCTGACTCTGAGACACTATGAATGATAGCTCACCAGTCTCCTCTGTCCATGGAATTCTCCAGGCAAGACTACTGGAGGGTGTTGCCTTTTCCTTCTCCAGCAAAATATTTTTTACACATGATAAGAATGAACCATAAAACTGCCTGTACAAATAGAAAAGCAGAGTCCCAGATTTGACTCTATTTTGCATAACAGTCAAAAGAAGGAAAGGAGACTGGATAGACTACAAGAATGATGACAGTGAAAAACTAAAATCTATTATTTAAATAATATGTGAACAAAGAAGACACTTGGAAACATCATTTCTTAAGACTTTTTAAAAATGTATTTATTATTTTTGATTGCACTGAACTTCCCTGTTGCACTCGAGTTTTCTCTTGTGGCAAGCGGGGACTGCTCTTCGTTGCAGTGCTCAGGCTCCTCATTGCACTGGCTCCTCTTGTCATGGAGCCCCGACTATAGGGCACGCAGGCTCAGTAGCTGTGGCTACAGTCATTCAAGAGGAGGATGCCCTAAATATCCTACTGATTTTTTTTTATTTTAATATTTTATTTGGGTTATAAAAGTTACTCCCTTATTATATACTGGTGTTCTTTTTTACTTTTTTTATTGAGGTGTAGTTTATTAGCAATATTACATAAGTTTCAAGCCCACTCAAAAAATGAGCAGAAGATGTAAATAAACATCTCTCCAAAGAGGACATACAGATGACCAACAGACATATGAAAAGATATCCAACATCACTAGTTATTAGAGAAATGCAAATCAAAACTACAGTGAGATATCACCTCATACCTGTCAGAATGTCCATCATCAAAAAAATCCACAGACAACAAATGCTGGAGAGAGCATGAAGAGAAGGGAACCCTCCTACATTGTTGGTGGGAATGTAAATTGGTACAGTCACTATGGAGAACAGTATGGAAATTCCTTTAAAAATCAAAAATAGAGCTACCACATGACCCTGCAATCCCACTCTTGGGCATATATCCAGAGAAAAATATGATCTGAAAGGAAACATGCACACAAGTGTTCATTGCAGCACTGTCTATAATAGCCAAGACATGGAGGCAACCTAAATGTCCATCAACAGAGGAATGGATAAAGAAGTGGTACATACATACAGTGGAGTATTACTCAGCCATTAAAAAGAATGAAATAGTGCTGCTTGCAGCAACATGGATGAACCTAGAGAGTGTCACACTGAGTGAAGTAAGTCAGACAGAGAAGGGGAAATATCATATGGCATCTCTTATATGTGAAATCCAAAATGATACCAATGAATGGACTTACAAAACAGAAAGAGACTCATGGACTTAGAAAATGAACTTATGGTTGCCAGGGGAAGGGACAGTAAGGGAGTTTGGGAAAGTCATGTACACACTGCCATATTCCAAATGCAGAACCAACAAGGACTTAGTGTGTAGCACAGGGAACTCTGCTCAATGTCATGTACCAGCCTGGACGGGATGGGGTTTTGGGGGAGAATGGATATATGTATACGTAAGGCAATGGAGGAGATGGTTGGATGGCATCACCAACTCGACAGACATGAGTTTGAGCAGGCTCCAGGAGTTGGTGATGGACAGGGAAGCCTGGTGTGCCGCAGTCCATGGGGTCACAAACAGTCAGACACAACTGAACGACTGAACTGAACTGACACATAAGGCTGAGTTCCTTTGCCATTCACCTGAACCAACCACAACGTTGCTAACTGACTATACCCCAATACAATAAAAAGTTTAAACTTTGCAAAAAAATATTATTTAAGTTTCAGGTGTACAACACAGTGAGTCACAAATTTAAAGGTTATAGTTCATTAACTGTTAGCATAGAACATTGGCTATATTCCTTGTGCTCTACAGTATATCTTTGTGGCTTATCTTATGCATGGTAGTTTGTACCTCTTAATCCTTTGCCCCTGTCTTGCCCCTCTCCCTTCCCACTTCCCACTGTTGGCCACTGGTTTGTTCCCTAGGTCTTTGAGTCCAGACTTCCCTGGTGATCCAGTGGTTAAGACTCCACACTTTCATTGGAGAGGGCATGGGTTCAATCCATGGTCAAGGAAGTTCTATGTGTTAAGCAGTGCAGTCAAAAAAAGAAAAAAACAATTCTGTGTCTGTGAGTCTGTTTCTTTTTAGTTATATTCACTAGTTTGTTTTATTTTTTAGATTTCACTTATAAAAGATACATATACCTATGGCTGATTCATGTCGATGTTTGACAGAAAACAGCAAAACTCTGTAAAGCAATTATCCTTCAGTTAAAAAATAAATATTTATTTTAAAAAAGAGAGATATATAGAAAACAAAGTCACTCTTTTGTGAATTGTTCAAGATAGTCCATTCTCTCTGGACTAGAGTGCTGAGGACCATCCAATGAACTTGACCCTGAAGTCAAGTTTTGACCCTGAAAAGCCATGTATTCCCACAGAGTCTGCCTGAACAGCCAGTCAATCCACTTCTCACACTATTTCTCTTGTTGTATTCCTGGAACCTTCTCCAGATTGCCCTTTCAGCAGTAGGAACAGAAGTTGCGGCAAAGTCATTGGTCTGGCTTTGTTGGTAGTTGGGTGCGACCCACAGCCTTGTTCATAATTCCAAGTTAGGCTGCTTGACATTCACATGATCTTGAAAAATGTGCCATCATGCCCTTGATAGACAAAGAAATTCTATCTCAGATGTTGAGGAACTGCTTGTGGGAAAAGATAGCGGAGATCAGATCCTGGAGGACTAAGGACATTGTGACTAAGGTGCATGGGGAGGGGTGTTCCCATGGGGACAAAGTTAGCAGAAAAGAAGCTCCTTTCTGGTTTGGCTTCCACACTCATGGGAACCAAATTGTTCAGAGCAGAGTAGCAATGGAACAATTAACTTAATGAGCAGTTGTGAGAATTCAACCTCTGAAGCTACAGAAATGGTAAATATGCCCCTTACTCCTCTCACTACAGCTCCACGGCCCCAAAAAGGTGGAAGTTCAGCTGTGCCCTTTCAGAGAATGGATGCCTGATGCCACCTCCTTGCACTTCACTGGAGCTGAGTTGAGGATCCATCACCCAGGAATGGAAGGATCCAGGGAACTAGAGGCTCATTGAAGATATTAGAGTGTGTGCTGTGGGAAGCAGGTATGGAGGCAGGCAGAACTCTCAGAGTATTAATTTGGGTGGCACAAATGAGGATATCACAGTTGGTAAGAGTCCATTTACTTAAAACACTCTGCACAGTTCAAGACCTGAGTCTCTCAAAATCTCTCTTCCACTCAGGTTCCTTCCTCTCTCTTCTGGAACCCAATTCTGAGAATCTCTCACCTTCCTAATGGAAACTGACCTTGTTTAAGCTCCCAAAATCTCTTCATATTTCTTACCCAACCATCCTAGCTGTTTCTCAGGAGCTATGGGCTTCCATTCTCCATCTGATTCTCCTGTATTCTTTTATCTACAAATCTTACTCATTTATTCACTCACTCAAACAAGAAGCATTCTCTGGGATTCTTCCTATGTAGCACTTAATATATGTGTGTGCGTGCTCAGTCATGTACAACTCTTTGCAACCCCATGGACTGTAGCCCACTAGGCTCCTCTGGCCATGGAATTTTCCAGGCAAGAATACTGGAGCAGGCTGCCATTTCTTACTCCAGGTACTGAACCCAGGTCTCTTGTGTCTCTTGCATCAGCTGGTAGATACTTTACCACTGCACCTTACAAACCCATTCAGCCCATTCAAATGGCTTTGTGATATTAAGTTACGGAATGTTTCTCTGCCTCAGTTACCACATTTATAAAATGAGGATAATAATAGTATCCACTTTGTGAGGTTAATATGAAAATTAAATTAAAGGAGATAATGCACAAGAATTTTTTTGTCTCCATCACCCAGTGAATATCTATACATGTTAATGATTATTGTATACCATTTACATATATTCATTTGTTAAATCAGAACAATAATGATCATGATAAAATGAGCTAAAGCATACAAAACTTAGCTTGACAAAAACTTGACATACAAATACTTGAAACATGGAGGTCCTCAAGTCATTTGACTTATTTAGTAAATGTATCATTTCATTTATTGTGTATTTGCAAATTTCCAGTCCGTTCTAAGAGGCTTACATTTTGTTAATATGTGAAATGATTGTGATCTATTGTCTGAGAGATTTAACTGCACATATGAACACTGCTGGGGTTATTTTTCTCTTGTATCCACTTTTTATGTTGATTTTTATTTTTGAATAATTTTAGATAAATTTTAAAGAAAGTTACAAAGATAGCACAGAGAGTTCTCATAGTGGTGAAAATGTTTCAAAACTCCGTAGAAGCAATGGTTGCAAAACATCTTAATGCCACTGAATGTTACTTTAAGGTGACTATTGGTTTTTACATATTTGTTTTGTATCAACTGCCTTACTAAAATCATTTTCAGTCTAAAGAGGTTTTTCTCCTCTAATTAAAAATAAATTTTTTAAAAAAGAGGTTTTCAGTTGCCAATTTATTATCTTCAGCAAATCCATCATCTTCAAACAAAGAATTGCTTTTTTGATACTTGCATCTCTTGTATCTTTTCTCCTTGTACTGCATTGGCTAGAACTTCCTCAGAATTGATAATAGTGAGATAAATTTTCTTTTCTTCTTTAATATTTAAAGGAGAATTCCTTTGTTCCTGTCCTCAGGTCGCACAATGGCATTTTTGGAGGTAAATCTTGTTGTTTGCTTAATTCCCTCCTTAATTATTGACCTATTATCCTCCATTCTGAGTCAACTTTGGACACCTACATTTTCCCCAAAATAAATTAATTTCTTAGAGATTTTCTAGTTTTTTTTGCCAAGTTTTAAATAACATTCTCTTGCAAAATTGAGCATTTCCTTACATCTATGTTTATTTTTCTCATTGCTAATTTTAGGCATTACTGTTCTCTTTCTTATTTCATTCATTAGACTAATTTTGCCTGTATGTTTGCTTTTGCCAAAGAATTAGCTCTGGATCGTCTCAACTTTAGACCTGTTCTTCTCTTTAATTCCTTAACTCTGCTTATACCTGATATTCTGCTTTACCTAGCTTTGTTGTGTGTAACTTGCATTAATAATGCCTTCCAAATCTTTAAATGTTTATTTCTTGAGGATAGAATAAATGTGTGTTCATTTGTACTTTTTGAAAGATATAATAGAAGAAAATGAGTTGAAAAATCCAGACTCATTTGATCACTCCAAGATGATTCTTGTCCACATTTTGGTATACCTTGTTGATCATTTTCCTTGGATTTTTACAAGGAAACTTATAAAATATCTGTACACTGATTTAATTTCTCCGCTCCAGAAAATACAGATCAATTACCATCTCATAGCAGTATGTGAAGTGCTATTTCTCTTTCCACTTGATGAAATTTTGCATTCCTACTCTTTATTTTTTTCAGTGGCTTCTTAATTACCTCAGTGAAAAGGTATCTTATTTTACTTTAATCCTCATAAGTTAATATTAGAAAAAAATTCTCAAACATTTATTATCCTTTTTATACTTTTTAATAAATTTTTAATATCCTACACCTTTTTCCCAGGTAATATATTAATGTTTCTATGATTTATAATTAAGGCTTTATAGATTAAAGACACTAATTTTATTAGTCAAATAATTATCTTTTGCATTCCAGCTTTCTTCATGGCACATTTCTCATTAATAATTTTTCAATTTGTTGTCCAATTATTGATCTTTTCTTCACTTATTTCCATCAAAGACCTTTTATTCATAGAGAACGTCTACTTTTAAAGATTACATATGCGTGTGTGTGTGTGCTAAGTCACTTCAGTCATGTCTGACTCTATGCGACCCCATGGACTACAACCTGCCAGGCTCTCTATCCATGGGATTCTCCAGGTAAGAACACTGGAGTGGGTTGTCATGTCCTTCTCCAGGGGATCTTTCCAACCCACATTGTAGGCATACATTTTATAGTCTGAGCCACCAGGGAAGTCAGAAAATGCCCACAACACCTTATAAATATAGAAAAATCTAAGGTTTTCCTAATGTAACTGTGATATCAAGGATACAATGTGAGGGAATATCATTATTAATAGCATTAAACCTAAAACACATTAAAGTGCCATGTAGAAATCCTGCTATTTGCAACACCTCAGATGAATCTAGAGGACATTATAATAAGTGAAACAAGCCAGACAGAAAAGAACAAATAGTGTGTGATTCCACTTACATGAGGCATCAAACTCATCATCAGACTCATGGAAGCATGCAATAGAATGTTGATTGGAATTATTGGCTGAAGGGAAAGGAGATAGAGATTTCTTATTCAGCATATCAGGATTTGTTATGAAAAATGAATAAATTCTAGAGATCTGGTATATAACATGGTGGTGGTGGTGATCTAGTCGCTAAGTCGTGTCTGACTTGCAACCCCATCGATTGTAACCTGCCAGGCTCCTCTGTCCATGGAATTTTCCAGGCAGGAATACTGGAGTGGGTTGCCATTACCTTCTCCAGGGATATAACATAGTAAATAGAGTTAATAATACAGTATTGTACTCTTTAAAATATGTTAGAGGAATAGATTGTATCCATACCACACAAAAGAATACAAGGACATTTTTGGAGATGATAGGTATGTTTTTATGGGCTTTTTATGGGCTTCAAAGGTTGCTCAGTGGTAAAAAATCCACCAGCCAATGCAGGAGACTCGGGTTCCATCCCTGGGTTGGGAAGATCCCCTTGGGAGTAGGAAATGGCATTTATGATTTATGTGAGGATAAACTCAATATTTAGAAACTCCAGGAGTCTATATTTAGAAATTCAATTTTGATTGAATTTATATAGGGATGTTGATAATATAAATGAAATATAAATATTAGGGTCTTTCCTTTTTTAGCAAAAGAAGCACCCAAGGTCCAGAGGATCTAAGAAACTCTCAATGAGTGAGAAGAGCTGCCTAGAGTTAGGGAATTCCCCATTCCCACAAGCACTGAGCAGAACGCTCAAGAGTAGTCATCAGGGTTCCAGGAAAGGGATGATTGTTTGGGGATGCAGGCAAGCACTAGAGCAGTGCTTCTCAAACCTGTATGTGTCAGAATTTCCATGAGGGCCTGTTGAAGCGCCAAGTACTGGCTTCACACCCAGAGTATCTGATTCAGTAGGTCAGAGATGACTCAGTGGAAAAGAATCCCCCTGCCAATGCATGAGATACAGGAGATGCAGGTTCTATACCTGGGTTGGAAAGATCTCTTGGAGGAAGAAATTGCAACCCGCGCCAATATTTTTTTTTAAGAAGTCGTTCAGTCATGTCTGACTCTTTGTGACCCCATGGACTGTAGCTTACCAGGCTCCTCAATCCACAGAATTCTCCAGGCAAGAATACTGGAGTGGGTTGCCATTTCCTTCTCCAGGAGATCTTCCAACCCCGGGATCAAACCTGGGTCTCCCACATTGCATGCAGACGCTTTACTATCTGAGCCACCAGGGACTCCAGTATTCTTGCCTGGGAAATCCCATGGACAGAGAGGTCTGGCAAGCTACAGTCCATGGGTTGCCAAGAGTCAGACACACAACTGAGCAACTTAGCACACATGCAGATCAGACAAGCCTAAAAAAGATGTATTTCTAACATTTCTAGGGGTTGCTGATGTTGCTCAGGAACCACAATTTGAGAAGTGCTGCACTTAAGACAATTTTTCTAGATGTCAATAGTAACCACAATTTGTCATCAAAGAAAGTCAATCCTTAGCCAAAATGAATGACTTTATGATCTCCCTGGGTTTGGATTAAGGATATTTCTGTCTCTCCGGGGAATGTTTATTTGGGGTAAATTTTGTATTCCTTTTTTCCTCCTTGTTGCCACCCCAGCAGACTCATGGAAAGGGGAAACCAAACAGAGTCAGAAACTTTCTCCTCCTGGGATTCTCAGAGGACCCAGACCTGCAGCCTCTCCTCTTCCAGCTGTTTCTATCCATGTACCTGGTCACATTCACTAGGAACCTGGCCATCATCCTAGCTGTCATCTCAGACTCCCACCTCCACACCACCATGTACTTCTTCCTCTCCATCCTGTCCTTTGCAGACATCGGTTTCACCTCCACCATTGTCCCAAACATGCTACTGAACCTCCAGACACAGAGCAAAGTTATCACCTATGCAGGCTGCCTCAGCCAGGTATTTTTTTTTCATTGTGTTTGGATGTCTGGACAATTTACTCTTGACTGTGATGGCCTATGACCGCTTTGTGGCCATCTGTCACTCCCTGCACTACATGGTCATCATGAACCCCCAGGTCTGTGGGCTGCTGGCTCTGGGGTCCTGGAGCCTCAGCATCACAGCCTCCCTGCTCATGACCTTAACCCTTTTGAAGCTGTCTTTCTGCAGAAGCATGAAGATCCCACACTTTTTCTGTGATTTTCCTGCAGTCCTGAAGCTCTCCTGTTCTGACACCCTCATCAATCACACAGTGGTCTATTTTCTGACTATTACCCTAGGTGTTTTTCCTCTCTCTGGGATCCTCTTTTCTTACTATCAGATTTCCTCCTCCATCCTGAGAATGTCATCAGTCAGCAGCAAATACAAAGCTTTTTCCACCTGTGGGTCTCACTTCTCAGTGGTCTCCTTGTTCTATGGCACAGGCCTGGGGGTCTACCTCAGTTCTGCAATCACTTCATCCTCTAGGACAAGTCTGGTGGCCTCTGTGATGTACACCATGGTCACGCCCATGCTGAACCCCTTCATCTACAGTCTGAGAAACAGGGACATGAAGGGGGCCCTTGTGCGGCTCATTAGCAGGGCACCGTCGCTCATTCACAGGGCCTTCAGAGGACTCTCATAAGTAACTGGGCACATAACTGAGGACCAGACATCCTGGCTTCCTTCACTTAATGTTTTTCTCTTTCCTAATATTCATTTTTTAAAGAAAAACTTTCCTTGGGTCTTCACAGCCCTATTTTCCTTCATAATATATCTTTGGTTCCCTTTTTCAATTTGTAACCATATGAATTTTAACTTCATATAAATTGAACCTGATATTTTCTGTTACATTTAATCATAATTTAAATTTCTTAAAAAATAAACTAAATCTCATGTTTTTAATATATATCCTCACAGTGATGGGATGTATACCTATCAAGGAAATGTTGCCCTGCAAACTCATTTACAGAGATGTTTCCTGAGGCTATGTGAATGAAATCAACTGGAAGACATGCCTTTTTTCTGAATAACTTCCAGTCACATCAAAACTTAGTGATGTATATTCCATTTCTGAAACATGAAGTCCGGAGCTAAACAGTTCAAAGCTGGCCTTCAAGTACTCAAGATCCTTGCGCATTGCTGCTGTGTCTCTAGCATGGGTCTTCCACCCTCATGGTCACAAAGTGGCTTCTGCCCTTGCAGCCACTACAGCTGCATCCCAGGAAGGTAGAATGGAGAAGTATAATATAGAAGATATTCCTTCATCATTTATCATTTTAGTACATTCTGTATGGCTTCCAACTTTCATATCTGCATCCTTTGCCTAAGGGATTTCTCTAGTCTGCCCTGCCCATGTTCAGAGAATTAATGTCCCAGGAATCACCCCTTAACCAGAGACCAACAGGAGTTGGTGTATAAATCACTTGCACATTGGGTAAGATAAGTCTGTAGCATATATATTTGTACTGGCTCCCTGTCTTTCCCCAGCAGAAGTCCACCAGTTGATAATAGTGGTAACTGGCTTAATAAATAAACCTTTTATGGCTGTTTTCTCTTGTCTGACTCATGGCTCTATTCCCTGGGACCACTAAAATCTTTGTCTTAACTAGACAGAGCTACATTTCCTGTACCACATAGTGGCTTTATAGGCAACACCGCAAAAGATATGCCTACCCAGAACCTGTGAATGTGACCTTTTTAGAAAAAGCTTCTTTGCCAGTTTAATTAAGTTAAGGATCTTGAGATGAGATAACTGTGGATTACTTGGGTGTGCCCTAAATCCAATGACAGTTCCTTAGAAGATACAGGAGAGGGACTTTCCTGATGGTCCAATGGTTAAGAATCCATCTTGAAATGCAGAGGATTTGAGTTTGATCCCTGGTTGGTGAACTAAGATTCCACAAGCCATGGAACAACGAAAGCCCACACTACAACTACTGAGCCAACTTGCCACAGCTAGAGAGACCCTGTGCCGCAACAAATATCCTGCATGTCGCAACTAAGACCTGATACAGCCACATAAATAAATAAAAATAAAGAAAAAAGTTTTATCCAAAAAAATTAAAAGATACAGAAGACATAAAGAAGAGAAAATCCTATAATATAAAGGCAGAAATTGGAGTGACGTGGCCACAAGACAAGGAACTCTTGGAGCCACAAGAAGCTGGAAGAAGCAAGGATTGATTCTCTCCTAAATCAGGGGTTCCCAACCCCCAGGCCATGAACCCATACTAGACTATGGTCTGTTAGGAACTGGGCCATACAGCAGGAGGTGAGCAGCAGGCCAGCAAGTGAGGCTTCACCTGTATTTACAGGTGCTCCCCTTTGCTTGCATTGCCACATGAGTTCCGCCTCTGCTCAACAAACTCAATAAACATAATGTGTTTGAATCATCCTGAAAACATGCCCCCAAACCCAGGTCTATGGAAATACTGTCTTCCACGAAACCAGTCCCTGGTGCCAAAAAGGTTGGGGTACATGCGTGCTAAGTCAATTCAGTCATGTCTGCTTCTTTGAGACCCTATGAACCACAGCCCACCAGGTTCCTCTGTCTGAGATTCTCCAGGCAAGAATATTGGAGCGGGTTGCCATGCCCTCCTCCAAGGAATCTTCCTGACCCAAGGATTGAACCCACATCTCCTATGTCTCCTGCATTGTCAGGTGGGTTCTTTAACACTGGCTCCACCTGAGAAGCCCAAAAGCTTAGGGATCCCTGCCCTAAAGCCTTCAGGAGGAGTACAGCCCTACTGACATCTTGATTTTGGATTTTCAGGCTTCAGAAATGTAAGGAAACAATTTCTGTTCGTTGCTTCAGTCATGTTCGACTCTTTGCAACCTGAAGGACAATAGCCCACCATGCTCCTCTGACCACTGGGATTCTCCAGGAGTGAATACTGGAATGGATTGTCATGCCCTCCTCCACCACAGGATCTTCCCAACACAGAAATCAAACCCGAGTCTCCTGCATGGCAGGCAGATTGTTCACCGCTGAACTGCTGGGGAAGCCCTATAAGGCACCCACATTGTAACAGCAGCCATAGGGAGCTAATACAGACTCTAAGGAAGATTCTTAGTGTATTTGTAGGGTTACAGGAATCAGCTGCCATTTGTAGACACACACACACACTGCTGAAGGCCTGCTGATTTGCCCACTGGCATGAAGCTGCAGAGGCCATTCAGGGGGCACTAGTGGTAAAGAATAAGATTGCACCACACTTCTCCCCAACATGGTGTCAAAGGAGCTTGCTGTCAGGAAGCATTTAACTGGAGGCTTCCCGTGTGCTGTTAATGATCTGTCAGGAAACCTTTGGCCCTTATTAATTCCTGAATATTCAGGAATTAAGAGGAGAGGCAGCCTTTCCCCAGGCTGAGGAATCCAGGCATTTCCTTTGTTAGTTTCTCATTATGATGATAAGCACCCTCTTCTCTCTTTAATAGGGATCGCCTTGTGTTTTGTAAGTCTGGAATTTTAATCTTTATCTTTGCTGAGAATAACTACCTTGTAAGTGTGGGGCTGCAAAATTGTTTGATGTATTTTGACTAGTCGATATCTGGTTTCCCTTTTACCGGTGTCTATAATTCATGTGTCTGATATTTTTCTTGTTGGTTTTTGAAGCTGAGAAATAAGTTTTATTATGCGGGGCTGCCGGGGCTGGGGCTGGCAGGCAGCCGGGACTTGGGTTTCGGTTTCCCGTGAAATGGTGGGATTCCCCACCCCCAGTAAAAAGCCCGCGCCGTTTGTACCAATAGAATTGCTTTAAGTTTAAACAAAAGCCCGAGAAGCTTGTGCCAATAGGATTGCTTTGTAAACATGTAGCCCGCGAAATCTGTACCAACAGGATTGCTTTGCAAACGTGTAACCAATCAC